>JAQFVV010012651.1:478418-1069064 GCA_028023455.1 Epiperipatus broadwayi | reverse complement strand
TTTAAATATAATCCATTCTGTTATATTTGGCGAACCTAACTATGAAGCATTAAGTTAATGATTTCTAAACATTAAATATAATTGATTATATTACAATTAATACATCAACTGGGAAGTAGTCTTCTTAGGTCATATTGTTGGTTGCAATGGGATAAGACCTCATCCAGAGAAGATCTCTGCCATTCAAAACTTTCCTAAACCATCTACCCGAAAACAAATTAGATCATTTTTAGGTCTATGTAATTTTTACAACCGTTTCTATCAGAAGTTCTCAGACCACATGGAACCGTTGCTAAAATTGATTAGAAAAGATGAACGTTGGAAATGGACTGAAGAACAAGACCGTGCATTTGAAAATATTAAAACAGGGTTTTTAAAGTTAACAATGTTAGCTTTCCCTGATTTTAATAAACCATTCATTGTTCAAACAGATAGTAGTGGTTTTGGATTAGGGGTAACACTGTCCCAAATCCAAGAGGATGGCCAACCAGGTGTCCTCTACTTTATAAGCCGGCTCTTGAAAGGTCCAGAAATAAATTACACGGTTACAGAGAAGGAAGCACTAGCAATAGTCTGGGCTTTCCAAAAATTTCGACAAATGCTACTCGGATCAGAGGTGATAGTGATCACTGATCACAAAAGCCTTGAATTCCTGAATCATAGTTATCTGACTAATAGTCGTCTAGTTAGATGGAGTTTACTACTACAGGAATTTAATTACACTGTGCATTATTGCAAAGGATCCGAGAATATCGTAGCTGATGTGCTTAGTCGAAATCCATGTAGGTCAGAACAAAATCATTTGATGGTAGACAACGCCTACATTACAAATGTCAATGTGATGGCTGATAGTAATGTAGAGAACGAGTTGGAAAACTTACAAGAAATACAATTTAATGACCCAGAATTAAACCCAATTATAAAAGTTTTATTAGGGGAGGAAGTTTTGGATGCACCTAAAGATCTTAACCATTTTAAATTAGAACAACAGGTCTTACTATATAAAGTGAATGATAATGTTGATGAGTGGAGGACAATAATACCAAAGTCTTTACGTGACCCACTCATAAAATACGTACACTGTCTATACGGGCATTATGGTGCTCATAAGACAGAACATACCCTTAAGAATTGGTTTTACTGGCCAAAAATGTATAAAGACATCTTGAAATCACTCCAAGATTGTCTAATTTGCTTAAGAGCTAAATCAGTAAACCAAAATTATATTAATTCAATTAATTCTATCATTCCAGAAAGACCAAACGAGATCTTAGCAATTGACTATTATGGGCCTTTGCCTCCATTTAACAAACAAAAATATTTATTAGTCACTTATGATCTCTTTTCCAAATATGTTGCTGCTTACCCGATACCCCAAGCCAATACTAAACATACAATCAAAGTATTGAGTACTCTCCAATTTCCAATGATAGGAAAACCAAAAACCATACTAACTGATCATGGTACACCTTTTCTATCTAGGGAATGGAAGAAATGGGTAGACATATCAAAAATAAAACATGTGCTAATCTCTATTAGGAATCCACAATCAAATCCATGCGAACGTATTATGCGGGAGCTTGGACGTTTGTTTAGGACCTATTTAGAAGAGGAGCACAAGGGTTGGGTAAAGCAGACAAAACGTGTAGTAGACTATATCAATTGGAGTTTAAATGAATCTACAGGATTCTCACCCATCCGACTACACTTTCATCAAATTATACCTATATTATTTAAAAAATATAAACCTATTATTAATGAACCCAAAATAAATGGAGAAAATGATATTTTACAAGCTCATAAACAACTTGTTAAAATGGCAAATAATAGAAGTCAAAATAAAAAAAAATGTATTTATGAATTTAAAATCGGAGATAAAGTTTTGATAAAGACTTTCCATCCCAGCAAACCATTGGAGAATAAATACCATAAATTCTTCAATACATATGAAGGACCTTATACTATCGTTAAAAGGGCTGGTCCAAATGCATTTTGGATTAACCAAGAAGGAGAGATTCGTGGTACATACAATTCACGAATTTTAAAACCATATTTTGGCTGCTTATAATGTTTTATAAAGAAATGAGGTGAAGACCAAGATAAGAATTGGGCAGTGTAAACCATACGGTTGTATAAAAAAATAATAATAATAGTGATCAATGTAAAGAGAAGTATAGTTAAAAACATTAGCTTTGGTGAGGGTATTCTTTAATGCCTTAAAATAATTAAAACCATAGAGTCAATTCATATTTATAGATGGATACTCTAGTATTTATTTAGTCCTTTTCAAATCCATAAGTCTTAAAGAAGCAGGAATAAGGCTAGTAAATATATTTGTGGTCCAAGAAGGAAACACATTATTTTTTTTTATTTTATTTTTTTTTATAAAAAAAAAAAAATATTAACCCATCAAAGTCCTTAATTTTTTTATTTTTATTTTTGATCATTATCACAAAAATAAAATAGCCCAAGTATTAGGAAGATATACCAGTTAAAAAAAAAAATGCAACCCTTCATAAAATCCAACTATAAATGCAATTAAACTATAAGAATATACTAAAATAGTTGTAAGTGTTTAAAATTTTAACTTAAATTAAAATTTTAAATTTCCCAAGGGAAGGGGAAATATAATAGTAACTTACAGTTGTTATTATTAGTCTAGCGTGTTTTATCTCTTGTGAAATTATTTATAAATATAAATTTTTATTTGACTATTTTATTATGTAACATATATGTACTATTTATATATACATTTAAGTTTTAAATAATATATACCTTAAGCTTTTGAGTAAAATGCCAGATTTGAAGTTAAGAATAAATACTTATATATTTTTTTTATTTTATTATTAAATCTTAATGTCAGTGGAACAATTGATAGTTGAATTAAACATGAACTTATATAACACACGAGCAGATTCGTTCGTGCTCTGGAAAATAAAAAAAAACGAAAGAAAAAGAAAATCTTTTCTCTTTAAAAATATCATTTTTCTTCTATCAATACTACTATTTAGCGATTGGAATTTAAATATTAACTTTTTTAAATTAAAATAATTTGTGGATTCAAAGTCTGCAAGGAAAATATATTTAATTTTCTACTTAATCTTAAAGGAATAGCAATATAAAGGAAAAGAACGTCTGTTTAAGTTTTGAAACTACGTTGTTTTAACTCTTCCATTATTCTTCGGATATATATAAATTTAAGATAATTATATATATTAAGGATAAAACAATGTGCACTGAGTAGTACACTCATTATATCGTAAAAGGTTTCGAAACCAACCTTGCATGCTATTTTAAAATATTTTGAAATATTGAATATATAGAACGTCTAGTGATAATAGAGAAATGAAGATTAAGAACATCTACATTCGAAGAATATTTATTTTATTTCACATTAATCCGGTCATTGGATGTTATTAACAGTTTATCGTTTAAGGATAAATGGAATCATCATTGTACAAATGGATTGGTGATATGCTTCGTAAGAGATCTTCATTGGGATGATGAACTATAGACTTCAATATCTACTCTCAACTCTCTTATAACTCAGTCTTCGTTTATTATTTATTTACATATATTATAATAATGCTTATATTATTTTAATATGTTTATTATTATTATTATTATCTTTATTTCAAATTTGGCATCGCATCATATATATCTTAAAAGGAAAATTATATTTATTATTAAATATAATTAATTGAAAGCTTAACATAATTCATTAAATTAGATGAGGGATATAAAAAATAGTTATTATTTGACAGATATCTTAAACAGGATTGTATTGTGTTTACTACGTAATATTGTAAACGTTTAATGTATTTTTATTTATTAAAAATACATATAATATATAAGTTATACAATGGCAAATAATACTTATATATGGGTAATTGTGAAGCATATAAATAAGAACGGTAAATAAATTAATAAGTTACATAAATTATTAATTTTTGAACCCAGATATTGTTTTTATATATCTGTTAATTTAAGCTATTTTCTTTAATTTTTGAAAGTTTATTATAGTATTGAGTTTTATCATAGGGTATTAAATAAAAAAATATCATTTATTAATATTCTTTTAAAATGATAAAATTCATCCGTATTTATTTATTAATATTTTATTATCTATTCTATTATATTTTTTATTGTTTATTAAATATTGATTTGTTAACGTGATCTCTTTGTCTAATCATTATTGAATTATATTATATATATGCTAGTATTATAAATGTCATATGAATAATAGTTATAATTAATGCTTATATAGAGGCATATGAAATAACTTGTTTTTGAAATTATTCCTGAAAAGAGCTGATTGCAAATTCTCCGTGAGTTTAAATATCGTGGCATAATGGTGACTGAAAGAGGGATGAAAGATGGATGTCCTGGTCTAAATTGTATTTAAACTTATTTAAAGATTAATGAGCTAGCATAATAGAGGTATATATAATCATGGACTTGGTATTTCATCGATTCATTTCTAGCATTCTACTTGAAGACCCAAAGTCCGATTGTAGTGAAATGCGTATCCTCTTTCTAAGGAATTTAATCATCTCTTTATATTTAACAAGACCAACTTAGATTTTAAATATAATCCATTCTGTTATATTTGGCGAACCTAACTATGAAGCATTAAGTTAATGATTTCTAAACATTAAATATAATTGATTATATTACAATTAATACATCAACTGGGATGATTAAATGCCGTTCCGTTATATTTGATGCCTCAACTAAGGCTATCAAATAGGCTGTCCCGTTATAATATATATATATATATAGACTTGTGATTTTACTAGTCTGTTGTATAGAAATCCGATCTGTATTTCCTAACAAAGGTATTGAAAAAATTTTCTTTTACAGATGTTTCCATAAAAATTTTAAAAATTCTAATGACAATGTTGGTAATGTGAATTCTCTCTGGATATTTCTTGAATTTCTTATTTTTTCTTTATAATACCATTAGGGAAATGATCCTTTTTTTACTTTTTATTAAATATATATGAAGTTCTTTATTCTAAAGTTCCTGTCTCTTTTCATTAATGTCTTAATGTATAAAGTACTGACCATATCCTTTGACTCAACTGTCATATGATCAGAAATGATTAAGCTTTCCTCTTCCCTGAATCAGAAAGCTGTATCTCACTCTGATTATTATTTCATTTTTGAGTAAATGATTGGCCATTAATACCCAAGCAAAGTATTTGGTTGTCTTAAACTTGCTGAGTCTGATACTACAGAAGTCATTATTAAGATAACACATTTTACTTCCATTAGGCTTGTAAATCAAAGATAAAAATTTCCTATATAAATATATGATATCCATGACAATATTTTTTTGTGGAAAATGCTTAGCTCTTAGACACATTATAAAATTTATATCTGAGAGACTTTAAAGAAGTACAATACTTTCTGCTTTCTTTAGGAAGACATGATGAAAGATAAAATTACAATGGAGAATGGAAATTAAACATAGTGTCAGCAGTATTGCAAAAAGTAAAAAAGTAGTAAAAAAACTCTACAAGATATCAGATAACTAGATTAAAGAACAATCGTACAAGTGAGATTTTATGATGGATTAATTGCTTTATATAGTGACTGTGAAAATCATTTCTAATTCTTTAATAGTTTTGTTTTTCACTATTTGTATTTTTATCTCTCATTAGAATAACAAAATACATTTCAAATGTCATGTTCCTTAATAAGACCGATAATTTTTAAAACCAGCCTTAAATTACTTAAATAACCTCATTTCTACATATTCTTTTAAATTCATATATGTAAAGATACAATTGAAGACAAATGACCCCCAAGATATATTTCATGTTTAACCAATTGGTCATGGTCAACAGCTTTCATATATATCTCTATTATATAAAAAATATTTATCTATATTAAATAATTGCATTTTGAAAATCTCTACTTTAGTAAATGATTAATAATAATCATTACTGTATTTATCTTAAAGTGGATGGTGTCAAAATGTGGGTTAAATTGCATTGAAACTTGTAATTCTAAATGTAGTTCTTAAATTACTTCTCTCGCTTCCTATTGTGTCTTTAACTAAAGATTTGACTCAGTTTTGACACATAAAGAATAATTCAAAAGTTAAATGTGGGTTAACCGATGTAGTGATTTTTTTTCATAGAAACTATTTTAAGAAATAAAAAAATTCAACCAACAAGTTTTAAAAAATTGAAACGACAAGCATTTTACAATCTTAAGATTATCAGTAAGATATTAGTTACAAAATAGTATTTAAGTTTCTACTCAAACGATTCAATTATTTGTTTTACAGCTTAGACAAGGTAAGAAATTTACTTCTAATCACTGCTTTGTTGCTGCATTTGAATGTCAAGTGAGGTTTTTAATGCCAAGTTACTAAAGGAATGAAGATGCATTAAGCTGTAATCGCTTATATTAGACTGCATAAGTTTTCAGGCTCTTGTTAACAAGTAGCAATAATCATTAACAGTTTTAGTTACATATATACAATAATATAATTAAAAAGTATATCCAATTGTCATTAATTAATCCTTGGCATTAAATCTCTCCAGCACTTTCCTCACCATTGAAGCAATAAAGGACATAATATTAATGATTACTTTTAATAATTATTTATTACCCAGGTTTGAAACAATTTTTGCTCTTATGTTAACCTCTAAATAAAAATATCTAGATACCCATAAACAAGCCAATATTAATTAGTTGGTCAATTAAGAGCTTGAATACAATTGCAAACCTGTTGAAAAAATATGCAGTTTAATTAGCCTGAGTTCAAACTCCGTTTTTATACATAGAAACACAGGTATTACCATCATAAAACAAGGTTTTTACTCGTACAGCAGGAGAGAATAACTTATTTTTGCACAGTATTTTATACTAATGTCTGCTATTCCTCGGTAAATATTTTAAATAGCATATAAATTTTTAAGATAAGTTCAGATTATTTTCAGCTAGGTGGTCCATAACTAACAGGGAAATGAAAATCTACTTATCCTAGTTAAAACATAAAATAAGCAAAGAAAAACTACAAAATATATATCAACTAATAATTGCTAAATATATCATATTTATAATCTGTGAATGAATGCTGCAGATGGTACTATTTGTTGTGAAGCTACTTAATTCTGTTTTACACTAGGTTGATTTTAGTACTATAAATAACGAGTTATGCTCCAGAAATTTCTTGGATCCAAAACAACTGATAAAATGAATGAATATTATTATATGAAGTTATTTATGTATGGTATTTAATATGACCCATACTACTATCTTTTTATAGGTACTATTCATATCGAGTACTGTATAATTAGACTTATATATATATATATATAAACATTACAAGCATAAAGCAATTAACTTATTTAAGAGTTCTTTTAATATTAAGGGTGGATGGCAAGTGAATGGATTTGTGGGTAGTTTTTAATAGTATATATATTGTGTAGTTTTTTTGTAGTTCTTTACGCTTGAGAAGTCTGCTTGTAGCAGTGAAACCTTAGGTTGTGTTTTAATATTATTTTTATGCTGGTGTGGTTTAATTTTAGATTTGGGGTAGTTTTCATTATATATATATATGTGTGTGTGTGTATAACGTGCTGAAACAGAGTTAATACATTTTTATTATAATTAATTGAGCCAAGTAGGATTACAACTATACTCAGCTCAATTAATCCTAATAAAAAATATGTAAACACTGTTTTGGCATGTTGTAATAGTATTAACAATGGCAGAGTACCTATATATTGTACCGGTATAAATCCACCACGCTTACTCATACCCAGTACCCGAGTTCAAACCCAGTCCGCGTTCAAGAATAAATTCCAAAACGCCAACTACATTCAAACCCAAACCCCGGTATGACCAACCGATGATGACTTTATAACAGCACGGGGTTATCCCTTTTCTAGCTCAGCTTAGAACATAGACAAATTCTTACAGTTAATGATATATATATATTTATTATACTCTAGATATTGGAACGGTCATTCATGTAACGTATATATTTTAAGTTGCCAATACAGACAGTAAGTGGCACCTAGACTTAGAGAGTAATAAGGTGGAGGAACAAAAAGTAGATTAAATAAAGTGTTTAATAAGAAAGTTAGAAAGATATAAATATAAGTTCAACAGTAGGTAAGACTTCATGAATCCTCTTGTATTTAGCTACTAGTCTTTAACAATCATTTTATCTGTGAACAAACTCATGCAATAGTGTGTAGTTAAATGATTGCGGGTGGCTAAGAGAATCAGAGTATTTGGCATTGAAAAGATATTTATCAAAAGGGTTTTATTAACTTATTTTATTCGAATAGACTCGAGGTTACGTAGATGGAAGTTGGAAGTGGTTTTATATAAATACGGCATGGAAGATAGATGTACTGGTGGTTGCCTATATTCAAGAGCCCTACAGTAATCACTTGCGGTGCATTAACAGAATACCGGGCGGCTTGTACTTGACAAGGCTTAGTGCCCCAAGTAGTCCGGGAAACAACCACCGGATCATTTGAACCCGGTGATCAAGAGATAACCTGGGAAAGAAACTGCTTTCAATCCCCAATGGTAGAATGGCGAGATCTAACTTCAGCGAAGGGAAGGCATTGACAGACATCAAGAAGAGTATTGAAGTGGATTTTTAAAAGGAATTATACAAAACTGGAATCTATTGTCTGTTTTAGACAGGCTGAGATCCTTATCCCAATAAAATATAGCGGAATTAAACTGACGGAGAACAATAATTAATTAAATTTACTCTGAAACCCTTAACCCTCCAGGTTGACAGGGGTAGCGATAGTATTAAATTATACAGTGAGTTATTTCTCATATCATACATGACATTAATATAACACTTTAAAACAATATATATATTTAACATTGAACCTTAGATAGCAATTATATGACCACTTAAAATAGAATAATAAAGGGATTTAACATTTACCAACTCGAAATAATAAAAGAATATTTAATTCAGAAATCGAAATTTACTTTTAAATAACTTGATCATTATTGTACACTAGTTTTACACAGAGTTGGGAAATATTACTATTGGCATCGTTTGTTTATGGAATACGCAACACAAAAAAAATATAAATGCATTCATTTAAATTACTATTACTCTTAATTACAATTTTTATAAATTATTTCTAAAGACTAGAGCGGAGGATTAAAAGAAAAGAAAATTTACTGACAGGTTAAACAATAGCATTATAAACAACATAAAAACTTACATGTATTTTATTTGATTGATAACATTAAGGTGGGAGAAAGTTAAAAGTTGTGTAAAAGTTATCTTCTTTTCATGGTTGGCTTTTCGATTGATATTTGAGAACGTGGGCGCATATTGAAAGTTATTTGAAGGATTGTCAATTTGGAGATTGGAAGTGGAAACTATGAAGCACAAACAACATGATCAGTCACGGACGAAGATTCAATTTGGCAGGCAGAGATATCTGGACTAGCCATCAACATTGGGTTTACAGGTGAGTCTTAACAAAGTTCTAGGAATTACTCTAGGCTGAGTCTTTTTAAGACTACCCTCTCAACCACTAAAAGTTAGAAGAAGTTTTTTCTAAGATGGCCGATTGACCTTTCCGCTGGTTTTTGTGTTTCAGCTCCTCCTACTTTCTCTACTTAGCCATCCAGTTGACCATAAACATTAATTATCCCCCATTGTCCTTTTACTTTAATAAATTTTAAATTGAAGTAATTAAAATCTACATTTCTTATCTAATTTCGAATAAATTTAATTATCTGTACATTTGTGTAATTTAGATTTTAATTAAAAAATGATCAAAGGAATGTGTTGATCAGTATTTTTAAAGATTTGTACAATTTTAAAAAAACTAAAATTCAAACAAATAGCAATAAACTTTAAATTAAATTGATATAAATCCACAAACAAAGAATATTATCTCATGGTTTGTGAATTTATATAGGAATCTTATATTGATTTACAAACATAAAATATATAACTAATTTTTATTATGATGAAAATAGACAAATTCATGGGAGATAGTGGTTTGAATAGATAAAAAATAAAAGATGGTTGATCGTCTGTTTCAATATATATTGTGCCTCACCATCGATCAATCAAGTGAAAAAACATAAATAAAAATAATGCTCCAGGTAAAACTTTTAATCTTAATACAATAGAATCGACTATTAATAATATCTTATGATAATTTTGACCACTAGACTAGCTCAAATTAAAAGTAAAGAATATATGGTTAGATTTAAGTAAATAAATAATAATAAAAAATATATAATTTAATAATAATCATGAGACATTTGGTGAAAAGGTAAAGCAGTAGGATTACTCTGAGCGTATATCCCAAAAGATACAATCTCAATGGCATAATAACACTATCCCCCTTTTACTTTAAATAATAGTATAAATCCATCGCATTCTTAAGACTTTAAAATATTATAAATAATTTAATATAATGCTACTAAATAAATTATAATATCTGTTATTAAAATATAATTATCTCAGGTTCTTTAAATAAAATCTCTAATTAGATTATAATATCCTGTAGCCAAGTATGATTAGGAATTTTGCATAATTTTTAACTACACCTAAGCTGTAGTAGTAGTAGTAGTAGTAGTAGTAGCAGTAGCAGTAGCAGTAAATACAAGCAGTATACTCAATGTCACAAGCAAAACACTTATATCAAAATTTAAGTTTTGGTACCTTGAGCCAAAATATCTGGACTTCATTATTAAAATCAACCTCAGTGCCCTACCAACCAATTCATTCCTGGCAACCAAAATGAAATTTGCCAACATTGACCCAACGTGCTCTCTATGTCATAGAGAGGATGAAACCATGAATCATTTCATTCACAGCTGTCCCACCTTGCAAACTTATAGAGACTTAATCTCCACAATCACTCGCAATTCAAAAACCACCCTTCAAACATTAATTGAAAACATTCCCCAAGGTTTTTTTATCACAATTAGAATAACAATTTTTCTCCTGTTCACACTTTGGTTCCTCAGGTGCCATTTTGTTTTCAATCCCACCTTGTGCAAATACCAATCATTATTTATAGACAAATTAACCAAGATTAAAAATAGAGATAATCTAATAGCTCCCATAGATATAGTTACATCCAACTGGAGCCTAATTAAATTCCCAGGTACCACTAAAAATCACAAGGACAGCAATAATTAATAACTCAAGAAAAATGAACTCATTTTCACCAGTCAGCTTCAGATCTGTACAAACTCCTGCCTCATCAGGATTTTAGTGTCTATTACTGAACATTATTCCCCATAGAACTCTTAATGGAACTTCAACCTTTTTCAAGTCTACACATGTACTGCCAATAATAATTGTAACAAAATTCATGCTAATAAAATAATTTTTAAAACTAAACTAGTAGTAGTAGTAGCGGTAGCGGCAGCGGTGGTGGTGGTAGTGATGGTAGTGGTAGTAGTAGTAGTAGTAGTGGTAGTAGTAGTTGTAGTGTTAGTGGTAGTAGTAATAGTAGTAGCAGTAGCCATCTTGGCTTTTGACAGAGAAAGTTGACTTATATCAGTTCCTGATTTGGACTTAAGTTTTTGATTGAATTTGATAGTGAAAAGTATACCAAAAGAAAAAGGAAATTTTCCATGTAAAGGTAAGCTCTATTTAGAGCAAAATGGTTATTAATTTAAAGAAGAATATTGGAGTTAAATCGTCTAATATTTCTGATTCTCATTTAAAAATTGCTAATAATAGCTTAGATAAAAATAATTCTTATCAAGATCTAAAAATAATCCAAGTTAACAATAGTTCTTTTTCAAAAGTAAAAACTGGATCCAATATGGCTGAAGCCTTATCTGATTTATCTGAAACAAAAAAAAGTTTAAAAATACTAATTTTCCTGAGGTATCTGGTTCTATTGAATTAAATAAGAATGTTAAACAAACTTATGCTAGTATTTTAAAGCAAAAATATGAACAAGATAATAATATAATTACAGAAGAAAATTTAACAGAAATTTTTAATTTTGACAATGATCTTCGAATAGAACAGGAAAATACAAATTTATTATCATCTAGTAATACAGGTGCTTGTCTTATAGATAAAGATGCCGTTGGATGGCACCATTTTCATGCTAAAACTATAAAATATGACCATTTCCAGGCCATTGATTATAATAATTTTGCTGTGCTTTTCTGTAATGTGAAAATAAAAACAAAACAAAATCATCTTTTATAAATATTATTTTTTATTAACGTATACAATTTAAATGATAATAATAAATGTAAAATAAAATCAACAAATTACAATTTGATTCGTGTTTTATCATATATTTTTTAATTGTGTTACGGCTTTTTTTTTAATCAATTTTCTATCGGATATTTTTTACTTGTGTTATGACTACATTTTTGTTGTTGTTTAACTAAAAATAATAATCATAATAAAAAGTAAAATTTCTTAGTCTATTTTTGTTTTTTTAGTCTTCGTTTTACTTTTTTTTTTTTTTTACAGACAAAGATATATTACGGCTATTTTTTACTTCAAATAGAATGACAATAAAAGTAAAAGTTGTTACGGTTAGGTTTAGTTTAGATTTAGGGTTAGTGTTAGTTTTAGGGTTAGTGTTCTGTTGATTGTAATGCTAAAATAAAATAATTTAAAATCGTAACCGTACTCGGACAAAAGAAAGAAACTCAAACTTTTTTAAACAACAACAAACACATATAAATGTACTCTTTACTTATTAAACATGTTTATAATTTTTGCTTTTTATGAAATTTACAAAAAATCGTTTATATCTGTACTTTTCTTACTGAATATTTTTTTGGTACTGCTCTTTTTTAATTCAAAAATATACACACGGTAGAATCTTCTTTGTCTCATGGAATGTTACAAACAGAACATTACTTGATGCATTACCTAATTGCAACTCACTAAAAACATAGATATTTAACATTTTCCCAATTAAAACTTCAACAGAGTACATTGTAAAAAGTCTTACAATTATTACTTTAAAAATTCTCAACATTTCAATACTTTAAAATAAAAAAAAATCCAATGAAAACAAGATTTCCAGCTAATTCAAATACAAACTCTCTCATCAAGCCGTAACTATTTTATAAACTGTGCGATATTCGGAAAATGTATTTGCTGCGATGTGACATACATGCTGTACTGCGACGCGACATAGCGGTCTGCATTCTGTAGCACAACAAAAAAGTTGTATTATAGAAAATGTGGGTTTGAACACGTCAACAATTCCTTTAACCGTTCTTAAATTATTTCAAAAATTTAAAAGTATTCAAACCTCTACTATAGCTATAACATGATACTAATTCTTCAGTCATGAATTTTTCTACTGATGAATGTTATTCTTATTTATCAGAAAAAAACTTTGGTCAATGATATACAAAGTAATAAACCATCCTAATAGCAGATATAAAACAATAGAATATCATAATGTGGCTCAGAAACAAATATTTGAAAAACATATTCACTTTCTTAATGGAAAATTTATTTGTTACATAGACATTGATAGACCTACAAATTTGAATGGACAAATTAAGAACTGTCATATAGACTTTAAAGCTGATGATCTACAAGATTTACTAAAAGATGTTGGTACTGTAGCCAACTTTAAATATGTATGGGAAAAAAGAGCCACACAGCCAGTTTTAACCAATTCTGCTCAATTCACTACGTCATTGAAGAAAACTATTCAAACAATGCATATACCAACATTACATGCAACAGATTCTTCACCATTGATAGTTACTTTCAGGGGCATTTCACCTCAATGTTTTTTTGTAAAGCCAGAGATCATCTTGTCAAAGAATGCCCTAACCGTTTTTGTAAAAAGAGTGATTTTAAAAAAACAAAAACGCATCAATGCAGTAGAGATCCAATAGCTAATAATGAAATCAGACTCATGCAAAGTAACCCTGAAAAAACAAAAGGAGATGAACCTATTCCCAATAATGAAGACAACAACACAGATATGCAAAATCTCAGCCTTGATTAACCTATTCCAAATAATGAAGACAACAACACAGATATGCAAAATCTCAGCCTTGATGAACTTATTTCCAATAATGAAGGCAACAACACAGATAAGCAAAATCTCAGCCTTGATGATCCTAATCAAAAAAGCTCCATAAATACTATACCAAATCAATCTTATACCTCACAGGAGGAATCAGAAACAGAGTACATGAGTGATTCCCTACCATTTCCTTGCTCTGATAAAGAGTTCCAATTAATTAAAGTGAAAACTAAGAAACAAATACACAAGAGAAAAAAATCCACTTTGCATCAAGACCTTATACAAACTAATGAACCTGACAAACATAGTAAAAAAAAAAAATCAAAGAAAAAAGATACTAAGTCAATCACACCAGCATTAAAAAAACAAAACTCACAAATAAAACAGGTGAAACAAATGATCCAGCTTATGATTCAACACTTCATTGGACCAGGCAAAAACAAAGCACAAATCAATTGACACAGGAACAGCTTCTTCTGATGGCAGGAGTGGATGTGCACAGATCTACTAAATCTAAGGATAACATTACAAATACTATGCCTTAAAATACAGAGACAGACTTGGAAGCACCATTTAAAATAGACTATCAAGATGAGTTACATAAATAACACTTATAGAATTTCAAACCAGGACAAATTTTTGGATTTAACCCCAAATGTGAAGATAATTATCATGTTTATGAACAAAAATATGAATAATAACTCAATAGAACTTCACTTGCAAAGGTAGATCCATTGTTTTCACAGTGGTGTATTATTATAATTTTTCTTTTCTATATAACATTCCTATTACATTTTTACTAATATTAGTTGTCCCATTCATTATATAATAAACTATAAAAAATCTTTCCACCATTTTATATAATTGATAATATAGGTCTTTCTATTACAGCAGTCAATGTAAGGGGTATTAACTCTACCCAGTGAATATTTGCAATTAGCAATTGGATAAGGCAATTCTCACCCCATATTCTTTTATTTACAGAGACAAAATGCACAGTACATTCTACATTTAATTCAGAACTCAACATTAGTAAATTTGGATACAGTAAATTTTCAACATCTGATATTGCTGCTCCTGGGGTAGAGATTCTCATTTGTCATCGTTCTTCTTTTCAAACCTTTAAGATTTTATACTTAGATCAGCATATGAGTATAATTATTCTATATCATTCTTCTTTTACACTAAATTTAATAACATTCTATTTGTATAATCAGCCTGTGTTAATTCACCAATTAATAAATAAAATAAATTTAATATTAGCTACAAATTCTTACCCAACTATAATCATGGGTGATTTTAACATGTCTTATAAGAATTTTACATTAAAATACCTTCATTTGATTAATAAAAATCTCATGAGTGCTGAAGGTTTTTTTCCAACTAGCTTCATTTCATTCTACATTAAAAACACTCTTCTCTAATAGATCTTGTATTCTATTCATCAGATCTAACATTTTATAATAAGTCCCTCTCTATGTCCTGTAACTTTCTCTGATCATTTAGCACTTAATGTAGAACTCGCAATACACATGCAACATCAACCAATTCTTCCTCTAAATAAAACTACTCATCTTTTATTAAAATCCCCTTCCTCCTTTAAATAAAACTATTCATCTTTTATTAAAATTCACTACACCTGAAGCAGTTCTCTCTGATTTATATTTATTTTAAGAAGGTAGACATACTATTTTTAAACACAGTAGAGGCCTGGCTATCATTTATTAACATAATCTCTTCAACTATTCAACATTATACTTCCAAAAATAGTTTTCTCACTAATGTTGTTAATAAATGAGATAAAATACACTTAAAACTAAAAAATTCTTCATGTGACCCTTCTTCAGTTACATCAATAATGTTTTTAAAACAAGAATACAAGCACTGGCTGATTATCTCTCTACAAAAAAAGCAAAAATTTTTCTAGCTAATTCCCATAACTGGTCTAAAGGATATATTTAGTGGGCCTTAGGTTTTACTCCCAAAAAATTAACTCCATCTATTATTTTTGATTCAAAAATGATTGCTGGAGAAGACATGACTCCACAAATATATTACCACATTAAAGCTAGACTCCAAAAATTTCCTTTTCCAAAACTCTCTTCATTTCACTTTGGTTTTACCACAGCAGAACATAACATTACAAAGTATGAAATTGCTCTCAAGTTGAACTCTATTCCAAACAATACACACCCAGGTACACATGCAATTCCAAAATTTTTATTATCGCATCTTAGCCACTTTACTATCTCAATAGTACACAATATGATAAATTATCTATCAAAACAAATACATAACATTGACCAACTGTATCCAGTATCACTGGTCCATTTTCTTAAAAAATACACTTCCTTCTCCTCTAGATAATCTACACTTTATTTCAATGTCTCCTCTTATCATCAAACTAATAGAGTCTCTTTCAAAAGACAAAATTTAACCCCTAATACTTCCAAGGTTGTCTAAGTTTCAGTTTGCTAGAAAAGGATGTTCTACTTCTGAAGCACTTATATTATGTAAAATATTATTAGAGGATGTAAGACAGGCTAGAAAATCAGCACCTATTGCAATTCAATTAAACATACAGGCTGCATTTGATTCAGTGCCTGTGGACAAGCTACTACAGGTGCTTAGTCAACATAAAATTCCAATACCTATAATGTATGTTCTAGCAAACCTGCTCATTAATAGAAAAATACACATTACTCTTAATAGCAAAATGCCCCTGATTTCACTCCACACAACTCAATACCACAAGGCTCTCCTCTTAGTTCACTGTTTTTTATTACATATATTAACCCCATTCTACTAGAACTAGAATCTAAATTGCCAGGAATATATGTACCCCTCATAAACTAATCCATCAATCATATTTTATACATGGATGATATAGTCATTTTTCTGTCATGCAAAAAACATTTGCCTTTAATGTATACCATTTTAAAAAATTACTCTGCAGCTTATAGTTTAAAATTTAACAAAGAAAAAACATCTATTTGGAGTATTTTTTCTGGTAATCAAATACATTCAGTTTGCAGTTCCCCTCCCCAAAAATTTCTTGGTCTCCCAATTCATCTGTCTATAACCGCAATGAGAAAGATAATACAAGAGCAATTAATATCTGCAATTGAAAAAGTGATAACCTCACTTTCAAAAGCATATCTTTCATTGCATAGTAAAATATCACTCATTAACATATTAATTTTCTCAAAAATAAATTACTATGCACCTATCATTAAATTTACTAACTCATTTGAGAAAAAAATTAACTCCCTTTGCACCAAACTCATATGGAATAATAAGGCAGTGGTAATAAGTATCAAAAGTCTGCAAAAACATTCAAGACTAAATGACCTGTCATTACACTGCATTTCAAAATTCTATTACCAAAAAACTCATAATGCATTAATGAAACTTTATACAACATATGAAAATATCCAAGTGTTTCTTCCAATAACACCTACAGACACTCCACCTCCTATTAAAAAATAAATTCACTAACAATCTAATAAAAACAATATTCAAACATAAAGTACCTGCTACAAACCTTTTCTCAACTAAAATTAAGTATTGGGAAGCACACTACATAACAACTGGTTCCAATCCCCTTGAAATTCCCATTAGCTTAATTAATATCACAAATAAATCTATAATCCCAAAATTTAAATTCTGGTACTTGGAGCCTAAGTACTTAGATTTTCTAATAAAAATCAACCTTAGAGCTTTACCTACCAATGCTTTTCTGGCTGGAAGATGGAGATCTCCAAACATAGATACCATTTGTCAACTATGTAATAAAGAAGAAGAAACAACGGAACATTTTATTTTTCAGTGTATCAAAACATATCGAGAACTAATTGCTGATATAACCCATAATCCAAAATGCTCATTGACAGTATTGATAGAAAATATTCAAAGAGGTTTGTTTCCAACAATAAGACTAACAATCTCTATACTACACACACTCTGGTTTATGAGATGCCACTTTATATTCAATCCCACATCTCGTAAACTTAAATCACGTTTTCTCAATAAGTTAGCAAAAATTAAAACAAAAGATCAGGCACTAGATCCAATAGATATAGTATCAGCAACTTGAAGTTTGATCAAATTACCAATGCCACTGTGAAATATGAATTGCATATTTGTTGCACCTTAAGTGAGAGTTTTGTTGTCATATATGTATTTAATATTGTTACAGTTAATGATTAATTTCTTTCTCATTTTTTATATTAATAATGTAAAAATATTTCCTGTATACATAATACTTAATTTGATAATAATTTTCAATTCTATATTGTAGACAAGCTCTTGTAACTTTTTGTTGTTAATTTAAAAAAGGAAAACAAGAAAATTGTATTTTCATACATGTACTTATAATATCAAATAAAAGATCTTTAAAACTAGTAGTAATAGTATTAGTAATAGTAGTAGTAGTAGTAGTAGTAGTAATAGTAGTAGTAGTAATAGTAGTATAGTAGTAGTAGTAGTAGTGGTAGTAGTAGTGGTAGTGGTAGTACTAGTAGTAATATTAATAGTGGTAGTAATAGTATTCTACTACTACTACTACTACTACTACTACTACTACTACCACTACTACTACTACTACTAATACTACTACTACTACCACCACATTAGACTTAATCTAACTAACATTTGGTATTATATTTACTACTCAATAATTTGGTCACTAATAATAATAATAACAATAATAATAATATGATCCTCTTATTTATCATGTGGCATATTAAAATTATGGTATAATCTGAGCAATATGTGGCAACAAAAAATATTTACACTTATGGTAGTAACTTTTGTGATAAATCATGACTAAAATAATAATATGCTATATGATATTTCTATGTCATATTCTGAATAACAGTTATCATCATTTAAATAAACAAACTATTTAAAATTATAATGTGCAGAATATATTATATGTTTAATATTGAATTCTGTGGGTTGAATCTTGTATCTTGTGGTAGTGAACAGATCAACAATAAACACTGATAACAAGTTTTATAAAACAACATTAACAAATTTATTCTAACAAATCAAAAATAAAACGTCTATGTACAAAATATTGACAACCTTTAATAAAACTAAAAATATGATATTAAAATTTTAAAATGTATACAAAATTAAAATAAAAGAAAAGATTAAGTTACAGATTTTCAATCTAAAAAATCATTAACACGTAAGCCTTCAGTCTGGCTTGTGAATTCTTATTTAGGAATACATATCATGTAGAATTGGCCTCATTTTATCATTTTCAGTAAATAAAACAAAATAATACTTAACATTATAGTTTATCAATCAAATACATATATTTTGGGTTTATTCTATGCTAATGAAATATAAAATAATAAAACAATGTTCATTCATGTACTAAATAGTTTGCATGGCTCCATTCTAAGTTTTAGGAAATGTGCTTTATGTTCAAAAACATAAAATATAAAAAAATTAAATAAAAAAATATAAGCATTCATCATACTTCATATATTTCACTTGATGTTTCATTGTAAAATATACATTACTCTATAAAAATGTCGATTTATTAAAGAAATCTAAAATATCAAAAAAAAAAAAAAAATGAAAAATATATTAGTAATAGTTATAATTTCTTTATCATCAAAAAATATTTCAAAAATACTAAAAAAAAATTATGATTCCTTTGTTATTTTCACCATCAGCATTATGCATTTAATATCATTTGTATTTCCACTCATTTCCAAAACTTACCTTGCCTTCTTTAAAACAATTCATCTTTTTAAATTTATCCATTATTCTTCTTTCAAAATACTAGACTACATGATGCATTACTAATGAAATTCAGATAGCAATACAATGTGTAAAACATGAATGAATAACTAGAGTAAAGACTCAATAGTATAGAATAATTCAATAATCCATATGGAAATCACAAATATCAAAACACTGACCATGGAAATAAATACAAAGTTCAGGACTACATTATCTGTATTTAATATTGAATAGCTTCAAGCTCTCAGATCTAACCGCTTCAGCTTCACCTATTTATATAAAAAGTCAGTTGAAAAAAGAAGGATTCCCCTCTTTTTTTCCAAAGTGTAAGCTTGTAGTTAAGACTTGTAGCGGTCCCTACCTTTGCATTTTCAAGCACACATTTTTGAGATTTATTGCCTCAGTAAATATTACTTATGTAATCAATGTGCGTTAAATAAATTTATAATTACCTGTATTTGCATAGTAACTTCTTGCATATAATATAGGCTAATTCTCCTATCTTCTTAACACATCCTACAAAATAAACATTCAGGGTTTCATTTTTTTCTCCCCTGTCATTACCATTTAAAAATTTCAAATAAATTTAGACAATCAGCATTGTAAAATAACTAGGCAATTTTCCCAATAATAAACAAAGTTAACACATTACTTTATCAAACCATGACTACAATAAGAAAAGGTTTGACACACAAAATTGTCCACAAATACAAATGAATTTGATTTAAAATATTCAATATTCATATATTTAAAATAAATATAATATTATTTATTTAGCAAAGAATCATATAAAATTATGGTCATTAATAAAGGAATAACAAAGTTTATAATATAATAAATAAAGAATATATGCATATTTTTATTCATAGCTTATATTTCTTAATAAAAGAAACTATATGTGTTTTATCTCACACATCCATATGTTCATTCATTCATGTAACATAAGATAAATATTTTTAAAATTCCAAGCTATTAGAAAATATATATATATATATATATCTTATAATAATTAAAACAATTTAAATTACCTATGTGATTTGCCATTTGCAATCACATGTTTGATGTTTTTTCATCCAGTCTTCATAAAATATAACAAGAAAATAACATTCATACAATATTCAGCAAAAACATATATTTTTGAGAAATGTTTTCAAAAGTTTTTTTTTAAAAATTGTGAAAAGTTTTAAAGTTAATATTATTTTAATTAAAAGTTCCTAAAATGAAACTTCTATGGCAACCTATGAATAAATTATAATCCAAATGAAGGTACAGCAGAATTGGATTATATTTTGACTAACAGGAAATACTTATTTCAAGATTGTAATGTTCTTAATAAATTTAACACAGGAAGTGATCATCGATTAGTAAGGTGTAAGTTACGTGTTATTGTAAAACTAGAGAGACAAAAATTATTGAGAAAAACAATATTTACAGTTGATATTCCTAATCTTCAGAAACATTGTAATGAATTTAAATTAGAACTTACAAATAGGTTTCAAGTGTTAGGAGATTTTGAACATGATTCAGATTTGAATGAAATTAATATGAAAATAACTGATACACTTTTAAAAACTGCAACAAAGATAGCTGGTAGAAAAAAGCAGCAATTGACTAATAAAATTTCTACTGAGACTAGAGAATTTATGAAGAAAAGAAGGAATATGAAGATATACAAAAATGATGTATTAAAAAGAATTGAATATCTCGAATTTTGTAAAATGGTACGGAAAAGAGTTGAAAATGATATAAGAAAGTATAACTGTGAAATAGCAAGGAAAGCTGTAGAAGAAAATAAAATTCTCAAGAATGTTAAACAACATTTTGGTATTGGTAGGAAATTTATATCTGCAATAAGAAAAAAAGATGGAATTATTACTAAAAAGAGAGATGACATCATGAAATTGGTAGAAGATTTT
The DNA here is from genome assembly GCA_028023455.1 of Epiperipatus broadwayi. Taxonomy (NCBI): domain Eukaryota; kingdom Metazoa; phylum Onychophora; class Udeonychophora; order Euonychophora; family Peripatidae; genus Epiperipatus; species Epiperipatus broadwayi. The sequence goes on along the minus strand of JAQFVV010012651.1, from coordinate 1,047,379 downwards.
TATCAAGAATTATATACTAATAAAGAACAAGTACCTCCTATATCTATTACATCTTCCGAATTGCCCAGAATTTTAAATGAAGAAGTGAGACATGCAATTAAATGTATGAAGAAAGGAAAGGCTCCAGGAAATGATGGAATTATAATTGATATATTAAAAGAAGGAGGTGAAGAAATAGAAACAATTTTAGCAAAGTTATATACCAAATGTCTAAATGATAAAGATGTACCGGAAGATTGGAAGAATGCAGTAATATTATTAATATTTAAAAAAGGTGATAAAGAAGATATTAGAAATTACAGACCTATCAGCCTTTTATCAGTTTTATATAAAATTTTTACCAAGATAATTACAACTCGTCTACAGAGAACTTTGGATTTCCACCAACCAAGAGAACAAGCTGGATTTAAAAGTGGTTTTAGTACAATAGATCATATCCAGGTATTGAGAGAAGTCATAGAAAGGACAAATGAATATGAGTTGTCATTATGTTTTGGATTTGTAGATTATGAAAAGGCATTCGATTCTATACACATTTCTTCAGTGATTAAAGCATTGGATCATCAAGGTATAGATCCAGGATATATACATATTTTAAAGAATATTTATAAAAATGCAACAGCAACAATTAGATTACATAATGATACTGGAAAAATCAACATTGAGAAAGGTGTAAGGCAAGGTGACTCCATATCTCCAAAACTTTTTACAGCAGTGCTGCAAGAAGTATTTTGTGGATTAAAATGGGAAAGTAAATGGAGAGTATTTAAGTCATTTAGATTTTGCAGATGATGTAGTTGTTTTTGCAAATAATGCTTCAGAGCTGCAGGAAATGTTGCAGGAGTTAGCAGATGAAAGTAGAAAAGTAGGACTAAAGATAAATGTTAAAAAGACTAAAGTAATGTTTAATCGATTTGCTCAAAATATGAAAATAAAGATTGATTATGAAGAATTAGAAGAAGTTAACAGTTACAAATACCTAGGTCAGATTATTAATACAGATGGAAACATAATGGAGGAAATTAATCATAGAATTAAACTTGGTTGGAGTGCTTTTGGTAGAAATAACTTGATACTAAAAGGAAATATGCCTATGTGTTTGAAAAGAATGGTTTTTAACAAATGTGTTTTACCAGTTCTTACTTATGGATCTGAGACTTGGACACTTAATAGAAGAGCAATACAGAGACTTCAGACCACTCAAAGGAGTATGAAGAGATGTATGTTGGGAGTAACAAGAAGAGATCGAAAACGCAATGTATGGGTAAGACAACAAACAGGTGTTACTGATCTTATTGAAAAAATTAAAAGATTGAAATGGAGTTGGGCTGGACATATTGCTAGAAGAAATGATAATAGATGGACAATTGAAATTTTAAACTGGATTCCAAGAGATTGTAAAAGACCCAGAAAGAGACCACATGTGAGATGGATGGATGAAATAAGAAAATGTGCAGGGGTGTTGTGGAAAAGAGAAGCTAAAGATCGGAGAAGATGGATTAAACTTGGAGAGACCTTCATCCTGCAGTGGATTGATAATGGTTGATGATGATGATGAATAATGAAACCTAAAGGTACATAATCTTATTTTTAATAAATGTCCTTCAATAAAATGTTTTTTTAATAAACTGGGGACTCCAAGGTTGCTATGACAACATTCATTGTTCAAAGATTTTTTTCTCGTTTCAATTCTCCTTCCCATGTATAAAACAAAACACAATAAAAAAATAATGTTGACTTTTATAATCTGCAGAAATCTAAGAAAAAGTTATCCATCCTACTGTTGAAAGATATTTATACAGTCTGTTTCTGCAAATATTTTCCAGGATAGCAACGATTAATGTGATATCACTTAAAAGTATTTATTTCAGGTAGATCATCCATTCCTTCCATGTATGTAAATTTCTTCTTTGGTAAGAGATGCATCATTTTCAGTGACCTTTAATAAGCATGCAATTTAACATAGACATATTTTCATTCTAAAATTATATTTCAATAAGGCACATATCAAGTAAACAGACTAATTCAAATATAAAAGTTATTTATTTCTGATATAATAATATTTTTTATTATTATCCTTTTTTTTTCCTTTGTAATTAAGTTATAGCAATTAAGATGGCTACTTGTTCAATATAACTTTTTTTAAACAATTATATCTTTTATAGCAGTTATCTTTTTTTAAAAAAAATACTTCATTTTCCAAGAGTTTAAACATAATTTGCTTTAAAGATAAATATTGTATTTTTTAAAAAAGTGTAATCCTTTTAAATAATGTCAATAATATATTAAGAAGAGAGAGAGCAATATATTTATAGCTCATCTTGAATGTCTTATAGAAATAAGAGGTGAATTATATTTTAGTCTTTTCCAATAATTTTTATTTGAATATTTTTTAAAAGTTTTAAAATTTATAAAAATAGACATCTCCACTATTTAACAAACACCTCTGAATAATATTTGATTGTAACTCTGAAATACTCTGCAAAAATAAACAAATAAATTTTTAAATAGTACTGGGAAAATCATGCTCCTATAAATTCTTTAGTCTTTCATTGCCCATTGTCCCACATTTAAGACAATAGATTCTTGCTTCATAGTTTATCAATAAATTTTAATTAAGCTTTCAAATATTGACTGGTAGGAGATACATTAAATTATCCACACATTTTAAGTTGAACTATATGCTAGTTTTTAATTCTATTGACTTTTATATAAAAAAAATTATATTAAAATTAAAAATAATTGGCTGATAATTTAATATTACTAGCTTGTAGTATTACAAATTTATACTATTTATTAAAACAATAACCTTTAAATAATAACCAACAATAACCATTTCATAGAGTTTTTATACCTGTTTTTAAACAATTTTGATTGGCTGATAAATCACCAGATTACTGACTCATTTACATATATAAGAAATATTTAATATAATTAATTTAATTTATAAGTAAACAAAAATATTTAAAATAATACATTTTGTTAATTCTTACTAGTTATAAAATTCACATGATCACCATCTCTTATGCTAGCACATAACTGTTATTAAACAGGTAAAACTCATACAGTATTGCCACCCTGTGCTAAACAGGGTAATCAATGGATACCAGAAGACTTGTACATAAAATCCCCATCTAATTGTAGTGCTCTCAGATCCAAGGCTCCTCACTGATGAAGGCCACAAGCCAGAAACTAGTGTGGGGATATTGGATGAGTAGACACTAGATGGGGATTTTATGCACAAGCCTTCTGGCATCCAGTGATTACTCTGGTTATCACAGGGTGGCAGTAATGTATGGAAAGTTTTGCCTGTTTAATAATAGTTATAAAATTATAAGAATTAACCCAGTTATAGCAATTTTTATCTACATTTACTAGTTTATAATATCTCTTAAAATTAAATAATATTTAGTAATAAATTTATTTTATCATGTATAAAATGTTTCAATTCTATCAATAATTTAGAAAATAGTTTAAAACTTTTTCCAATAACTTTGCAAGAATCACACACATATTGTCATGTGATTTACTTTTCCAGACAAATGTTGCTATTTTTTTTAATTTACTGTCCGCAATAAATCAAATAAATATTTAATTACAAAAATAATATGTATTAAAAATATTAAATGTAATAATAAAAATTTAGAATAATAAATTTTGACATTTTTATAGCAATACTTAAAATTAAAACATATATTATAACACAACAAATGTACAATCACTTTTTCTTTTAAAATATATTTGTTTTCCAATAATATCAACAAATTAAAAAAATCTTCTTTCTTTTTTTTTCAAAAACTTTATTTTCTAATATCAATGCTGAACAGATAATTATATATTACAAACTCCACCGTTTCAACTGTTTTTATCTTTTTACAGTCATTTTCAAGGATCTGCAACAACATGAAATATATATTTATAAATAAACCTCAATTACAGAAATACCTTCATTTTACATTAACATAAATAGTAACAAACATATTAAACATACATAATTATATTTTACCTACATCTCTCTCCCACTACTATTTTTTATTACTCTTCCTTTTACATTATTTAATTACAAATCTTAATTAAAATCATCCAAGAAACTTTTTATACAAATTTAAAAACCAACCCTAATTTGAAATGACTTTCTCTTTTTTAAATCTTATCTAAAAACCCATCTCAAAATAACATTCCTAATATATAGCTTTAAATGCATATAAAACAAATATAAACATCTTTTTTTAAAAAAAAACTTTTAACAATTTATCTAAATCCATTTAAACATTTCATTTTAATTACACATTATTTTACATTCATTATCTTCTTCATCAATTCTATTTAAAATAGGATTATATTTTTTTTATGTAAAAATATTCTTTTACCATCTTTTCCCTGTAATTTTAGCTTTTCCAACATTTTAATATTAAATTATTTATGCTCTAAAACTTTACAATGCATGTAAATATTTAAATTTTTGTCATATAAAAGTCATCTAACTTGAGTTTTTAATGTATTCTTTGTTGCACCAATATATAAAATTATTTTTCTTTTCCTTTTAGAATTCATTTTTTGAGTTTTTTATATTTTTTGTTTCATTAATTAAATTTCCTAAATTCAATTTCTTTTTATAAACCTACTTCCCCCTTTGTATTTATTATTTATACTTTTTATAATCTTTTTAATCTTCATAAAAGTATCTCTAGCAACATTATAACTATTATACTGTATCCATCGAAAAACGTCTATCGATCCAACAAGCCCCTGAATACAGGTAAAGTACCTCGAGTCCGACCATGTACAAGATATATAAGTCAGGTACATCAGGGATTCTGCCCTATTTACCTATATCCCCAGGTCAAAAATCTAATCAAAAACCTTTCTCAATGATAACATTGAATTTCTTTATGTTCACCATGCCGGAAGCCGAATTTTCAAGCATGAGATTCATTTTTAATTATATTTTAATGAGAACTTGGGTGATTGATTTATAGATATACTTAAAATCAAAGATTATTTAAAATAAAAGTAAATGAAAAGATTCAAAGAACACTGGAAGTTTTGTTTTAGTTATATATATTTTAAACTCATTAATTATTTTACATTGACATTTATAACTCAAGTGCTTTAAAAACATTCTTTACATTAATTTTATAATTAAATAGTAATTTTATCAGAAGCCACGTCCTGCATAACAGATTCACATTAGTAGTTAACATTTCATTTTATTTAGTCTTTACACAATGTTATTTTGTTTACATTTATTTTTTAAAAAAACAAATAAACAAAAATGAATTTAGATTTAAATGACCACGGATTCTGAATTCTTTGTTTACATTTAGTATAAGCTAATAATATAGCAGCATGTCTAAACATTTGACTAACTGATGTATATAAAGAATAAACATTTTATTTTTTCTTTACAAAAAACGATTAAAAAAAAACATTTTATATTAAAAACAGATATAAAAAAAAAACAATTATAAAAAATTGATTTGTCTTTTTACTCTAATGATGTAAGAAAAGAAAATGATTTATTTTACTTTTCTTTATGAATAATAGTTTAAATCGCAAAAAAAATAATATTTTATTACATTAGTGGACCTTGTTGAAATTGCTTTAAACTACACAATGATTAAAAACTGTAAGTTGTTACATGAAAGACATAGATCAGTTAATTATCAAGCAAACAAGCTGCATTAGTTGGACTTTCAAGTAAAATCATACCTTATAAAACTAAAACATGGATTAGCAAAATTAAATGATTTTAAGTAATCACAAGATAATAAAAGAATCGGTTACTCAGGCTGAAGATCCTATGATAGAATCATTTCTCTATGGATTACGTATTAGATAGGCAAAAGAAAAATAAAACAATGTCAGGTTAATAAATATAGGAATGCAAATAAAAGAAGAAATGTAGATAGGGTCATACAAGCTGGTTCACAAACATTCGCATGCCTATTCCAATGAAGAGAAAAGGAAATTGGTATGTCCACCTGTCATGATCATATACCACTAGGAGATAGGAATTACAGAGAGCCATCATGTCCACCTCTACTGATAGCATGCTGACTAACCAACTCTACCTCAACCACACTCTCTGGCTCACAGATGTATGCGTAACTGGGAACCAACTCTGAACACCAAATGAATGATTATTTTAGGTCTGTCCACACTACTCTGAGCATTCTTTATTAACCTGAGATATTATAGTCATCAAATATGAACTAATTATAAATAAATAGCCTTAAATGATCTAATACTGCATAGAGATCAACCTGGGTAACCAACTACCTTATGTAAATATTTAACTAACAAAAACCACACATATAGAATAAAGAAATTTACTTCTCGAATAAATCCCCACTTCCCACTTTCCTAACTTTTAAAAAAGGCATGATAATTAACTTACGCTATCCAGCGGCAATGTTACTAGGTCAAAATTTGTAGTATGTTACTTTTGTTTCAAATTACTGAAATATAAAATAATAGAATTCCATCCTTGGAAATCTATAATAAGGTTATTTAAAGAATTACGGTAAGTTTATTTTGATACATATATTCAACATAACTTCACTTGCAAAAATAACAATAGATTAACTTATTTTCATTTTAAAATTAATTCATTCTTTGCTAAAACTTTCTTCCCTTCATGAACATAATTTGCTCTATTAGCAAACTATGCTCTTTGGGCCCCCACGAGTAAAGTTTGTCAAAATAAAAAAAAAATCAAAGCATGAAATCTCATACTATAATTGATATACAAAAACAAATAAATATTTTCATATTGAATAATCAAAATATTAAAATTGTTGTGAGCTTGAGTTATTAAAAAAACATAAATAATTTAAAAGAAAAAGGGTTAGAGAGTCAGTTAAAAAGATTTCCAATAAACATTGACTTTTGACATTTTTTAAGTTTAAAATATTCCATTTATATTTTAATAATGATTTCTAAAATCTGGATGACAGTATTTACGCTCTTCAGCATTTTACCTAGAGTTTCCCAGAAAGAGTTCACTGGTGAACATTGGTGGCTGGTGGCATTTGAAAGTAGGTTTTGGCAGCAGCGTAATCGGAGATTTCAGGTCTCAGGAAGAGATGGGCAACAATTTCCTTTAACTACTGACTCATCATTTCAATTGCCCTAGAACATTCTGCAACTTTCTTTCTTTTCGCCTTTTTTTTCTTTTTATAAAAAAAAGGACCACTATTTATACCTGAGCATTGGTATTCGAATTATCTGCTGCCTGATGTGATTTGACTTTAGATCTTCTATGAAACAATAGGAAATCACATTTTTGTTTTAATTTTAGAAAGTTTATACCTCGATAAGGATCAATAGAGATTTTAGTATAATTTTTATCTAACAATGTAGAATCTCTATTATTTCATTAATAGAATTACAAAATAATGGATTTTGGTAATTTCTAATTGTTTTAATTTAACATTTATTTTAAACTTCTTATCAAGGTACAAATCTTTCCAAAAAGCCTTCTTGAATTCTTAAAGAAAAAAATAAGGCATTTTAAATATATACATAAAAAAACATATTAAAAAAATTCAAACTTATTATTTGAATTTTTTTTTCTTTTAATAAATAAAATAACTTAGTGTGTTAGTATAATTGAATATGATTAGTACTATCCAAAATACATTTTAGCGATTTATTCAGGATAGTTGTGTTAAAAAAATGTTTTAAGAATAATAAAAAAAACAAACATTGAAACAATACATTTCTCTACATAGGCGGGCTGCAATTAAACCCGCTTAATAAGTGATTAGGTGGGTCAGACAGTGAAAACGCAAATCTGAATCAGATTTACCATTTCAATATATAAAAATATTTATATTTTTCCCATTGTTTCTTTCTTTATTATTCTTTTAATATATTTATTACATAATTTATCAATAATTTTAACTGGATAATTATTTTTAATACCTTCCTCTTTTATATTACAAATTTCTTTTATAAATAATTTCTCTTCAGAACATAAATTAATTGTTCTATTTATTCTATTATTAATAATATTAATCGTATGTTCATATTCAATATCTGAATCTCAACTACTTAACAAACCATAAAAAGTTTATTTTCTGAATATCCTTCTTTCAATAGCAACCTTACATTTCCTTATAACTTTTTTTATTATAACATCCATATAAGTAATTACATTATTTTTATCTTTTTCCATAGTAAAAAAAAAAAAGATGTAATTACTTATATGGGTGTTGCTATTGAAACAAGTGTATTCAAAAAAGAAACTTTTTATGATTTGTTAAGTAGTTGGGATCCAGATATTGCGTATTAACATAAGATTAATATTATTAATAATAGAGTCAATAGAACAATTAATTTATGTTCTGAAGAAAAATTATTTATAAAAGAAGTTTGTAACATAAAATAGGAAGGTATCAAAAATAATTATCCAATTAAAGTTATTGATAAATTATGTAATAAAAACTATTAAAGGAATAATAAAGAAAAGAACAATGGGAAAGATATAAATAATTGTATATATAATAGTTATCATGTTTCTAGAGATACTTTTATGAAGATTAAAAAGATTATAAAAAGTATAAATAATAAATACAAGGGGTAAAGTAGGTTAATTATTAAATCTGTATATAAAAGAAAATTGAATTTAGGAAATTTAATTAATGAAACAAAAAATATAGAAATTAAAAAGATGAATGGAATTTATTTAATTGAATGTTTAAATCATAAGAAAGAGAAGAAAAACTTAATATATTGGTACAACAAAAACTACATTAAAAATTAGAGTAGATAACTTTTATATGACAAAAATTCAAATATTTACATACATTGTAATGTTTTAGGGCATAAAGAATTTATCATTAAAATGCTGAAAAGGCTTAAAAATTACAAGGAAAGAATGGCAAAAAATATTTTTAAATAAAAAAATGTAATCTTATTTTAAATAGAATTAATGGAGTAGGTAAGAAATGTAAAATAATGTATAATTAAAATGGAATGTTTAAATGTATTTAGATAAATTGTTAAAAGTTTTTTTTTTTAAAAAAATATTTTTGTATTTGTTTTATATACATTTAAAGCTATATATTAGAAATGTAATTTTGAAATGGGTTTTTAGATAAGATTTAAAAAGGGAAAAGTAATTTGAAATTAGAGTTATTTTAAATTTGTATAAACAGTTTCTTAGATGATTTTAATATTTGTAATTAAATAATGTAAAAGGAAGTGTTATAAAAATAGTAGTGGGAGAGAGATGTAATTAAAATCGCCATAGCTTTCCTGATGAAATGTGTGTAGTTCCTTTCAGCTTTAGATAAGGTGCATGAAGTGAAAGCAACCGGTGCAGTTGATTCATTGGGCAATCATGTTTTTAGTACTGTCCCTACCTTTATGATGAAGCATCACACATAAGCTGGACGTCCTGGTCAGGATCAAATGGCACCAATACCCTATCAGAGGTTAATGACTCCTTAAGATTTTAAATGTTTTTCTATGTCTCATTGTCTATGTCCATGTGACATTTGTTTGTAGTAAGTGATGTAGGGGTTCGGCTATGGTTGCTTGACCCAAAAGAAAATTATTATAGAAGTTTAAGAATCCTAGAAATGAATTTTAGTTTTCTTTTGTACCTTGGTGATTGGGTATTTTTAATTGCATACACTTTTCTTAGTGACAAGTGGGCGCCCTTGTTATCAATTTTATATCCCAGGAAATCTACAGTGTTTACTCTGAACACACATTTTTCTTGTTTGCCCTCAATTCACTGTATGTCAATTTTTCCAATACCATGTGTAATTTTGCAAATAAGTCACTCTTCAATGTGGCACAGATTAAGATATCGTTGAAGTATGGATGAACTCCAGGGATATCTCTCAGCAAATTGTCTTTAACACAGTGAAATATTCCAGGTGCCACACAGATGAAAATGTCTCGATGAGTGATGATGGCTTGTATGTTGGCTAATGCCTCATTGACTGGGAGTTGAAAATAAACCTTGGCCAAATCTATTTTCATGAAAATAGAGCTAGGTGGAAGAAATGCCAAAAGGTGGTGGACTGCTCATATCGGGTAGAAGTTCTGGAGGGCCTTGTTGACAGTCACCTTGTAATCACAACATAATCTTACTTCTCCTGTAGGTTTGAGGATTGGTACCACCATTGCTGTCCATATTAGGTTGTTCTCAGGCTTGATGATTCCTTCCCAGAGCAGTATCTCTAATGCTAAATCCACCTTATTTTTCATGGCAATTGGTAATGGCTGGGCTCTCTGTCTAATTAGAAGATGTTGGATTCACTGAAAGTGAAATGTCCAGCCCATTACAAGTTCCTATTGATGAGTTGAATACTTGTGGATACTTGCTAATGGCATATTGGATGGATGGTTCAGTGATATTATGAACTCCTAATAATGTAATATCCAGAAATCTGAACCATTCACATCCCAATAGATTTGTGCATGGGCTTTCTGCTACCAACAATCATAAGTGGCAAGTATTCTTCCCATATTGTATAGGTACCATGCATTGTTCTTTAAATGCTATTGCATGATATTGAATGTCTCTTAGTGTGATATCAACTTGTAATTTAGGTATCAGTCTCTTACATATATCTGTAAATGTATCATATGACATTATACAATATTGTGACCCTGAGTCAACCTCCATTTTGCATTCTTTTTCATATATGAATGTATGGGTGATAGCTTTATATGTCAAGCATTTCTAGTGCACTTCATGGATGTGATCTACAACATCGTCTTACAATTCAATCACTGTCATGCATTGGTTAGATATCCTCAGAGTATTTTGTTGTATTGCTCACAAACACTCTGTAGGTGTCTCATTCTCTGTTAGAAATGGTATTTGGTTCTTTAAAAAAGACATTTTGCTTGGTTGTGCTGACCACTGCATCCATCATAAGAAGTATTTCCTGACCAAGGATTTTCATTGTTTCCTTTGTATGCTGGTGTTTGAGGGGATGTAGTGACACCAGAGGGTTATTACAGTGAACTGTTGGTCTGTTCCATTGAATAAGGTCTATGGTTGGCATGGATGAGATTATGGCATGGATTTCATGCACCTGTATTGATGCTGCCTTCACAGCCAAACTATGTTGAACAGCCATTTTCAAGGTTAAGCTATCTTCCATTAGTAATTTGCATTTTGTTGCCTCACTATAAAGTCCACAGACAAATTGGTCCTGAAAATGATTTGTAAGTGAGGGTCCAAATTCACAACCTTTGTTAGATGTCATATATCTGCCAAGAATGTTCTTACACTTTCTCTTATTGCCAATGTAGATGAAATTGAAAGTGGAGGTATAAGATGGATGACTTTGGGTTATAATATTGTGTTAGGATTTTAATGATGTCTTGGTATGACTTTTCCTGAGGCAATGCTGAAGATATAAGGGAGCACAGGATACTTAATGTTTTTAGACCACATGCAGCAAGGAGAGTTGAATGCCTCCTGTCATAAGAAACTATTATCTTCACAAAAAAATCTACTTGTGATGCATATGGATCCCCCAGATGTGGTGAGTCAATGTCAAATGACATTAGAAAGCTGATAGTAGCCATTACATGATATAAGTTGATAATTCCAAAATTTATCTGAACATTTGCATGCATTTTCTGAGCTTTTCTTTTTTAAGTAAAAAAAATATGAAGAAAAAATCCATTGCATGACAAATGCATGTTTATGTATGCTAGTTGCCTTATGTCTTATATATATATTTTTATACAGCATTGATCTTGCTTGCATGTTCATTTAACTATCCATCCTCATCACCAATTTTGAGTTACGTCTACATCCATTTAAATACAAATAATACTCAGTTGTTTTACACTTTAATATTTATTTGTACAATACTTAATTATATTTTACTATGTGGCTGTACATACCTTCATTACAGCAGTTTAACAATAAGTAAGTCCAACAAGCACGTTGATGCCATTACTGAAAGTTCATGACTAAAAAATGTTCGTCCCGCAGCTAGCCTTTGTGACATCTCATAATACAATACATAACACACATTAATTAGCAAATAGAAGAATTAATTATTCTAAAACTAAAAAGTTCAAATTAGAAAGCATACAAAGACAAGCTAAAAAACATAGAAAAAAAATGACTTGCACATCCAGAGACAAAAAATTATAAAATAATTAAATTATAATGAAATATTTATAAAACAAAAATAATGAAGAGTTACAGTAATGAATAAAGTGATGCTGAAAAACAAATAATAATACCAACGAATAACACAAATGATTACAAGAACAAATGAAAGGCAGATCAGCAAGAAAATAAACAAAATCACAAATCATAAAATAGCTAGAAACTAAAAAAAAAAGGAAAGTTCAAAATAAAAAAATCAGGTACAATAAAACCATAGTAAAAGAAAATTCAGAAAAAAAGAATTGCTAATTTAAAAATTAAAAAAAAATTCAAGTACTGCAGATATATGGATAGTATTAACAAAAATAAGCCAAAGATTGAGAAAATAAAAATGAAATAAATGCAAAGATGGATGAAATAAAAAATAAAATTGGGAATAATAATATGATTAAACATTTGATAGTAAAGATGAATGAAAAGAGAAGTTACAAAACCTTTTGTTGTTATGAAAAGATGTATTCATTGGTGAATCTGTAAATAATGTAGGCAAAGTTTTAGAATTTTGGAAATGTGGTGCAGAGATTTTGCAAATAGAATATGTTTGCTAAAAAAAATGTATTCTTTCAAATCAAGATGTTGATTTTGAAAAAAAAAATACCTTGGAGTAAAAACACATACAGCACATATTTATAAAAATTTTGTGTGAGAAAGCATTTCTGAAAGTGGATGCCGGTATAAAATTTAATATTCAGAAGAAATAGAGAATATATTTTAAACCACAATGTTTGGCTTTTATTTATAAGCATTAAGATATCAAACAATTTGCCTGATTATGAAATTCAACGTTAATGTATTTTTCACTTCATAATGCAACTCAGAAATAAGACATTTCTTATATTAAATGAAACAGATTTCATTAGGGTAAGAAATAAAAAGTACCAATAACTTAAGAGTATAGAAGTATATTATACATATATATATATAAAAATATGAAAGGCAACATTTGTAGAGAGATTATAAACAATATAAAAACGTTGACAATATATGTACACTTAGAAATATTCTATTTTGCTTGGATAATAGGCACAGGTAAAGCTAAATTTAAATTAAAAGAGTAATGAATTTTAATACATGTCCTATTATTTAAATAAAAATTGCAATAGATCATATATATATATATATATATGATCAACAGATGGCGTTTTTACCAAAAACATGATCAAGCGTTTGTTTACATAAACAATCAAAGAGTCAAAATTAACTATCTCTTTCATTTTAGCCCACTTTCAGATCAGCTGATTTCAAGCTATTTTGCTATCATCAGTGAAAGACAGAGCCAAGAAACTAGATCTAAATACTGACTCCAATTGTTTATGCACAGAGTTTCTATCAGTTTGCATAAATACAAGTGTCAGCAGGTTTTAACGTGATCATAAATACAAGCGACAGCAGGTTTTAACGTGATTAAAACTTGTTTTTGTTTTTCATAAATCTACCTTTAAAGGTTTTCGCAATGATATTGATTGCAGAGGCTTTGACTATGTGGAGAAGCTGAACTGAGATCAGACCCATATAGCTATCTAGCTTGTTTGGCTGAATTTGAAGACTTTATCGGTGGGAAAAATTTCATGCTTGCAAACTGATAGAAACTCTGTGCATAAACACTTGGAGTCAGTTTTTAGATATAGTTTCTTGGCTCTGTCTTTCACTGATGATAGCAAAATAGCTTGAAATCAGCTGATCTGAAAGTGAGCTAAAACGAAAGAGATAGTTAATTCTGACTCTTTGATCGTTTATGTAAACAAACGCTTGATCGTGTTTTTGGTAAAAATGCCATCCGTTGATCATAAATACAAGCGTCAGCAGGTTTTAACGTGATTAAAACTTGTTTTTTGTTTTTCATAAATCTACCTTTAAAGGTTTCCGCAATGATATAGATTGCAGAGGCTTTGACTATGTGGAGAAACTGAACTGATATCAGACCCATATAGCTATCTAGCTTGTTTGGCTGAATTTGAAGACTTTATCGGTCAGAAAAATTTCATGCTTGCAAACTGATAGAAACTCTGTGCATAAACACTTGGAGTCAGTTTTTAGATCTAGTTTCTTGGCTTTGTCTTTCACTGATGATAGCAAAATAGCTTAAAATCAGCTGATCTGAAAGTGGGCTAAAACGAAAGAGATAGTTAATTCTGACTCTTTGATCGTTTATGTAAACAAACGCTTGATCGTGTTTTTGGTAAAAACGCCATCTGTTGATCATAAATACAAGCGTCAGCAGGTTTTAACATGATTAAAACTTGTTTTTTGTTTTTCATAAATCTACCTTTAAAGGTTTCCGCAATGATATAGATTGCAGAGGCTTTGACTATGTGGAGAAGCTGAACTGAGATCAGACCCATATAGCTATCTAGCTTGTTTGGCTGAATTTGAAAACTTTGTCGGTCTGAAAAATTTCATGCTTGCAAACTGATAGAAACTCTGTGGATAAACACTTTGAGTCAGTTAGATGTAGTTTCTTTGCTCTGTCTTTCACTGATGATAGCAAAATAGCTTGAAATCAGCTGATCTGAAAGTGGGCTAAAACGAAAGAGATAGTTAATTCTGACTCTTTGATCATTTATGTAAACAAACGCTTGATCGTGTTTTTGGTAAAGACGCCATCTGTTGATCATAAATACAAGCGTCAGCAGGTTTTAATGTGATTAAAACTTGTTTTTGTTTTTCATATATATATATATATATATTGTACCATAATACATCACATCACATTACTAGATATTTATTTTAAGGGTGGACAGGATATGTAAACCTGAATGTGCTGGACTAAACTCAGGGAAACATAAGATATCTTAAATATTGTTTAGACAATTGAGAAATCAAAGCACAAGAACAAACGTCAGCCAAATTAAGTTTAAACAAATTTTAAACTTTTATTTAAGAGCAAAATAACTTGTAAGAAAAAGTTTACATAAAAATCAATAGGGTTATCTCGTTCTGGCAGACAGACCGATCTTCCAATAGCAGATTATAAAGTGAGGGAGCAAATTTCTTTCAGAAGGGAAGTCACCTAAACGTTGGTTTTCCCATTCACAGGTATGAAAACAATACGTTCTTGAAATAAATCAACAAAACCAGCATCAGCGAGCTTTTTTAGGCCCCAAAAAAATGTGTCGGGACCCAAAATGTCATATGCTAGTAGAAGCTGCATCTTAAAATTACGTTCAAACAAAGATGATTGATTTACCTCAAAAACCCATGGCAAATATGCTTCAAAATGAAAGGAAAACAAACAAATAAAACTGATGAATCCCCAACCAAACGATTGGCAAAACTAATCTAAGAATTAAAGGTCTCAATAGAAGACAAGTAAATCATTAGAAGATCAGTTATATCTGCCCCAGCATTTAAAGAAATGGATTACCAATAATTATAATTAAAAAATAAATTTATGACACAAGTTCTGAGTACATGCTCTGATAAATTTTAAGCTATACAAGTAAATACAAAATAAATCTATCAGAGAGTGCACATGAATATGAAAATATGAAAGCTATACATACTTTAGCAGTGAAAGTCTCTCTCACCTGTAATTTACAAAAGGGATAAATATTATCTTCCTACTGGCGACTTATAAAATTACAAAGCAAAAACAATTATAATTTCCACTTTCAGAGATATAAGAAATGAAGATTATG
The DNA here is from genome assembly GCA_028023455.1 of Epiperipatus broadwayi. Lineage (NCBI taxonomy): Eukaryota > Metazoa > Onychophora > Udeonychophora > Euonychophora > Peripatidae > Epiperipatus > Epiperipatus broadwayi. The sequence goes on along the minus strand of JAQFVV010012651.1, from coordinate 1,031,581 downwards.
AAAATAAAGTCATCAGCCAAAAAATTTGGTGGTTTGTAAAAGTGAAAGCACAGCATTTAAAATTAATTTGGGGCTACTAAAATGATTACAAGTAAGCATTCAAAATATACATGACTGCCAAAGCATTTAGTAAAAGTTAGGCATAAAAAATAGAAAAACTCACGTCACTCTTTAATAAACAAAAATTGAAAGCAAACTTGGAATCTTAAAACTAAGATTCCAAGACACATGGCAAAATACAAGAAATCACAATAAATATTACATATGAGGTTTAATATTACTTACAAATACAGATTTATAATTAGATTAAGTGGAGATTTAATGAAAAGAAATTTACCCTGGAAAGAATTTAAAAAAATTTCATCTTATGATAAAGCACAGTTCGCATAGACTGCACATGTTTATCTTTAGTCCATTTTCAGGTTTTTTGACAGTGGCAAGATAGAGGCAGTGTCTATTTTAGAGGCTCATGGCATAACTGAAGGAGAGCTGGCAGGCATTGGTATGTCCTTGGTTTAAGCTAGCAAACCTTTCCAGTTGATGGCAAAACTCATATCGGTAGATTTTGACATCTTGCACAGTAATGATGTCTGTCAATAATTGCAAGTTTTTAGCAGGAATTAAATGTTCGAACTGCTACCCAAAATGGTATAACTCTTAGCAGGCGATAATCCAAGTCCCTCTGAAATACTGAATCTCTCTCCTTAAAAATTGGTGGGCTATTGTTGCCTCACTACATTTTCCATGAAAAACATTCCTTAGTGTCTAATTCTATATCTCAGGCAGGGCAAATATTAATTTTTCACTCAATCTAATTTTAAGAATTTAAAAATTCCAACCAGGGATTATTGAAACAAAAATAACAACACAATTAAATCTCTGCTTTTTTGAATTAACTTCAAAAATGATTAAAATAAAAGCAACAGGAATATATAATTAGCAAGCTTGCCTGTTTTTAATCACATTGATTAAAACAGGCAGTGAAAGAAACTATTTTAAAATAAATCAATTCTATAAACAAAAATTAAAATGCCCTATTTAAATATAACCGAGTATATGTTTTAATACACGTATGTTTTTTTTTATTAAATGATAATAAGAAATTTTATCATTAGATAAGATTTAACAAAAATTAAGTTTTTAATTTTGGCAGTAAAATTTTTGAATCAGATATCAATCTGGTTCAATATATATATTGAAACAGTAAGATATGCCTTACCAATCTTAGTTTCACTTTGCCTTCCTGTTTCCTACCCTCATGCCTTATTTAAAATCCTAATTTCATCGTATTGTGTGTGTACTGGGTATATTTACCGAAATCCCACCTAAATTCATATGTATAATGGGGTGCCCGGGGTTTAATATAATTAAAATTGTTTTTAAACGGTTTTATTTTCAAACCGTCGAGTATATATTAAGTATATATACTTGTACAATAAAGTAGGACACATATTCTCATCTACACACATACTGCGATAATATTTAAAATTTATCAAAATATTTTGTTTACAAGTTGTTTTTAAATCGATTTATTTGTGATGTTATTCTGTTATAATTATTTGCCTTTAAGAAATAATATCACTGAGAAATATTTCTGGAAATTAAATTCAAAAATAATGTTTGATAAATGTAAAGTGTTGTAAAATGTTATTCAAAAACATGTCATCATTTTTAAATCAGTGAGGGTAAAGAACAATAGTAGCTAATTTTAATCATATTGGCGCCAGTACATTTGATAAGATAAAACAGTGTTTACGAAAAGATTTTAATTAGAAAATGCAGTCCATGTTTTTCAAATGTATAGTAATTAAAGAATGGATTTCATCACCGCAGGGTTAGATTGTAATCAAGGAGAGCATATAAATAGGGCTGATTGATTGTAATTATTATTAGACAGAGTTATTGATTAAACTACCTGATTGTGACAGCAAAAGTTATTTTCTGAATTTTGACATTCATATTTTCCGATGGCTTTTATTCGCGTTATCGAACCGACCGGCTTGCTTTGACAGTAAATTTAGTTTTCAAATCATTTAACCTCAGAATGTTGGGGTAATGAAGCTTTAGGTTGTCTTTCCTCAGGATCCTGTGCCTCGGCCATCCGTCATTCAAAATCTGATGTCCTGTATCATAAAATCCAACTGAACCAGCCCAAAGAAATGCTGCACCTAAGATCTACTAACTGCTGCTGCAGAACCATGAATCAAAGAAACTCCTAACTTTGCTACAAGTTTGGAAATGCCCACAGACATAGTTAAAAAACAAGGTAATTAAAATTAACCCGAGATCTTGGAAAACTTCAAGCTATAGCTAACAATTTTGTATATTCTATAAATGTATTTATTTAAACATTTTTCTAATGCATGCTGAACTTGTGTTTGGGTTGATTTTCTATTATATTTATAAATGTCTAATTTCAATGGGTTATGATGAAATGTATAATTAATTTCTTTAGACTAATGTGAGTTACGTAGGGAAGTTAAATAATGCATGGTTGCCATTCTAATTTATAAACTGCAAACATGCATTTTTCCCCTCCCATCATTTATGTATTTAAAAGTATTTCTTATATATGTTTTAAAGTAATTTGCATAATAATAATTTTGTTAAATGAATATTTATATATCTTTTGAGAGTCTGCTGGCCATGAAATATGAAAGTCAAGAGTGAGCTATTTTTGTTCCTTAATGGATTGCCTTTTGTTTTACTAATTCTTTAAAGATTAAGCTGTGTTGCTAGTAAATATGCATGGGTGCTGGAATCCTCCTGTTGGCAAAGGGCATCATTGTTCAAATCCATTTCCCCCATATTTTTACTCCACGGTTTCCAGTCCTGTGCTAAAAATGGCACATGGGAATTATTTTGCATACGTCCTTACAGTTATGAGGCTCCTGGGTGCGGGCCAGGCTTGAGCTGTGAGTGGGCTAGAGATGTCCCAAATAAAAGGCAAAATGCCTATCCAATGCCTCGACCTTTCGCCATCTTTTAAAGTTGCATATTCATAAACTGCACCCCTCCTCAGCATATACTCGCTAGCACCACTGTATATTTCCCTTGTTAATTATTAAAAGAATTCTATTCAAATGAATTTTAAATCCATTCAGTATAGCTCAATCTTATAATTTATTTGCGAGCAACTCTCGATCTCCATTTAAATCTCCAATTATAAATGTTTTAGAATATTTCAAACTCTAATAGACTTTATGTGACTCGCATATGCCTACCATGTCACTATATTTTAGACACATTATTTAAATGAACCCAAGACCAAGGTATCAGCCATCTTGTTTGTTTATTATATAACTATCCAATTTCTATCGCTAAATTATTTTATTATCAAATTATTAAAATCTTATTTATAAATTTATTTCTTTTTCCTCTATTTATTCAGGGTGCAATATAAATTACGTAGTACATTAAACTTATCTTTGGCACATCTATAAGTTATTGTTAAATTAACCTAGGGCTATTTTAGATTTAGAGTCTTGTTTTCTCCCTGATCTCCAGCACTGGCATGAAATTATACTATTAGTAGCATCAAATGTGTTATCACATAGAGGGCATTGTGGAGTTTGGACTTTGGATTCGAACTTGGGATTTCTGGGAGGTAACTCTCCTAGTGTTGAGTTCTATGTCCTGGGATTAAATTCTGCAGTGTGTTAGCGAGATAGACATGTTTTGACTGTTACATAGTATTTTTTTTCTGGGTCCATGATGCTATTCAATGTGAGGCTTCGATTTAAACACCCACAAAACCCTGATATCATTTAGTTTGTTTGATTACCCATTTCCTGTAGTTCAATATTGTGATTTATATTTTAAGATATTATTATATTATTTTGTTTGGCTCGGGCATTTAGACAATCACTTGGAGATTTCAGTTTAATATAGTATGACACGAGCAATATATATGTAAACTTTTGTCAGCTCTTGTCGTGTTATAAAAATATATGTGCACTAATTACTGTACTAAATATGATTTCAAAATATAGTGCAACATATATAGTTTTGTATCGAATAAGATTTGTAAAAAAATAAAAATATATGATTGTCTAATTGTACATCCGGAGTCAAACAAAATAAGTAAGTTAAATATCCCTGGGGAGGTTAATAACCCTTAAACCACTAATTATATTATTGGTTGTATGAGGTAAAAATCAAATATTTTAATTGGCCAACTCACAAACTGAAGACAAAGCCTATTGTTAAAACATATTCACCTATAATATTAAATTCAACTCAGATACGTTTATAAAAAGTATATTACTAATTTTTCAGGTTATGAAAGAGAACGAAAGTTCTTTCAAAAATAATTTGCTATTTATTTATTATAAAATATATTCAATTTTGGCAAATATAAAGCGAATGTCTAAACAAAAAAGTGCTGACGCAAACGCTTTTTTTCAATTTTACGTTATCGAAAAGTAAAGATTTCTTTTTGCTAAATTTTAAATATTTTTACTAAAATCTTCAATATTTTTCGAAAATAATTTTGTTTTTTTTTTGGTATATTTTTCAAAAAACTAGTTTAATTTCTCAAATTATATTTTTTTAATACTTAAATTGCATTCGAAATGAAAATCTCAGCGTTTTTCTTTATTTTCTTTGATCAGGTGGTTTTTTTGTTCTTTCCAGCCAATCAGAATGTCTTTTTCAGCTGAGAGCCAGCTGACAGCGAATCACTGACAAGGTTCTTTCTTTGTTTAGTTTAAAATGCATTTTTTTTGGATTTTTTACTTGTAAAATAATTCGGAAGAGGGCACCATCTTACAGAACTTTTAAAAACCTAATCAATAACTGTCAAACGAATATTTTAGCATAAGAACTAGCAGAGTTAGAGTGATGTCAGATGTCGACGAGATGCATCATAAGAGGCGGTTGAAGAATTAATGGATGTTGCCACAGATGGCATTGCATTTCAAAATAACGATGATGAACTGATTGGTTCATACATGTAGAGCTGTATAACAATTTTGGATTTGGTCATTATGTGTATATATGTAAACAAGTTTCCTGTAGTTCAATATTGTTATTTATATTTTAAGATATTATTATATTATTTTGTTTGGCTCAGGCATTTAGACAATCACTTGGAGATTTCAGTTTAATATAGTATGACACGAGCAATATATATGTAAACTTTTGTCAGCTCTGGTTGTGTTATAAAAATATATGTGCACTAATTACTGTACTAAATATGATTTCAAAATATAGTGCAACATATATAGTTTTGTATTGAATAAGATTTGTAAAAAAATAAAAATATATGATTGTCTAATTGTACATCCGGAGTCAAACAATATAAGTAAGTTAAATATCCCTGGGGAGGTTAATAATGGATTTTGCCACAGATGGCATTGCATTTCGAAATAACGATGATGAACTGATTGGTTCATACATGTAGAGCTGTATAACAATTTTGGATTTGGTCATTATGTGTATATATGTAAACAAGTTTCTGTAAAAATAATAATAATTTTATCTGTAATATCATTGAACAAGGGGAAATGACAGTGAGATACCCATTGAGATACCCGAGTCTAGTAAATAATTAAATGGTGCACCTCTAAACAGTTGAGCAAGCAGCAGAAGAAATTTGAATAATAAAATAATAATTTGTTCATATTTCCAAAATAACAAAGAAGCAGCATAATGAAATCAGTACAGGACAAATCAAGGATGCACGGAAAGGCCAGAGACCAAGTGGAAGACAGCCAGTCATCATTGTTTGATAAAAAAAGGGTACTTAAAAGAACTTTAAAAATATCTTACCAAATAATAATAACCAAAAATTAGTGATCCAGAATTGCCATTATAATAACGTTTAAAAATAATAAAACTAAAATGGAAGAGCTAGAACAAAAAGATATAGACACATCTGGATTTCTAGAATCTCCAACACCAGTAGCAGAAATAAGCCAGCAAATGACAAATACCGACTTTCAAATTAAATATATAGACAACAAGCTGAAGAAGCCAGAATCAGGCATGAAGAAGACCGAAAAGAAAAGTGAGAAATGAGAGAACTGATCGTATTCCTACTTAATGAAGTCAAAGGACTCCATGAGAAACAGGGAGTGCTCCAACAAAAACTTGACAAGAAACATAAAATAGAAGAGAGGCTCACTCCAAAATTAAACTTGGAAACATTAGTTCAAAAAACAGAAAACAATAATAACGGAACAAAAAAAGAGGAAGAGTGTGATCAAAATAAAACCACCCTGAAAATTCCACTACCGATCAATGAAGAGAAAAATACTAAAAGCCTTGAGATCACCAATATCTGTAGAGTCATGATGCCTGACCCAAGCATTTAAACCCAGTTGGCCAAGGTCATCCACATCAAGATATTCCAAGGGGAGATTGGGGAAAACCCTCATTTGCACATAGATAGCTTAAAAGACTTTCACATTCTCAGAGATGGAGCCAAAAGAACAAATTGCTATCACCACCCACCATTTACACGGCTATGCGAAAGACTGGTGGAGCCTCATAAAAGAAAAACCTGAAGACTTCACTGAGTATAGCAAGAACTTACTGAGATGCTACTGGAGCGAGGAACACCTGAGTGGCATCTTCAATACCAAATCCCGAGAAAAATACAGGAGCATCAAAGAAACACACACACAATTCTATATCTGGCAATTTAATCATCTGAGATCACTCACCACCTTCTCATTCTCTGATCTGCACATTATCCACACCATCCACCAGAACATGCCTCTGTCAATCCAACAACTGATGGCCGGAAGCAGAATTAAAGACGTAGAGGAGATGGCAGAATTTCTGACTGCGTTGCACTTCAGTCCTTGGGCCAAAGAGCTGCCAGACAAAGAAAAGAGACTGCACCACCTAAGAAGATGTTTTCCGAGTATGAGAGACCGATACTACCCACCTGACCCAGGAGAATAGCAAAATATATATAAGTAAAAAAAAAGCTACCACAAAAAAAGGACTCAAACTTGGACACTCTTACATAATTTTTGATCCTACAATAACTTGAATTTGGACATTTATCTACACCTGAATTTGAACTTTCATATAGACTTTTAAAATTTTTTATATCTATTTCTAATTTAAATTTGAACAATCAAAAATGCATCAATATATATATATATATATGTTTTGCTAGTGAAAGATGTTGAAATAGGATTCGGGTATATCATTAAATCCCATTGCCCCTTGTCAAATTTTTTTTTGTGTGTTGATATTCAAAAATACTAGTAAACACTGGGTGTAAAATCTTTTTTTTAAGATTTTTTTTACATACTAAGGGAATGTGAAACAGTAAGATATGCCTTACCAATCTTAGTTTCACCCTGTCTTCCTGTTTCCTACCCTCATGCCTTATTTAAAACCCTAATTTCATCATACTGTGTGTGTACTGGGTATATTTACTGAAATCCTGCCTAAATTCATATGTATAATGGGGTGCCCGGGGTTTAATATAATTAAAATTGTTTTTAAATGGTTTTATTTTCAAACCATCGAGTATATATTACGTATATATGCTTGTACAATAAAGTAGGTCACATATTCTCATCTACACACATACTGCGATAATATTTAAAATTTATCAAAATATTTTACTTAAAAGTTGTTTTTGAATCGATTTATTTGTGATGTTATTTCATTATAATTATTTGCCTTTAAGAAATAATATCACTGAGAAATATTTCTGGAAATTAAATTCAGAAATAATGTTTGATAAATGTAAAGTGTTGTAAAATGTTATTCAAAAACATGTCATCATTTTTAAATCAGTCAGGATAGAGATAAAAGCTAATTCAAAAACATGGCACCAGTACATTTGATAAGATAAAACAGTTTTTACGAACAGATTTTAATTAGAAAATGCAGTCCGTGTTTTTCAAATGTGTAATAATTAAAGAATGGGTTTCATCACTGTAGGGTTAGATTGTAATCAAGGAGAGCATATAAATAGGGCTGATTGATTGTAATTATTATTAGACAGAGTTATTGATTAAACTACCTGATTGTGACAGCAAAAGTTATTTTCTGAATTTTGACATTCATATTTTCTGATTGCTTTTATTCACATCATCAGACCAACCGGCTTGCTTTGACAGTAAATCTAGTTTTCAAATCATTTAACCTCAGAATGTCAGGGTAATGGGGCTTTAGGTTGTCTTTCCTTGGGATCCTGTGCCTCAGCCATCCGTCATTCAAAATCTGATGACCTGTCACTGTATCATGAAATCCAACTGAACCAGCCTAAAGAAATGCTGTGCCTAAAATCTACTAACTGCTGCTGTGGATCCATGAATCAAAGAAACTCCTAACTTTGCTACAAGTTTGGAAATGCTTACAGACATAGTTAAAAGAACAACGTAATTAAAATCAATCCGAGATCTCAGAAAACTTCAAGCTATAGCTAACAATTTTGTATATTCTGTAAATGTATTTATTTAAATGTTTTTCTAATGCATGCTGAACTTGTGCTTGGGTTGATTTTTTATTATATTTATAAATGTCTAATTTCAATGTGTTATGATGAAATGTATAGTTAATTTCTTTAGACTAATGCGAGTTATGTAGGGAAGTTAAATAATGTGTGGTTGCCATCTTAGTTTATAAACCGCAAACACGCATTTTACCCCTCCCATCATTTATGTATTTAAAAGTATTTCTTATATATGTTTTAAAGTAATTTGCATAATAATAATTTTGTTAAATGAATATTTATGTATCTTTAAGTTTATTGAGAGTCTGCTGGACATGAAATATGAAAGTTGAGAGTGAGCTATTTCTGTTATTTTACTAATTCTTTAAAGATTAAGCTGTGTTGCTAGTAAATATGCATGGGTGCTGAAATCCTCCTGTTGGCAAAGGTCATCATCGTTCAAATCTGTTTCCCCCATATTTTTATTCTGCAGTTCCCAGTCCTGTGCTAAAAATGTCACATAGGAATTATTTCACATACGTCCTTACAGTTATGAGGCTCCTGGGTGCAGGCCAGGCTTGAGCTGTGAGTGGGCTAGAGATGTCCCAAATAAAAGGCAAAATGCCTATCCAATGCCTCGACCTTTTGCCATCTTTTAAAGTTGCATACTCATAAACTGCACCCCTCCTCAGCATATACTTGCTAGCACCACCGTATATTTCCCTTGTTAATTATTAAAAGAATTCTATTCAAATGAATTTCAAATCTGTTCAGTATAGCTCAATCTTATAATCTATTTGTGAGCGATTCTCGATCTCCATTTAAATCTCCAATTATAAATGTTTTAGAATATTTCAAACTCTATTAGACTTTACGTGATTCGCATATGCCTACCGTGTCACTATATTTTAGACATGTTATTTAAATGAACCCAAGACCAAGGTATCAGCCATCTTGTTTGTTTATTATATAACTATCCAATTTCTATCGCTAAATTATTTTATTATCAAATTATTAAAATCTTATTTATAAATTTATTTCTTTTTCCTCTATTTATTCAGGGTGCAATATAAATTACATAATATATTAAACTTATCTTTGTCGCATCTATAAGTTATTGTTTAATTAACCTAGGGCTATTTTAGATATAGAGTCTTTTGTTTTCTCCCTGATCACCAGCACCGGCATGAAATTATACTATTAGTAGCATCAAATGTGTTATCACATAAAGGGCGTTGTGGAATTTGGACTTTGGATTCAAACTTGGGATTTCTGGGAGGTAATTCTCCTAGGGTTGAGTTCTATGTCCCGGGTTTAAATTCTGCAGTGTGTTAGCGAGATAGACATGTTTTGACTGTTACATATATATATATATATATGTGAAATCCATGTGGAAGCTACTGAAAAACCTCAGCAAGCTATATGTAAACTAATACAACTCCATCAATAAACAAAAAAGTACAGAATGGATCTACCTGTTCTATAGCTTGTATTGCATATATTTTACAAGAAATATAAGCTACTGATTGTTATTAAACTTTATTAGATTTACTCCTGTTTATCAATATACTTTTATCAGATGTCTATATTTTGGGGTAATTGCATCCTATTGATTTCTTTTATAGCCCATTCTTATAACAATTAACAATTTCAAACTACTCTCTCAGCATATACCAACAATAACTCACCAGAAAATTTTTGATATTCGCGAAACAAATTATTGTCAGCAATTCAAAGCATGAAATAATAGTAAATACATAGAGTTTATGATGAATTACTTTAAGATATAATTTAAATCATTCATAAATAATGACTCAAAAACCAATTAAGAAGATTCAATCAACACACATTCAAAGAAATAACTGAAATGAAACGAATTATTTTCAAACACATCACTGAGAAATTATGCTCCTTTATTACAATGCCTAGTTCATATTATTTAATTTTCTGAAATATTAAAACTTTGTTTATAATAATTTATCATAAAGTTTGACTGCTTAATAACGCTAGGTAATAATCAATCATATATAACACTTATATCACAGTCAGATCACACTGCAGAACTTATAGTTGTTTATAATGCTGAGATGTCATTCATTAATTTTATTAATAGTAGTATTCATTGGCTAAACTTTAATATTATTGTTAAAGCATTTAAAATTATGTAGAGTTACTCAAATAATTATTAAATGACTGCATAAGTATAGTATCATTCATATTATCTATTGCAGTATTTATATAGTTATTAAAAATATGCAAAATTATTACAGATCTTTTTTATTTATTTCAATCAGATGTTTGGTGCTTTGTTGGTATTAAGTATCACAGCTGTGACTTTCACCAATCAACTTGATTCATCTCTGGATTTTTGTTGGTTAAAGTGGAAAGAAAAGTATGGGAAGATGTATGAACAAATTGAAGAGGAGAATCACAGACGAAGTATCTGGGAAGACAATGTGCAATATATTAATTTTCACAACTTGAATTATTCATTGGGTCTGAAAAAATATTCTTTGAAGATAAATCAAAATGCAGATCGAATTAGACATGTCAATTATGCACCTATGGATTTTTACTGGTTAAAGTGGAAAGAAAAGTATAAAAGGAACTACAAACTAATTGACGATGAAAATGTCAGGCGAAGTATTTGGGAAAACAATTTGAAATATATTAATGCCCACAATCTGAATTATTCATTGGATGTGGAAAGTTACTATTTGAAGTTAAATGACTTTGGAGATATGGTAAGTTATGCCAATTATGACAATATTGTTTAAGGGATTAGTTATATCTGTATAACACTTTATATTTTTGCTAAAACATTTTCTTTGTACTAGTCAGTGCTTAAATATTTGCTTTGAAATAATTAGCTGACTTTGTGCTCATGTATTTTGAGTCCTGCTCTTAGATAGCTTCAAACTTATTAAAGTACTTTGTTTTTGTTGATTTCCTGGTTATCTTGAATTCACACATATTAACAAACTAATACTTATGACAGAGCTTTTGATTGAACTTAGCTTCAAACTGCAATATTCAGTTTGGTTAGTTTCTTAGTTAATTTTCAAATAATATGCTTTGAATGGTTGAATAACAAATATTGGATTAATTTCATAAAGCTTCAATCTGAGCTAGTCGAAGACGATGCTAATCTCTCATTTCTCTTATTCTATATTAACTTTTTGCATTTCATACTTCTTTTAACAGTTGGATATTACTTCTCAAACTATTAACTTATTAGATAATTTAAATAATAGAAATCAATTTCAAAATAACTGTAAACAAAATAATGATTGATTTTAGATTTATACTTTTTGACAAAAGTGTGTTTTAAATGAACCATTATTAAAAAACGAGATAAAGAGAAAAGGTGCCCAATCTTTTATTTAAAAAAATAGTCTCTTATGTCTTGGGTTATGAGTATTTTGTTTACTTAAGAAACCAGTAATTTGAAAATTACTTTAAACTCGTACATGATATTAAACACATGACATATATACCTTTGTCCACATATTTCACTTGTTTAACTAGTATTGATAATGTATAAATCGAGAAAAATCAATTAAATAATATAATTTATAATAGCTTTAAAAATGTAATAATAATGATTTCAAATTTTCTTTTATGGACAAAGTATTTCAGACAAACCTCAATATAAGAAAATAAGGTAAAGAGGAAAATCAAATATTTTTTTTAAAAAAAATATTGGCTTACTCTTTGGCTTGAAAATATTTCATTCATTTAAGTTAGAAATTAATTTTTGAACTATTTATAATAGTAAACACTGGAAATATATATATTCTAACTTAGTCCGTTTGCATATTCACTTCCGGGCAATATCATTTAAAATAAAATGGGTTAGCTCAGTTACAGATTACGTTTGGTTAAATGCAAATAATTAATAAATAAAATATTCTGTATTAATATTAAAATGTTCCACTAGCTCAAATTCAAAAATAAGAATACGGTTCAGTTTATAAAATAAAATAAATAAATATTTAATATTTCATGAGACTTGGAAGTGAAAATACAGGTGACAAGAAAGATTACATTGAGCCAAATATCCCACAGGATACTACCTCAATGGCATAAGAACACTACCCCCCCATTATTATCTCGAATAATAAACTTATAGTATATCTTACGTCTTTAATAATTCCTACTCATTAAGATTAAACTAATAATTAAATCTTAATCTTTTATCTATAATAATTTAGCTCAATAAAATCTCAGGTTCATAAATTTATTCTAAGTTAATAAAAAATGAGATGGGATTTTATGTAATAATCTACTACACTTAAACTAATAATAATAATAAATACTAATAATATTCTTCATTGTATGAACTAATTCTGTATATCTTTTCTTTTCACTATATTTTTATTACCATAATAAAATAAAATAATATAATACAATCTTTTATCTTCATGTAATAATATAATAAATACATGGTAACATTTGATAATCTGACAAAGGTGTGTGGCAATGGATAGCATATAATTCAATGTACCATTATGATAACTAATTTATGACCATAAGATAATGTAAAAAAAATATGATTACTTAATTAAATGAATACCAAGAAAATATTCAAATTTTTGAAATAATTCTTTATTTATCTTTATGCAAAATTATATGTTTGTTTCTATTATTCTGGATATATTGTGTGGTCTCATGCAATGTAGTGGGAGAAATAAACAATCTAGACACACAAATTTTTCAAAAACAAAAATTAACAAAGTTTATTATTAACCATAAAATAAAATAAACAATTTATTTACAATATTTACATCGTATATCCTCACTTACTGGATATCCTCACTTACACTGTTTTACATTTTATTATTACTTAGATATTTAAAAAAAAACAGTTTAGAGTTATTTTATGTCTTCATTCTGACTTAAGACAATAATAATAAAATAATACCATTTTATTTATCTCTTTCTAATTAAACTTATGATAAATTACATTAATTTATTTATTTTTATTTAAAAATATATCCTATCCTTAAATATTATTTAATTATACCTTTCTAAAAAATAAACATCCATAGAAACATACTATGGAAAAACAAAAAATTAACATTATCGTGAGTATGGATTCTTTTAAAATTAAACAATTTTCATCTTGCAATGTCAAAGGATGTTACATAAAATATATATCTAATAATTTATCACCAGATTTTGTGGATATTGTTTGCTACACTATGTTTATTAAATATAACATATTCCCATTTAGCATCATTTTAATACTATATAATTGTAATTACCGATATATTTCCTATTATTTAATAACCACAAAATTATACCTATGCTTATTATTTATATTGTTTTACTTTATAACATTATATTTTTTTAAAAAATATGCAATACTTATTTTAAAAACAAAATAAAGCATTTAAAAGTTATTTAACATTTTGAAGAACAACTTTGTTTTCTATACTTTATTCTTAAAATTTTATTTTACTTCCAAAATAAATCCAAAAAAAATATATCTTATGATTCTTTTTTCCTTTTAGGATTCATTGGATTTTCAATTCCAATTTATACAAATTCTACTTCTTCTAAGTAATTGAACTTATCTCATTCAAATGATAGCATATCTTAAACTCTAAATTATCTATTATTTCTTTTCAAATATATCATACTGAATAATGTAGTTACATTTGAAATCTAGATAGTGAATCGATGTGTAGGATCTAGGGAAGAAAACTAGAGTATAATTCATAGCACATATCAAAGAAATATCATGGCACAGTGTAACTATAAGAAATAGAGGCATGACCTTTTCTGTCTAATGTCCTCCAATACATCAATGATGTCAAACTATTCCTTCAGCTTTATTGAACATCAATACTTCAAGAAAAAATAGACACTGTCCAAAATAAATATACAATTACAGGGCTTTGTTAACTGTATTGCATATACTAAGATTACAAAATATTATTCATATTCCCTCATTACATCCTATTATAACATCATCTTGGGTTCATGTTTATGATACTACAACCAACCACTATCTTATCATTATTTCCTAAAGATTTATCACATCTTACATATTCAAAACAATAAATAAAATTCATTTATAATTAGAGCGATCTCACTGATTCACAAGAAAAGTTTTCTTACTTTTTTATTCTATATTCTAAAACATATACAAACTAATCAGATAATAATTTGAACATCCAATAATAAGAAAAAAAATTTAAAAGAATCACATAAATATTTAATATCATGTTGGGTTATATTACTAGTATAAAATTATAGTATGCATATTCCCAAAATAAATCTTAATCTCATAATGTTTAAAGTGTTGTACTAAATGCATCTACATACAATTAAAACATTTATACTTCCATTCATTATTATTCATAGGCAATCTAAAAAAGAAATCAAAATATACATCATAAAAATATCAATATTCATTAACTATTACCAAGTGATATTAGCTTGTTATCACCTATGCAGTCTTCAGTTTTCCATCAATTAGATGCATTGCATACATAAAAAAAATACATCCATATCTTTATTTTAAATGTTCTAATTTAAATTATTAAATTATTATATTATAGGATTTTAATATTATCAATAGATTAATGTTCATGTTCCTAATCTTATAAACTAAAAAAATTTACATTTAAAATAAATAGTAATAAATGAAAATCATATTTACATAACTTCAGCAGAAAAAAACAAATGTTCTTTATAAGTCCAAAAATTTCCATTTTCTTTCTCAAAAGCTTTTTTTAAAAAAAAAAGTTCACTTCAAGAATAATTCTACAATGACCCTCATTGCTATGACAACCAACAAGACAGTACATTTTCTGCAGAAGTGATGTCCAAACTTTCGGAACAAAAATCTCAGGTTTAAAAAAATGAATACTAACAAAAAATGTTACGATGTCTTAAAATCTTGAAAAATTACATAAAATAATAATCAATCTATTCTGGAAAAGTTACAGAATAATAGTTTATGAATTCTATATTCCATAATGATTATTATTAAAATTATAATACTAAAAAATAATCCTGTGAAGCTTCTATACTATAGTATTCCATATCTGCATATTGATGATGCATCCTGTCTTTTTAGCTTAGCTTGAATTATCTGATAAACTTTTGTGCACTACTTATTTCCATAATTCCACATTTTATTTATTAACATGTTCATTTTCTTTATAGGTTTCTTCTTCAATGAATTTATTGTGATTTATTACCTATTCAGCAGTTGTTTCATTATGGTTTAAATTATCAGCTTTAAAATAGTTTTTCACAAATGCATATAACCTATGTATTTTTCAGGTTTTAAACATATGCTTTTCTAAAAATATTTTCTGTGAGTCTTTTTTTAAAATATTTCTTGTGCTTTAAATGTTTCCTGCAAAAAAGGATATAACACTTACTTTTCAACATGATATTTCCATAAATTTATTATAGAGTATACTTGTCCTATTGTTTATTAATACTGGACAAGACAATCTTGCTATATAAAATAATGCATTTTTGCTTTTAATCGGCAAACAGTTTTTCCAATGAGTTTCCCCATACAATGTCCATAGAATTAATTTATTCATTTGAATAGTCCTCTTGTTCAATATTATTGAAAATGCATTAATAAATACTATACTCATTTTAATATATTATAAGTTTAATACATTTTACTTATTGGTATATCCATTTTATTATTGCGAAGTTACAAATTAGATTTTGATGAATACCACTGATAACGGACTTTTAAAAGTTAGCAAGCCATATTAAATGAAGTTATTATTAATATTTTTATTGTACACTCTTATTTTGCAAAATACTTTTTTAAAAATAATGATAACCTATTAGGTTTTGCAAATAAAATTATATGAGGGCATTAAAAAAATTGACTAAATAATAAAATTAAAATTACTATCACCTTGATAGTTTTTAATATGGTTCTGCTACCTTTAATACATTTTTTAATCATCCCCAATATCCCCATGCAATCGGTATTTATATCATAGGAAATACGTCATTCTATTGGTTGATTCTTAGTTTTGGTTTGATATGAAATTTGCATAATGTTAGAAACTTACACAATTAAATTTCAAAAAATATAAAATATGATGTTAACCACTTAAACAATATTATTTAAATTATAACTTTTAAATCAATTATTACTTTATTAAATCTATTAAATATTTAAAATGAATTATAAAAATAATACTTAATAAATTGTCCCACTTAATATTTAATTTATCTATTTTTATTTTAATAAAATATTTAACTTTTTTATTAACTGTATTCATCTTTATTAATTTATTTAAAACATTTACATGATAGTTAATGTAATATCTAATATTTGCTTTATGATAGGTAATAATTATATTTAATTCTATTATGCAATTTTAAAATACTTTGAACTTGACTAATCTAAATACTAGCAAGCAAGTGTGTATAACTATATTATAATACAAATCACATGACTAATATAACTAAGACCATATCCGATTTTTCTTCTGGGAATGATAATAAATTGCTACACTTGCATAAAATAAAATAATACAATTATATAATTTGGAAGAATAATTTAGAAAATATAGAACTAAATACAACTTTCACTAGCATCAACTTACTTTTTAAAATATACGATATTAATTATGATTATTAAATATAATTTATAAAAATATATACCTTTATTTAACTATAAGTTTAAGACTATTAAAAAAGAACTTTTAAACATACTTATAAATATTTATAGCTGAGTTATTTATTATGGCCAGCTTTTGCAACCATATGTAATAAAAATTTTACCTTTATTTAACTGTTCTTAAGTGATTTATCATAATTCTATGCATTATGTATTTTATTTAGCCTTAAATTGTACTTTAAGACCACTTAAACAATATTATTTAAAATATAACTTTTAAATCAATTATTACTTTACTAAATCAATTAAATATTTAAAATGACTTATAAAAATAATACTTAATAAATTATCCCACTTTTAAAATTTAATTTATCTATTTTTATTTTAATAAAATATTTAACTTTTTTATTAACTGTATTCATCTTTATTAATTTATTTAAAACATTTACACGATAGTTAATGTAATATCTAATATTTGCTTTATGATAGGTAATAATTATATTTAATTCTATTATGCAATTTTAAAATACTTTGAACTTGACTAATCTTGCAAGCGTGTATAACTATATTATAATACAAATCACATGACTAATATAACTAAGACTGTATCCGATTTTTCTGTCTGGGAATAATAATAAATTGCTACACTTGTATTAAATAAAATAATACAATTATATAATTTGGAAGAATAATTTAGAAAATATAGAACTAAATACAACTTTCACTACCATCAACTTACTTTTTAAAATATATGATATTAATTATGATTATTAAATATAATTTATAAAAATAAATACATTTATTTAACTATAAGTTTAAGACTATTAAAATTGAACTTTTAAACATACTTGTAAATATTTATAGCGGAGTTATTTATTATGGCCAGCTTTTGCAAACATATGTAATAATATTTTTACCTTTATTTGACTGTTCTTAAGTGATTTATCATAATTCTGTGCATTATGTATTTTATTTAGCCTTAAATTGTACTTTAAGATATTATTAACAAAATATAATCAACACATCAAGAGAACATATTCTAAAATTTAAAATTTTTAGTAATTGACTGTAATGAGCTATTTCTGACCTATAGAAAAGGGCACTATATATATATTACTAATAATAAAAAATAATGAAATGGCGTTTCTGCCCATTACATATCAGTAAACTTGCTTTAAAAAAAATAAACAAAAAAAAATATTTTACTTAGGGTTAGTAATTACGGTACACGATTAACGAAAATTTACAAAAACATTCAGTTAGTAATTTTACAAAAAGACTATATACAAAAAAGAAAAATGCTTACTATCGTTTTCCTAAGGACCATCACGATTACGCCTCCTCCCCCCAAGAGTTCTATTTTTTAGACATTTTATTTTTACACATGGGATGACAAGCAAATTTTATAAATTTTTTTATTTAAGAAAGTTGCATTGAGGTAAATATGTTTTAAGAAATAATGGGTTTATACGTGTATATTTGCAGCACAATTATAAATACCACCAACTTATTTATGACTGATTGAAATGCTTACATAGGATTACACTGAAATAAATTCCCAAACAGTACTCATCGTAAGGTACCGCATATACGATCATAAACTTACGTGGTTGTGCACGCCTATACATGTTAAAGCATAATATATATTAACAAAAAAAATCATATTAATTGCAACCTTTTGATTTTCTTTTTAACAAAGTACAATTTAAAATTATTTATACTTTCTCATGTTTAATATATGTGCTATTTCTTTCTGGCAGTGCTTTTAGAACAAAATTCAAAGTATAACTTTACGTTAATACACAAAAAATATTTATACAGAAAAATGTCACTGGCATGATTTATCTTTAAAATTCTCAGGGCACTCATGGTTTATTAAAAATTGGCTCATGTTGGGAAGCCAATTATAATGATCGGGAAGAAGTAGGACTTAACGTAATCTGCACTACAAGGGCGCCATCTAGGCATTTGAACCTAAAAAAATTTATAAAGTAGGCAGACACATAAGTTAAAAAAAATTATTTTATTTTATATATTTTGATTCCGGTCGTTAGTCCATTGTCAATAGCTCAGTGGAATAGCAAAGATTTATATTTTATAATAAATTCTTATCTAAGAATATATATAAAAAAATAAAATAAGCCACTGCCAGTGATTATACACACAAACATTTATTTACGCATATATATATAAAATTTAGCATTATTATTTTATTGTGTTTACTTTAGCATTTAACTACATTTTTAAATTTTATTTTAGATTTTAATTTACATTTTAATTTTTATAAGTTTGCACAGATGTATTTATAAAAGTTTGTTTTATAATGTTGAGTACAGATTGGCTGCATAGATTCCACGGTTAAAAACATTTCAAAATAAACATAACCGGTCAAAATACAAAGTCATTGATAACGTCAATTGCAGAGGGAATACAAGAAATCCAATGGCATTCATTATAAGATGCCACATTGACATTGATGACTTATGTATTCTAACCGAATATGAAAACCACAACATAATTAACCGCGAACGAATCCATGCAATGTCCATACCCAACTTAAATTTAATGCATTTTTATTTAGAGTGTCGAGTATGAATAGACTACATAGATTTGCATTTGAAAAGAAAATATTCTATCCTTATTTAACCTTAGGCCAAAAGTTCACAGTCAAACCAATGTCAATCCATCTGATATATCGATGCATTCAATGTAACAAGAATATGGCAGCACAAAAGGTTAAGAGAAGAAATTGCCTCTCATCAGATAAAAATATTACATCTATCTGATGAGAAGAGCAATAAAAAACTCCATAGGAAAGGACTGCGGTCATTTTGCCGACTTACAATCGCATTTCATAGGCAAAAAGGAAGTGTGCTGTGTATAAAGCGATTCTGCCTGTAGCGAATCTCGTACTACATCTACTAATTACACCAATATATTTAATCCATTGACCTAATTTAACTACAAAACAAATAACCTAAGATTACCCTCCCCTAATATAACTTTACAAATTTTTATAGCCATTCATGCCCGACATAAGTTTAACATTTATATAATTTAATTAAAAAAAACAGAAATCATAATAAAAATGTAAAAGAACAAAAAAAAATGGAAATGATTTAAAAAAAAAAGAAATACATCAAATACAATTACTTATTAGTAAATTAAGTTGGTCAGATAGGATTCTATTTCTATTTTTTAAATACTGGGAAAGTTTATATTTTAAAGTTCTTAGTGTTTTCAAATTAATATTCATTTAAGTTCATAACGTGCTTACAGTTTTAGAAATGTTCATTAGTTATCTGTTGCTTGCCATTTGGAATCCAGCGTTAAAATCCCTCGATGATCCTGTGGTCCTCAGTATAGAAAAAATGATGTTTCATTTCTTTGCTTTTTTTATAACCACTGAAAAAAATTGAAAGTGCATTTTTCAATCCCTTCACCTCCAACTTTCCAACTTAATACATTTCCATCTTCTCTTAAATTTTCTTGACTCACTAAAAATTTTATTTCCCTTTTTCTTTTATATGTAACTTTAGGATCCATTGGACATTACATCATTGATGATGATGATCCTTCCATTGAGGTCTGATTCCTAAGAGATTTCTTTTTATTTGCTATTAGTTTCTATTATTTTCCTATCTGACCATGGCTTATACATTTAAATGCCCAAGGGCTAGTTCACTTTACTAATTAAAATAATCATTTCCATTTTCTGATTAATTAATGTGTTTTCCAAACTTAAAGATATATTTTTATCTCTAAATCTTTTTGTTGAAAGATTTAGTTTTTCTATTTTTAATAAAGTTTTATTTTAATAATTTTTTTTATCTGTGCGATTTTATATATATATATGAGTTTAAGATGATTTTTTTAATTTCCAATTTTTAATTCTTAAAAAAGAAGTTTTTATTGGCTAACTTTTATTTTTTTCATGTTTACTAATAATAGAAAAATAATGTAATGGCATATGTGCCCATTACAATTATTTTTATATATATATATATATATATAAGCACTATATCACTTATTATATATATATATATATATATATATATATAATACAATAAGTGAAATAATGCTTAAAGCTAAATGAGACAATGAGTAACCATTAGAAACCACCAGTAACCACATAAACATTCACAATAAGGATAGTAAAGTTGCAACCTTTAAGTGTCCATATATATTCAATGAACCATTAGTAAGAGTGGATTTCCATTCTTGCTATTAAAAGATGAGAAGGTTGCCTTGACAGCAGTGAGAAATATTGATTACTATCCTTACTGTGAATGTTTATGTGGTTACTGGTTGTTTCTAATGGTCAAATAATATAAGTATAATAAAAAATCCACTAGAATAAACCAACAAAAAATTTTAACATGCCTATATAAAATTAAACATTAATATTCTTTGCTGTAGCCAGCTTAGGGCATACTGCTACTCAAGTTGGCAGAAAATGCTGTAAACTAGTTATAGCAAAAAATATTAATCTTCAATTTTATATAGGTATTTAAAAAATTTTTGTAGTTTTATTCCAGTGGATTTAATAGAAGAGCAATATAGAGACTTCAGATCTCTCAAAGAAGTATAGAAAGATGCATATTGGGAGTAACAAGAAGAGATTGAAAACACAATATATGGGTAAGAGAACAAGCAGGTGTTAATGACTTCATTGAAAAAATTAAGACTGAAGTGGAGTTGGGCTGGGCATATTGCTAAAAGAGATGATAGTAGATGGACAATTGAAATCTTAAATGGGATTCCAAGAGATTGTAAAAGACCCAAAAAAAAGACCACATGTGAGATGGCTGGATGAAATAGGAAAGTACGCAGGGTGATGTGGAGAAGAAAAGCTAAAAATTGGAGAAGATGGATTGAACTTGGAGAGACCTTTATCCTGCAATGGATGGATAATGGTTGATGACATATATATATATATTGTACCAGTCGAAAAACCCACCAACAATAACAAGACCAAATTCACAAAGTCAGATTCAAACTCAGTCAAAACAAACTGAATTCAAACCCAACTCACAGGCTCATATCAAATCAATGAATGAAATATGTCGATGGTACATGACTATGCACCAAGAAACTAGCTCAATGGATGATGATGATTTGAGACCCCTGATCTGACTTTACAAATGTACAATAAAATAACTAAGGATATTTATAAATCAATTCATATATTTATGTTCAGGTTGCCAATATAGACAGTGAGTATTAGTATTAAAATAATTACTGAATAATAAAAAAAGTTAAAAACCAAATGTGTTAATAAAATGATTAATAATAATAATAAATATTTTGTTCAACTTTTATGATTAAGATTATATAGATTACCTCTAGTCTTTAAAATGGAATTTATAATTTACAATAAGAATGACAGTCATTATTATATGCCAATAACTATTAAGCAACATTATAGGAGGATTATATGTGTTTATGCCCGACAAGAAAATAAAGGTTGATAAAAGTATTCGGCTCTGACAGAAATTATTAGTCTAACTCTAAAAGAAAGAATATGTGATTCATTTTCACATTCGTGAATCAATTTGTGAAGAGCAAGATAAGTATTTATGGCATAACTTTAATATTTAATGGAAAACTTACTTAATTATCAATGAATATGAATTTGTTTGACTTTAATAAATTCAATTCATCATGGTTTACGAGCATGAGAGTGGGACTTTATTTGAACTGAGAAATAATGGTGCTGACAACTTAGGAGCTATAAAAATGAATATGAAATACTTGTTAGTGATTTACGTAGGAGGGCGGCTTGTGTTTTAGAAGTCTTTCTGCCCTATCAAGGAAATGTGGAACACGGAAAAAGCCAGACTGGGTCATAGCCATGAACCTTTGGTGTTCCATATATAATATGAGTGAGGGAGGAAGTGCTTTCATCCTATATAATTAAACTAACAGTAATATCATGGGAATAATCCTAAAAAGCAGGAGATGTCTCGCATTAGCAACGTTCTGAAGATCATGACTTGATAAGTACCATGTTTAAATAATAAAACCCAATTTATATAAAGAATGCTTTACATGATGCCCTGATCAAGTTAAATTAAAGTCAAACATTCTTTAACTAAAAGTACTTAACATAATTATATAACTATACTAATCATGCCCTCCTTGAATATTAATACCAAAATACAAATTGAATTTCTGGAATATATTAACATTAAATTCCTTTATCAACCTTTTGCAAAACATTTTAACATTATGAATATGTGTAAACTAGATAAATTAGCCAGGGGCATAGATAGTAACCTGAGCTAATAATTTATTATTAGCCATTAATAAAAATAGCAAAAATTGTATAAATCCTTCAACTCAATAATTAATAGAACTGTATTAAATTAGTTCTCGTGGGCAAGAATTACTAGAAATTTATATTATATTATAACAAGGCAAGTGTAACAGAAAATATTATTATCAAATTGAAGTTTTATTGGCATATAATCAAAAATAAATGATATTAATAATCATCTAGCAAATAGATAATAAGGTTAGATAAATGAACCACCATCGTAAGAAAAAAAGAAAGTTAACATAATACTAATTTTAAAGACTAGATTAAAATAGAGATTTTCTACATGATTTAAGACAGGATGAAAGGAAACTTTTACAGTATATAGCTTAAAAGATGTGTTAACTTAAAGTTCAGAACTGTCCAGTAAGTTGCGGTTTAAAAGGAAAGATTTTAACCATCCTTCCATGGCTGGTTTCTTAGCGCACATGGCAGAGTCCGATTCGGTTGAAAGGTAGGTATGCATTTTGTAAATTATTTGAATGACATTTTGATTGATTCTTTCAGATTTTGAACAGCATGATTGGTGTGGAAGAAGTTTAGCAGGTTCATTGAAGATCTTCTGGGGACATTGAGCCCAGTGGTCAGATTCCTGAAATTAGACCCTCGCCATGATGGAGACACTATATAGATTTATAATTTGAAGATGCATGTAGGTTCTAGTAGCATTTCTTTTAAAACAAATATGGCTTCCCCTTCTCCAAACTTTTCTGGGCTATTTATACTGTCCCTGGTTTCCTGCCTATTCCAGCTCTATATGCCTTCAGTATAAAGCTTCTTACCTTATCAAAGTTACAAATTTTTACTAATTGATTTTAGATACATTTCCTCAATAAGGCTTTCAAATTCATTAACTTTGAATTCATTTTCTAATCAGAAAATGAATTTGTAAATCAAAAAAGCTATTTTAATTAGGAACCATCCTTACATTTTAAATTATTATCTTTTTGCTAATTAATAAAAATTCCCCGTTGTTTTTGGGAAAGGATAATCTAAAAGCTTATTGAGAGAATGTAACTTTTAATCACTAAAATTTAAACAAACTGTTTAAAAGTAAAATAAAACATTCCAACGCAATGAAACTTTATAATGAATATATATATTTAAATATTTATAAATATATATGCATAATCCACGCAGTTATAAAATATATAAATTTATGCATAATTTTATCATGAATTTATTAATGATACTGACTACTTTAAATATTAAACTAGTTGGTTTTAACATATTTTGGTATAATACTATTTTTTAATGAAACTAGAATGTATTGAACGTATAAAGCCCATTGCATTCGAAAATTCATGGTAAGTACTAGGATTTGAGGTGGGCTACATGTGAGATATCATGAAGCTAGGATCGAACTTAGATCTGACTGCTTCAATATATATATATATTGTACCAGGTTCGAATATGCATCCTTGTAACACCGGTCTCTTAGGCAGAGAACATATTCAGAGAAATATGTATGTCCAAATGGTAGTAATATAAAAATATAACTAGTGTTACATTTTGAGGACATAGCTTCTTCTCGGCTGTTGAGTTCAACACCACGCTCAAAGCACTTTTTTGTTTGTGTTGTAGTGTTTTGTAAAAAATGGCAGACATGTTTGTGCACTCCAGAAAAAACTAGAATGTATTCAAGAGGTTCTTTTAGATCACGCACTGATAGCTGTGGAATTTAATTAAGGCATTGACGTAATGGCGATCGACTATTCCAAGAGATATTTGCTGATTGCAAATATTTCTGGATAAGAGACGATACCTTATTGGATGGTGTATTAATTGCTACAGTTATCAGCAAGCAATAAAAGAAGACTGGGTAACATCTAGCAGTGTAACATAGAGAGCAGTCACACAGTTGAGTAGCAGTAGTTAAGTAGAGATATCTCACGTTAGTGCTGGCGGTTAATGACCAGCGCCCAGTGGAAATGTAGTTCATGGGTGTAGCTGAAAGAGACCGCAGTGGAGATATTGAGAGTATTTGTTGGAGAGCTTCAGTGCAGACCAATTCATTGGAGAGCTTCATTGCAGACCAATTTGTTGGAGAGCATTCGTTGCAGACCAATTCAGTGGAGAGATTGCAGACCAATTCATTGGAGAGCATTCATTGCAGACCAATTTGTTGGAGAGCTTCATTGAATACTGATTCGTTGGAGAGCATTCATTGGAAAAGATTAGCATGGGAATTGTATAATGTTATTTGCTGACCACATAGTATGACTTGCAGTTATAACATTGGCACAGTTGTAAGTGCGGATATAACATGTGTATAAACATGTGTGCCAGCTATCTATTCAAAAAGAATAAACAATGCACTTTGAGCAATGGCCACTAACTCAATGCCTAAATCCATGACTAGCTTAGCTGTTTGTAATCACTAATAGATTATACACAATTAGTGGTTAAAAGAATTGATAAAAGGAATTTATAAAAAGAGATTGATAAAAAGAATTGACCGACAAATAGTTTAATTTTAAAGACAATTTATTAACTAACATTAATTTACAAATTTAAACATCTTTATAATTTAATATAATACACACACATTTTAAATTAACATTTCTAAACTAGTTTAAATATTCTTGTTGATTTTAATAATAAAACTCTGGTATTTATCTAATTTAACTAATAACACTGATATAAGATCATGCACATATTAACTCATATAGCATTCACAAATATAATAATAAAGCATTAATAGCATTTGAAACTTAAACACACATATCAATAGTTCATTTTATGTATGATATAGAGTTCATATAATTAGACTCTTGGAGGATTCGCACGAATTAATGCAATGCAATGGATATTACAGTATAAATGAAATAAGCAAATGTTTTACCTAGAATTTTGAATGTAGACTTAGAACTTTGTTTTCTTCTTCCATTATGCATACTTCCAGCCAGCCGGGACATTTCCTTGATGAGTTTCCTTATTTTCATGATTATTACTATTGGAGACAATTAGATACTGATGGAGATTTCCAAGTTGTTAAGTTGACATTATTTCATGGGCAGATCTTGCTGTTTTCATCAGACATCAGGCTGTGGAGAAAACGTGCTTTCCCAAAATCTTCTCAGCACTGCATTTTGTTTCTGGATACCATTAACTTAACTGACTCAATTAATTTCTGAACTCAATTCACTCAATTAATTTGTGAACTGAACTAACCAATAAAAGTCAATTTATACCTGTGACGTGTTGTCCTTGTAATATCTTCCGGCAAAATCTGTTGTCGAAATTCCAATGATAATCCTTTGATAAATGTGTTTTGGAAGATTGTTTAATTAGTAATAGCCATGCAGAAGTGTTGTTTTATATTTTAATTAATAGCCATTGCCGTGTTTTTTAATGATAATCTTCTTTAACTTTCATTTATTTATAATAACATTTATTACGCATACATTTATTCTATTATTGATAATCGCACATATATACGCACATATATAACTAGTTTTAAGATTACTTTTCTTTAATTCAAATGAAAAGAGATTTGTATTTTTTTTTAAACTTTAAATTATTTATATTTTACGAATACTAATAAGAAAACTCTTTACTTCCTTTTTATGAAACCTTTAGTTTAACTTTTCTAACTACGATTTCCCTCCCCTCTTTTAATTAATCAATTTTAACTTTTATTTCAAAAACTAATGATAGAAAACTATTTGGCTCTTATTCTTTTCGAAAACAAACTGTTACAAACTCTTCAACATCTAATTTTACGTTTTTCTTTTATGAAAGATTATTTCAATAATTTTTTTAGATAAAATTATATGTGCCAATATCAATATTGGTACATTTTATATATATATGAAAGTAAGAAAGCAGGGCTAAAGATAAATGTTAAAAAGACTAAAGTGATATTCAATGGATTTTCTCAAAAGATAAAAATAAAAATTGGTTATGATGAGTTAAAAAAAATTAACCACTATAAATACCTTGGTCAGATTATTACTACAGATTGAAACATAATGGATGAAATTAATCATACAATTAAATTTAGTCAGGGTGCTTTTGGTAGAAATAACTTTATACTAAAAGGAAATATGCCTATGTGCTTGAAAAGGAAGGTTTCTAATAAATGTGATTTGACAGTTCATACTTATGGATCTGATACTTGGACATTTAATAGAAAAGCAATACAGGGACATCAGGCCACACAAAGAAGAATAAATAGATGCATGTTAGAACTAACAAGAAGAGATCAAAAACACAATATATGAGTAAAAGCACAAACAAGTGTTATTGCCCTCATTGCAGAAATTAAAAGATTGAAGTAGAGTTGGGCTGAACATATTTTTAAAAGAGATGATAATAGATTGACAATTGAAATCTTAAATTGGATTCCAAGAGATTGTAAAAGACCCAGAAAGAGATCATATGTGAGATGACTGGATGAAATAAGAAAGTGTGCATGGGTAATGTGGATAAGAAAAGCTAAAGATCAGAGAATATGGATTGAACTTGGAGAGACCTTCATCATGCAGTGATATGATAATGATTGACAGTGATGATGATGATATATCTATATAAACAATGATAACTTTTATCTTTTGATGTTTCCAGGAAACTATCAGTTACTACTAAATGACCATTTCTCTGAGGCTAAACAAGTTTCTCCACTAACTTATAGTATCTCTTTTGTTGGGTATATCAAAATGCAATGTGTTATTTCTGTTTACATTGATATTACCTGCTGATTTTTATTTTTTTAATAACATCCAAAGAAAATAATTACCTCAACATATATAAAAAATACAATCAGTGGAGAGTATTCACAAAGAAGCATTGCTGAAAAAATATAATTTATATTGGGATGGGTGGCTTACATATTATATATAAGGGATGGCCAAATATTTACATGTTGGAGCAACATTTTTGGTGAAAGTTTATATGATAATTTGGTTGCATTTTTACTATTTTATGCTTATATTATTGTAAATTCATATCTTTATCAGTATTTAAAATTTTAATTCCATAAAAATACACTATTGGCAGTATTTTTCACAAAAAATGAATTTCTTATTGTGATCTGTTGCATGTAGCCTTATATCTTTTCTTTTATAAAGTGCCACATAGAAATGACTGACAACTTTGGCTATTGATTTTTGGTAATTTCTAACTGTCAAAGTTAGAAGTCAAACCAAAATGTTTTATGTTTTATAATAGATTTTGAACATAAATAAATATATTTTTTATAATTAAGTTTTTATATTAATTTACCCAAATATAAACTTTGATTTGATTTTTAAATTTTACAAGAAAAACAATCAAGGAAACCTGAATAGTGCTGGACCACTATTCAAAACAAGTGAATTGCATTGACTGCTACTGCTTTTATAATAAATTTTAAATGTAAATAAATATTTCACATAACTTTTTACATTCGTAGTTAAGTTTTACATTAATTTTTTTAAATATAAATATTGATTTGAAAATTTTTAAATTTTACAAGAAAAATAATCAAGGGAAATTAAAAAGTGTTTGACCGCGATTCACAACAAGTGAATAAAATTCATCTCTATTTGCATATTGTAGCAGTCAGTTCTCTATGTTTATATAACAAGATCTAGCATCTAAAAGTACCCAAAGTCCAATCATGTGCAAGATACATAAGTCAAAAACACTCATGAACTCTGCCCTATTTGCCTATTTTCCAGATCTACCAACTTATGAGCAACAACCATGATGATACCGATCTAATTTATCTCTCTTCACTAACATTGCAAAGCAGAGACATAAAGTGACTCTAATTTGAAAACAATATAATAAAATATGTTAATATAAAATATAATGTTTGACACATTTAAATATCGTGACCTTTCACATTAATTATGTATATAGGATTAGCAGGATATCATCTAGTCAGAGCAAGCATAATTTATTAATCAAAATATAATATTTTAAATAAAAGAAACAATGATTCTGAAAGTTATTATATATGTATGGTTTATTAATTTAAATAAAATACGCATGCGTTATTTGACAATATTTCTCCTTTAGTTGTCATTAGTCTCCTTACAGTTTATAACACGAAAAATTTTAAGAAATACATGTATTTGTTGTTTTATTCTAGTGCGGCTAATTCATATGCCAAAAATTAATGAATGATAACATATATAAAAAATTCAAGATAGTGCTAGACTACGAATCATTTAGGAGATTTTGATCCACCTCAACAAAGACTACAACAGCACTTGACCGAGTGTTTAAAATTATTAACTTTATTATAAAAACTCACTTGAACATTAATAAGTAAAATAATGTCAGTTTATACTGAGTAAAAAAACATATATGGAAAAGCTAATCTAGAACATATGTAATTGTATTGCAAAATGGTGCCCATGAAAATATTAATAAATATCACAAAGAAATCTGCTTAAATAGAATCATAGCATTATGCTTAGAGAATATTTATAGGTTTTGTTTAGAAGTGGAATTTAAGTGAGCAGTGCATGCATGGTGGCGATTTATGTGATCCAGTCAGGGATCCTAGAAGGTGCTTCCAAAATTCATTGAAGGAAATAAAGAGCAATATATGTCTGCAGATTTTGATAGAATCAGCTAGTGAAACAAAAAACAGTTTGCTGTCAGTTGTGATAGACTGGCCTTTTCCCAGAATCCACAGGGGAATTCAAGAGACTGGTTCTTGGACTTGAAGATATGAGACAGGGTTCAGCTTTTTGATATACCTGGGGAACGGAGCATAATATATATAAAAACATGAATGAGAGGCCGGTATGGATGCAAAGCTTGGATGAAATAATTATATAAAACTTTAAAAGAATACTTAATTAATTATGACTTATATATTATGGAATATCCAGCATAGTGATATGATTTGAATTCTAAACAGTAATGGAAAGCTTAAATTCATTAATAAAATGACAAAATAATGAAATAAAAATCCTTTCCCCCTTAAAACAAACATAGAAATTCGGTTCTATGTGTAGTACACATCATTATATATATATATATATATATATATATATATATATATATATATATATATATATATATATATATATATATATATATATATATATATATATATATATATATATATATATATATATATATAAGAATTAGGTGATGGTTATTGGTTTCATAGAATAAAATACTGATTTAATTTCAAATAAAACAGATTTGAACTTTTAGAATTAGCGTTATTATTGTAAATTAAAATGAGAATATTTCTGACAAAAACAGATTTCTACTCTATTTTTCAGCAATCACCCTATAATATAATTAAGTTTTATTTCCCAAATTTGCAATCATCTGCTGGAATTGAAATAACAAACTTGTTTTAATTAAAAGAAACTAAACTGATCTCCCATAAAAGGAAAGGGGGAGATTTAAAAGAGAGAGCTTGAACATTCTTGCAAATTTCAAAAGTTATTAACATAATATTTAAAATAAAAAATATAGTAATCAAAATACGAAATATTGTTGCCACATGAAAGTGAAATAAGAAACTAGAATTATTTACTATCGGCTTAATGGTAAAAGAAATAGAAAGATAATTTATAATGTTGAACACATTTTAACAGATAAGGTAAGAATTTACAAATTATATTGGTTGGTAATATATTTCTGAACTTAAGATCAGCTAAAAAAATTACTTTATGTTTAAACGAATGGTTAGATAAGACATTTATCTTAAAATTAAGATTGTTCATGTATGTTTACTAATTATAGCAGCAACATAAATTTGTTACCTTGTTCACTATTAACCATGTTTTTGGTTGATTTTAAAAATCCAACAGAGACTAAATCTAATTTTTAGTATATTTTTTCATGCAGGTAGCACTTTTATTATTTAGCATATAGGTATATAGCAACAGTTTATGAGTGTCTGGGTCCTGTGTGATGACATAGGGAGACATGGCATTTTGGAACGGTGAGAAAAATGAAGTTGATCTACTCATGATACATTGAGTTAAAGGCACAATGAGCCTGGATTTGGTTGGCCATTGCTCTTATCAAATTATTTGTTCTCCCTGTGTGTTCAAATCCAGCACTCTTTATACCATTTTGAATTTGTTCTGGAATGCTTTTAATGACTTGACTTAAAGCATTTTATTTACTTTATCGATCTGCAATTTGCAGACCGGGTGCACATCTTTGTTCCTATAAGTTCTTAAGACAATGCAATCCTGCTAAGAATTTCTTGAATGATTGTTTTAAAATACAATCTTAAATTTTAAAACAAATATGAGGTGGATAAAATTTTCATTAATGGATTTTACATTCCTGTTATAAAATTATAACATTTTAATTTGAACTAATAAATTTCCGGTTAATTCACTTA
Organism: Epiperipatus broadwayi; assembly: GCA_028023455.1. Taxonomy (NCBI): domain Eukaryota; kingdom Metazoa; phylum Onychophora; class Udeonychophora; order Euonychophora; family Peripatidae; genus Epiperipatus; species Epiperipatus broadwayi. The sequence continues at coordinate 999,927 of JAQFVV010012651.1, read as the reverse complement.
ATTGCATTCAAGAATATTTGGCAGGATTGCATCAGATTATTTTTATTACTGCCCTTACTAAAATAAATAATAAAATTTAACATAATTTTAAAAATACAGATTAATATGAAATATTTTAATATTATAAACCCTTTACAAATAATCTCCCCTCACCTATGATATATATATATATATATATATATATATATATATATATATATATCCATTATACCCATATGCAAATTAAAATAATATAAAATATTTATTCATTTAAATTATTTAGATTAAGATATTATATCAATGATTATTTTAATAATTATGCAAAAAAATGTGTTAATAAATGTGTACATATGCATAAAGATGGAATTTGAATATGGTTTGGTGGTGGGAGATTCTGAGTGATCTGTGAAACTCAAATTGACCATTTCAATATCAATGACATTCAGTGCTAAATAAAAAAAACCATAACTACTTTTCATAAATATTGATGGATTTTGTGATTATGTTTTACATTATATGATTAATTATGTGACTACAGTTAGATTATTATTTAAAATATTTCATTTTAGATTAAGAAAAGACAACAGAAGTGAATAATCAGCTATCATAATTTCTAAGACATGAAATCACAAGCATTTTCACATAATGATTGATTGAAATATAATTCCTTTATTTTACTACAGGATTTTTCTTCAGTTATTAACATTATTTAACATTTTTGTTACATTTAACCAATTCAAATGTAAAATAATTCAATTTTTAGAAAATAAATTAAAACAATTCTTATTATTGTACATTAATATATTTCAGAAAGGAAACTGGCTAGATCTGTATTCAATGAATCAAATCACTCAAATTTTTATTTAATCTAGCCAATAAGAAAATTCATCAGAGAAAAGGTTAAATTACCTGAGCTCCCTCTAGTGTTTATAACTTGTCCATGTCACTTTATAAAATAGTTATTAAATTACAATTTTAAATTACCTATAAGTAATTATTTTTTTAAATTTAGTCCTGAGTTTTAAAAAAATTCAAGAAAAAAAAGAAAAATATTGTGGTAGAATTATATTAAAATAAAAATAAATTAGAAGCAATTTTTACAAAAAAAAATTACAAGGTTGACTTCCAGAGATCTTGCAGTCAACTGGTCGACCATGGGTGACATCTTGAACACCTCTGTTATCTAAATTTATATACAGTAAACAGTTCAACTAGCAGTATTAAATGTTTTAATCATTTTTTATTACATTTTAAAATGTGTTTCTTTAAAACAGACCTTACTATTAGAGTTTCTTTTCAATGTTTTCTATTTAATAGTTTTTAGATTTCTATTTTTATTGTTTTAATTTTTTTTACGAAAAACATTGATGTTCCTTAAGTGTTTTTAATTTACTACTAATTGCATCATTCTTTTTCAGAACATTCTGAAAGTTTTTTTCATTTTTTCAAAATAAAGTAATCATGTGTTATTTTTATTAAATTGCAGGATCTGGTAATGAAATATTTATTATGCAGTTTTATTAATAATTATTGGCTAAAGACTTTAAAAAAATCTATATTATTTTTATTCAGCTTGCAGAATCTCGTCTAATACATGCTACACATCAATACATCTTGACCATGATTTTATTATATATATATATACATAATATTGATCCCATTTAGTAATTAATTGGGCTTTCTTTGGATTAAAGGTAGTTTGGACAAATTTGCTATTGTTTTTATTTAGCCTGCAAAATTGTATCTAATTGACTGCTACATATAAATACATACTGGCTGTATGTAAATATTTGTACCAGAATATTATGATACATGGGTTTAAACCCAGTAATTTTTATTTCATTAAACATAAAAAAGCATTTTCTTTAATAAAAAATATATATTATATTTTTAATTGTTTAAAATAGTATATATATAAACCCTGCATGGCTATGTATTGATCTAGCCAAAGAAAATTCGGTGCTTGAGTATTAACTAAGCTATGACTTACTACACCAAAGGCATACTATTCTAATCTTAAGATCTTTAAGCTAACGTCTTCTAGTGATTTGCAAACAAACTTAATCAATAAAGTTTGCCCACAAATCACATGGAGAAGTCACCTTGAAGATTGCAAGATTAGAATAATATGCCTTCAGGGTAGTACGTCATAGCTTAGTTAATAGCAAACAAGAGGGAGATGTTGACATCCGCCATGTTGGCCAAAATTGACTATGGTAAAAAAATTATGAAAATGTAAATATAAATAATTATGAAAATATAAAGAATCAAAAATCATTACAATTCTTAACGATATTTGAATAATTATTTGGCCCTGAACGCAAGAAAAATGCAATACTAAGTAATAATTTAGTACGAGAAAATGACAAAAATTATGGTGAACGATATTTAAATAATCGACAAACCAAAGAAATAATAGCTACGGTAAAAATAATTATGAAAATGTAAATATCAAAAATCAGTACGACTTTTAACAATATTTTAATAATCAAAGAAAATAAATAATAATAGCTAAACCCATTTTATTACATTTAATAACAAAAAAATGAAAAAAATTAATAAATCCTGCGATATCAAAAAATTTATGATACTTTTTGTTCTAAAAGTTAAAATATTTTGGTTTTAATTATTTTTTTGTATGTTAAACATCTCTTTGATAGTAGTTAAACAGCTTTAATTCATTGGTAAAAAGATTATATCATTCATTTATTTATTTTTTTAAATTAAAAATCATATTAAATTAAAAATGAAAGAGATAAAAAAACACTAAAGTAAATCTTTTGTTAGTTTGTCCATGTGGGTCTGTCACATAATTGAGCATGTTTGGCTTATAAAAACATTTTTTCCATTGTTCTCTCTTTCTGTCTGCAGTGGATCTAATAATGGACCTAGAGTTATTTTTAATAAAATCTTTTACTGCTTTAAGTTGCTGTTGAAATCAAAAGTAATAATGATAACTAAAATAAAAACTCACTTTTCCAATAAAAAATAGCATCTAATATAACGTAATCACCAATATAAGTGAGGAAATTTGGTTTCATTATTATGGACCATGCATTTCATTAGTCATTTTTATTGCTTTTATCTATTTTATTTAGCAACATTTGAGCTTTGCTTTTTTATATTATCCACTTCTTTTTTTGATTGCTTTTTTCTATTTTCTTTAGCATATCTACTTTCATTTTATTATCTTATTATCTTTTTCTCTTTATTGATGTCTTTGCTATTTATTCATCTTTTTTATTATCCTCTTCTTTTTGATTTTTTCCATTTTCTTTAACATTTGCAATAATTGGATTACATGGGAGCATTCTCTACTTGTTGGCTTCCTTCCATTCTTTTTCTTTCTGATCATGAGTTTTCCCATCTTTTTCAATTTTGCTTTTGTCAGCATATATTTTAGATTTTTTTCAATATTCCAAAACCAACTGTGTTAAAGTTATTTTTTCACACAGGAAATACAAATATAAACTTTTAAAAATATCTCATAAAAAAAAGCTTAACATCACTTTCCCATGCAACTGTTTACCATAACTAATAATACTATTATATTCTTATCTCTAATCTGCCTTTATTTAAACCTTACTGTCTCAATACCTGAATTTATTTGTTTAATTTAGTTTCTTCTACTTTGTTCTTCATTTCTATCCTGCTCAGGTGTGGGTGAGTGGTTTCCAGTTTACCAATATTTTTTCAATAATATTTTAAATACATATGCACATAAAACAAGTTCATTTAACAAATCATTTTTATAAACTTTTTCTTAGAAATCTGGTAAATATCTGACTTGCAATCCATAGATAAATATAAAATCCAACCTCTGGATTATAAGAACACAATGCAGCACAAACATTGGATAACCCTATAAACTATCTACAACACAAAACATAAATCATAATGTAAACATCTTTGTTAACCTTTGTTTTTGTTTTTTTTTGCCTTATGGGCTGATAAATGCAAATCTATGCATTGATCCTTTTCTTGGCAATTTAGAGGCTGGAACTATGTCAGGACTATGTTATCTGATCATAATAAACAATAGGAAACATGAAAATTTAAAAGCTGATTGGACCTTTACCTGAGAAAGAACACTTCATGCAGTTGCATGAAAAATTTTATGTTCAAAGCAATGACAACTTTCCATTCATCATTAATAATGAAAATATAGCTAAACAAACTCCAACAGTCCAAATCTCAATCCAATCCCCAAAATCATCTTTAGTTTTCTGCTCAATTTTAAACATGATCTCCATAAATATCAATATTTTATAATTAGAACCCAATTAACTTCTATACTATTGTCATATTTCACTGTAATATATTTTTAAATTTTGCTACAAAATACAGTATTGTTTTTCACATTAATTTCTGAGATTAATATTATATGGGCACTGACCACCAGAATTTGAGCATCATTGGGCCCATAGTTGAAAGTTGAATCATGAACAACAGAATATATATATATATATATATATATTAGATACATCCACATACAGCAATATATATATATATATATATATTGTGGCCATTGGGTTTGTCCAAAGATCCATTAGATTTTTAGACTTAGTTATGTATGACAGTGTTTGATAGAATTTTCCTCATGAGCTATATTTTTATTACAGACAAGCTTTCTAGCCAATGCTAAGTTTAAAGTAAAGTCATATTCTCATGGATTGCATAATTTTACTTAGTATGAAAACTAAACATTTAATCATATAAATTTATAAGCAAACGTTATTTTATTTAGTATTGATTCATAAGGTAATTGAAAGCCAAAGACATAATTGAAAAGTTTATGGGTTAGCAATGCTATAAATTATTTTAATAGTTTGGAGATTGGAAAGAAAAGAAGGGAGCATGTGAGATAGTGAAACTACTTTGGGGGAATGAAAATACACAATCGTAATTTTACAATAATGAGTTAAAATACAATACTTAATAAAATCAAATTGTCATAGAAAAAATCATGAATTAATCAAAGTATTGAGCAATCGGTTTAACTAGAATGGTATGTGTGTGCTGATGTGTGCACGTGTAGATTTAATTATGAGTTTTAATTCTAGGGTTAATTATTGACTAATAATTATCATGTGTTATCTCATTGGAAAGCTCCTTTAAAAAAGTATTAATTTGTTTTGATAATTCATTCATCGGCCAATTATCTTTCACGATTCTGCGTTTGAAGTTATGTTGCTATGCCTTTTTTTGTTGTTTAAAAAAATGTTTTATTTCATTGTATTCTTTCAGGATAATATCACGAGCAGAAAAATACCAAAAAAAAACCACATGATATTTGTGAAGTGGGAATGCACACTTTTTTTTTTAAAAAAGGGTAATCAACCAATTAAAATATAGATAAATGGTTTGGCAAGTCAATCATTCTAGAGGAGAATGAAAGGATTCAGTTGTATAAAAGGATAATATGCTCTTTAAGAGGTAGTAATCATGGGGTATCTAGAGAAATCTCATCAGGGTTCAGTAAGCAATTTTTCAATACAAAAAATTGTAAGTTTGATCTTAATTTTTCTGTTCTGTTTCCTGAATGAGAATCTTCGTCAAATGTTATAATATTGTTACAAATTGAGTTGTGAGTAAATTTCTATATTAGGCACAACCTTTCTTCTCCAAACATTGACCAACTTTGTGATTTTTCTTTCATCCAAATGTACCCAAATTATCAGCGATCAGCAAGTAATAAAGGTTAAACTGCAGAAGGGATTTTGTTCAGGAAAAATCAACAAAACACTGTGTTATATGAATAATTATTGCAAACTTAAATTTATTAAATTTAAAAGAGTTAGCTATTTGTATTATCCAAAATTTCGATAGAAAATAATTCTGATTTTTTAATATAAGATTGAACTGAACACTAAATCCCATGTGAAGTATAAAATAATCATAAATGGAATGAGAAATACATCGGTAAATGGACTTCCTATAGTGAAGCTAAATTGATTCATTATACATGTCAAAACTTAAAAGCTGGTTATCTTCAACTATGAAAATGCAATTAATGCCAAGAACCCAAATTAATTAAGGATTATAACTAAAATGGAAATTTATTACATTCTATTATAAGGATTGATCATATATAAAAGTGATTCCTTCAATAAAGGCCTCGGAAGAATAATTTGCAACTAAAAGGGACATGGATTTTGTTCTAAAACTTGAAACGGAAATGATAAGTCTCGAGGAGTGCTTTCATAAAATAGACCAGAATTTCTCAAGGAATTATCTAATGTGGTATGTGCGCACATGGAACAAAGTCAAATAAGATAATACAAACCAAAAATTTAAAGTAAGAATCTGCACTAAAATTGGGGAAATCGAAAGAGCAATCCAGGAAGTCTGTATGGGTATATCTTTATTAAGTGTTATTAGTTTCCAATATTTAATTTAAAAGAAAAAAATAATCATATATATCAGTTTGAAATTAATCTATGTTATGCATTTTTTGAGTAGAAAAATTAACATCAAATAATTTTGTATGTTCTTTGTTCCCAATAGTAATTTGTTGCTTTACATTTTTGTAAGAAAGGGAGTGAGAGATATTGTTAAATGAAATGTTTTTATTCAGATCAGGTATTATTATCAAATACATAAGATTATTGATATGTTTTATAAAGATTGGGTGAATGTTGTGATAAAATATCATCATTGTGTGATAAAAGTATAAAAAGATGGTTTTAAAAGTTAATACGCGTTTCTTATAACTATCATTTTGATTATTGTAAAGTTAAAGTGAGTTAGATTTAAGCCAATTAAAGCTTGAAAAAAGTTGTTAACTAATGTTTTAATATACTATTTCATGAGAGGAGGGTATATGTAAAATTTTTACTTGTACAAATTGTTGTTAGACCCTTGTACACCTAAATAGACAAAAATTCCCAGCATGCTAGTGTAGCCATAGTTTAGCTGACTCACTAAGATGTTTATTCCATTTTATAAAGTATTTAAATGCAGTGAAGGAGTTTCCCACTTGGTTATTTTCTACTCCATAAGATGATTTTTATTGATGGCCAGAGGGTGTTAGGTATACCCATGTCTTCCTATATGACTAGTAAGAAATCCTACAATACCTCAACCTTAGTGAAAAGGTATTTTCTCTTATTTGGGTCACTACTTACCCTCATATTAATGTTAACATTTCTTATGGTTGTATGAAATTCAGATACAGCAAAGTGTTAGTTTTAAATGTTGGTTACAGGGTCGTAAAATTGATGTGATGTCAGAATGCGTGCAGATAGTATATATGCAATTATTTTACTGAAACGTTGATTTATTTAAATCTTTTAATGAATTAATAAGAGCCAAAAATAATAATGAAGTTCAACATTAACTTAAGAGTTAAATAAGACTTGAGAATATAGTATGCAATATATATATATATTCTACCGCCCCCTATGTGCTATAGCACCGGCTCCCTATTAAACCGCTCCTAAAAGGGATTGTGGGCTCCAAAACAAACATGATACAGCGTAAAGATTTATTTATTTTTTCTTATATCAATAGTTGTTCATTATCAACACAAGAGGGCGCCAGATACGATGATTTGATTCACAATTTAATTTCTCACATCACCTTACGTCATATCAAAACGATTTTGAAGTCTAATCCCTGCCCATAAGCTCGAACTCCCAGCATGGACCAATAGGGGTCACTCAGGGTCGCGATGTGATTGCCTTCAAGACTATTATTCTGGCAAATGACACAATATTAACCAATGGATAAGAAGATCGGTTGTTTAACAGATCGATCCAAGCATTGGACGGGATCATTGGTTATTTATAACTAATACGAATGTTCGGTTGAGGCATCATTAGAATAAACAACTTAGACGTTTATAATATCATCCCCCCTTTATCATACAGTCCAATATAATTATTTATACTAGCTCTAGTGACATTTACTTATATTTATTAATAATAGGCCCTCCCAACTCTTAAATCTATGTTAACTACATAATAAGTAAACATCGTGACTTACGGCACGATGTTTATGAATGAAATTTAAAAGAAATAAAAACAAAAGAAAAATATAAGGAAGACAAATTTAAAAGTAAAATAATTAATTGTATGAATAAATGCTAACAATAATAATAACTTCAAAAAAAATATATATTTAATTATAGAAATGATTTGAGGAATGCTCGACTAGTTTAAATTAAAAAAAAATTTATTGATTATAAAAAAAATGAAACATTGATTAATAACTTTATTTACACGCACATACGCGCATTCTCGCACTCGCACAGAAAAGAACATATTATGCATAATAAACATGGCTGATAAAATATATTTCCTCTTTTTACATTTTGAAAGTAGGTATGTGTTATAGTTTATCTGCGAAAGAAAATAATAATTAGGATCAAAGTTCATAGCTGGAAAAGTCCTAAGATTTAAATATGATGGACTATGTAGCATCTGATATTTTTATTTACGAAAGTTGAGATTAAAATAATAAGATTTAAATATGAGAGATTACGAATCATTTTATATTTGATTTACGAAAGTCGAATTTAATTAATTATGAGATTGCCTTTTAAGTTTACTTAAAGAATGAATGGAAGCATTATAAAAAAAAATGTTTACCTAGGATTTTGCTTAGTCTTCTGCTGCTTCTAATTTGGTGAGGGTTCGAACCTGATAGATGATGTTTCCATAATACATGGTTATTCATTTCACATAAGTTCAGCGTAGTATGTTTGGATGATTCTTGTATATTAAACGGAACAACGTCCTTAGACTGATTGGAGCACTATGTTCGGACGGTACTGTTGTTGATCATTCATAGCTGTGGAGATGTTCTGGCGGCGGAGCGTCGATCAATCACTGAAGGGTTTTCTAGCCCATCATGACGATCGACGCTCTAAATGTTAATTTCACAGTGATCATATTGGATAAACCGGATAGCAAAAAAGAGAAAAGTTCTAGTTGTAGCTTCCGGAGGAATCTAGAAAAAACTATAAGCATAAACAAAAAAAAAAAAGGAGTGTAAAAGATCTTTTCTTTAGATTTAGATTCATATTTATATGGGTTGGTTATTATCTGAGGATCGAATCTCCACCCAGAGTTCCATATTCTTTGAGTTGTCGTTGGGGTCCGTGTCCTACGTAATGTCCACTCAATCCATATGCTTGAGGCAATCTTAGGTTTATGCAATCTCATATTACAATCTCAGTTAGAAACAATTCATACTTATTCACACCTTTTATGCATACATGTGTGCGTGTTTTAAGAGAACAATTTAACTTACATTAGTTTAAAAGTCGAGCATTTAATCTGTCTCAAAATCACTTCTATAAGCTTTTAACTTTCACTACAGTTATAATCTAAAACAAACCCCTTTTTAATTACCCCCGTGGCATATACAAGTAGAAATCACTTATTGAGATTTAAAATGGCATATTAGTAATATTTTATATTTTATTATTTTTTTTTTTAGAGAATATTATTATAGTAGATTATATGAAAGCCTTAAACTATTTAATCAGAAATATTAACATTTTATTTTACAGTGTATTTTATAACGCATTGAAAGAAAACTACATTTATTATTATTATTTTCCTTTTTCATAAGTTGAAAGTGAAAGAAGAAAAAAATATAGAGTGTTTACATTGCTCGTGTGTGTGCGTATATACCTGTACCGACTTTGTCTCGGTACATATCCCCGCGATCCGTCTAAAATTAAAATGCGAGGCTTGGCATTTTAATTTTCACAATAAAATTCCTTATTTTTGACCCCGCTTTCCCTCCGCATGGTGAGGGGTTCGAACTTCATTTACTAATTTCAAGGCCCGGGCATTATATGTCCCAATCCTCCGGGTCCCCTCATACAATATGAAGGCATTGTTCCCGTATGCGCGTCCTATGACATAAGGTCCCTCATATAAGGGTTGAAATTTTTTATAAATGGCCTGTTCTGGCCGACTGACCGGGTTTGTCCGTACCATGACTCTGTCTCCTTCCTTGAATATTCCTACCACGATTCCCTGTCTTTTTTTTCGAACTTGGCTCATTTTCTGCAGTTGCCGTTTAGCTTCTTGGGCATCCCTCGTCCGATTTATTTTCTCCCTTTGGGGCCAGGGTCCTTGGGCATATGGGTATGGCCTCCTTCTCCCAAAGTGAAGGCGGTCGGGTTCAAAACCAGTTGACTCATTCCGGGTTTCGTTTATCATGCTCACAACCCGGGGCATTTCCTTTACCCACGCCTTATGGTTTCCATGCACATATATTCTGAAAAGTCGACCCAGTTCCCGCATCACTCGCTCGCATGGATTGGCTTGAGGATTTCGAATAGACGTGAGGGCATGCTTAATATTGTTCTTTTTTGTCCACTGTGCCCATTCTTTGGATACGAATGGAGTTCCATTGTCTGACAGGATTCTTTTTGGTTTTCCCACTTCCCTAAATTGCCGATTTTCCAGAACTCGAATCGCCTGCTTTGCATTTGCTTGACTGATCGGAAAAGCTGATACCAATTTAGAGTATAAGTCATATGCCACCAGTAGATATCTCCTCCCATTTGACATCGGCAGTGGCCCGTAGAAATCAATAGCTAGTGTGTCATTTGGCTCATACACGAGGATGGGTGTCGATACTCCCTCATTCGATCTATTCATTGGCTTTGTTTTGGCGCATGTCATACATTTCTTTATTTCTTGTGCCACATCCCGGTGGAGATTTGGCCAGTAGAACCATTGTTCAATCCATCCGGCGGTCTTGTTGCCCCCGAAATGTCCTCTTTCATCATGTACCTGGGCTATAATATTCTGTCGTATTGCTCTCGGTATTATCACCCGATAATTCTGCCCATTTCTTGTTTGTCGTTGAAGAAGTCCATTTCTGACAACGCATTTCTTTCGATGGGCCCATAATGTATTTCCTCGACTATTTGGTATCGTGTGGTACCTGCCAAAATCCATGACCTGTCTACACTCTCTATCTTCCTGTTGTGCTTCCTTAATTTTCTGAAGGCTATAATGCTCCCTGCTTTGGGCTTGTGCCATCGCTATGTATGGCCCCTCGTTTTCCTCAAGGCCTCGTCCTATGGGATATCGGCTAAGGGTATCTGCTATTATATTGTCCCTCCCCTTACAGTATTCTACCGTATAATCAAATTCCTGAAGGGCGAGGCTCCACCTTATTAGGCGGCTATTTGTCAGAAAACTCCTGTTCAGAAACTCTAAGCTTCGGTGGTCGGTCACGACCACCACTCTTGATCCTACCAGGTATTGCCTCAGTTTCTTGAAAGCCCATACGATGGCCAAGGCCTCTCTCTCTGTGACCGTGTAGTTCTGCTCGGCCTTCGTAAAAAGTCTACTTATGAAGGCGATTGCTTTGCTCTGCCCCTTGCTATCCCTTTGAAACATCATTGCCCCCATTCCTATCCCACTGCTGTCCGTTTGTACATAAAATGTACGTCCAAAGTCTGGGTGTGCCAACACTACGTGTCTTAAGAACCCTTCCTTTATTCGGCGGAAGCTAGCCTCCTGTTCTGCTTCCCATGCCCATGGTGTTTCTTTCCTCAGAAGTCTGAGCAGTGGTTCTATCCCTTCTGAAAAATTTGGATAGTATTGTTTAAAGAAATTACACAGTCCGAGGAAAGCCTTGACGTCACGCTTCTTTTTGGGCTCTGGAAATTCCTGTATGGCTTGTATTTTTTCAGGATTAGGTGATACCCCCTCTTTACTGATAATATGCCCTAAAAACTTCACCTCGGGTGTCATGAGCCTGCTTTTTCCCAGGTTTATTTTGATTCCTTTCTCTCGACATTCTTGAAATAATTTTCGAAGGCATTTAATATGCTCTTTATTATCCTCAGACGCAATGATGATGTCATCAACATACGTAGTGCTAAACCCCTTCACCTCCTCTGACAGCACTCTATCAAGGCATTGTATCAAGCCTGCTCCGCTATTTTTCAGACCAAATGGTATCCGGTTGAACTGATAGGCGATGCCATTATATCGGAATGCCGTGTACTGGCGGTCATCTGGGTGTAGGTTAATCTGCCAGTAGCTGCTGGTCATGTCTAGGGTAGAAAAAACACCTTTCCCATTGAACCGATTTATTAATTCGCTCATGGGGGGCGGAGCATTTGTGTCCGCGATCGTGATTTTGTTGAGGAGCCTCGCATCCAGACACAATCGTACCGAACCATCCTTTTTCTTTGCTACGACAATTGGGTTGTTATATGGTGAGGAACATTTTGAGATTACTCCCCATTCTAGCATGTTATTTATCTGTTTGCCTATCTCGGGCCGGTATTGAAAGGGGATCGGGTATGATCTAGATTGATACGGTTGATCCTGAATGAGCTTTATCCTGTGTTCGTAACCACTGATGACTCCAGGTATGTCGGAGAATACGTCCTTGTATTCCTCAAGGACATTTCCCAATTCCATCTCTTCTTTCTCTTGCTTTGTTCCGATCTCCTTCGTTACCATTTTCTTTTCTAACTCCATACTATGTACGGCCTGTTCCATGTTTTTTGTTTGATCTTGTTCTATAAAAGGTACCATCTTTCCTGAGATCCGGGCTTGTTCTGTTTCGTAGTCGATGCTACATTTGTATTTTCCCATAAAATCGGATCCTAATATAACATCGTGTATTAATCCCTGCATTACCAGCATGATTTGGTTATGCTGGTTTCCTGCTATTTTTATGTCTACCCATGCCTGTACTGCTTCCGCTTGGGCCCTTTTCCCATTTGCCAAGGTTATGCGCATTATCTTAAGCGGTAGTGTTTTGAGGTTTGGTTCTTCTTGGGTAAGTTTGCTGAATGTTTCTTGTGACAGAACTGATACTTGACTCCCTGAGTCGAGTAGTGCGTGAGTTTTCGTTCCCCCTATTTTAACCTCTATTTTAGGGCATTGAGGTCCACTTCTACTTCCTCCCTCTTCCTTTATGATCTTTCCTATATTGGCTATTTGACTTTCTCCCTCTTCCTCATTTTCATCCTTTATCTCTTCTAACCTCCTTATTACCTTGTCCATGTTATCTATCCCTGTCAAAAATCGTTTTGCCCATGCGGGTAATCCCCTTCGTGCTATTCTGATCAACCATTCCTCAGATGGTGCGCCTAAGTTTATTTGTCTTAGCTGTGCCATTCTCCTACGAAAAAATCCTTCCATCGTTTCTCCTGTTTTCCACTCCTCATTTTCTATTTCCCGTAAGGCTCTCATTTGTCTTGCTTTCCCCTAATAGCTCTCCTTTATCATTTCTTCATACTGCCTAAATGTCTTTGGTTTTTGTTGTATCGATTTCCACCAATCTAGAGCCCCTTCTCGTATGTGGCTGACTGCTATGGCTATTTTACCTTCTTCATTAAATGTTTTGTAAGCGAATAATCTCTCTAGGCTCTCTATGTGTTCATTTGGGTCCTCATTTCCCTTTCCCTTAAATGTTTGTACTATTTTTCCCATTTCACTTTCCCACATATTATCGTTATTGCTGTCCATTTATGATTTAATAAAGGAAAAAAATTTTTTTTCCTTTTTTCCTTTCTATATTTATACTTAAAATGTTACAACTTTTTGTTGATGCTTAAAGGAACGTGATTTTCTTTTATTTATGATAAGAAGTGATTAATCGACGTCCGCGCCCCCATCTCCCGCTATGTTTTTTTTTTCTTTTTATTTCGCTCCGGCTCCAAGTGTTTTATTAAAAGATTTGCGATATTGTGAATCGCTGTATTTTGTTCCGTTTGTTATTTTCCTTTCTCCCTTTTCCTTCCCTTTCTATTCGTCCAAACTTTCGTTTACGTGAAAAAAAGATTTTTTTTTTCTTTTCAGTTTTGCGTCTTTCACGAGGTTCGGCCGCTTTTGGCTAATGTCTTGATTTGCTTCTCTCCGAAACATTATTTATATTAGCCTCACGTTTGGAAGCGCCATTTATCTACCGTCCCCTATGTGCTATTGCACCGGCTCCCTATTAAACCGCTCCTAAAAGGGATTGTGGGCTCCAAAACAAACATGATACAGCGTAAAGATTTATTTATTTTTTCTTATATCAATAGTTGTTCATTATCAACACAAGAGGGCGCCAGATACGATGATTTGATTCACAATTTAATTTCTCGCATCACCTTACGTCATATCAAAACGATTTTGAAGTCTAATCCCTGCCCATAAGCTCGAACTCCCAGCATGGACCAATAGGGGTCACTCAGGGTCGCGATGTGATTGCCTTCAAGACTATTATTCTGGCAAATGACACAATATTAACCAATGGATAAGAAGATCGGTTGTTTAACAGATCGATCCAAGCATTGGACGGGATCATTGGTTATTTATAACTAATACGAATGTTCGGTTGAGGCATCATTAGAATAAACAACTTAGACGTTTATAATATCATCCCCCCTTTATCATACAGTCCAATATAATTATTTATACTAGCTCTAGTGACATTTACTTATATTTATTAATAATAGGCCCTCCCAACTCTTAAATCTATGTTAACTACATAATAAGTAAACATCGTGACTTACGGCACGATGTTTATGAATGAAATTTAAAAGAAATAAAAACAAAAGAAAAATATAAGGAAGACAAATTTAAAAGTAAAATAATTAATTGTATGAATAAATGCTAACAATAATAATAACTTCAAAAAAAATATATATTTAATTATAGAAATGATTTGAGGAATGCTCGACTAGTTTAAATTAAAAAAAAAAATTTATTGATTATAAAAAAATGAAACATTGATTAATAACTTTATTTACACGCACATACGCGCATTCTCGCACTCGCACAGAAAAGAACATATTATGCATAATAAACATGGCTGATAAAATATATTTCCTCTTTTTACATTTTGAAAATAGGTATGTGTTATAGTTTATCTGCGAAAGAAAATAATAATTAGGATCAAAGTTCATAGCTGGAAAAGTCCTAAGATTTAAATATGATGGACTATGTAGCATCTGATATTTTTATTTACGAAAGTTGAGATTAAAATAATAAGATTTAAATATGAGAGATTACGGATCATTTTATATTTGATTTACGAAAGTCGAATTTAATTAATTATGAGATTGCCTTTTAAGTTTACTTAAAGAATGAATGGAAGCATTATAAAAAAAAATGTTTACCTAGGATTTTGCTTAGTCTTCTGCTGCTTCTAATTTGGTGAGGGTTCGAACCTGATAGATGATGTTTCCATAATACATGGTTATTCATTTCACATAAGTTCAGCGTAGTATGTTTGGACGATTCTTGTATATTAAACGGAACAACGTCCTTAGACTGATTGGAGCACTATGTTCGGACGGTACTGTTGTTGATCATTCATAGCTGTGGAGATGTTCTGGCGGCGGAGCATCGATCAATCACTGAAGGGTTTCCTAGCCCATCATGACGATCGACGCTCTAAATGTTAATTTCACAGTGATCATATTGGATAAACCGGATAGCAAAAAAAAAGAAAAGTTCTAGTTGTAGCTTCCGGAGGAATCTAGGAAAAAACTATAAGCATAAACAACAAAAAAAAGGAGTGTAAAAGATCTTTTCTTTAGATTTAGATTCATATTTATATGGGTTGGTTATTATCTGAGGATCGAATCTCCACCCAGAGTTCCATATTCTTTGAGTTGTCGTTGGGGTCCGTGTCCTACGTAATGTCCACTCAATCCATATGCTTGAGGCAATCTTAGGTTTATGCAATCTCATATTACAATCTCAGTTAGAAACAATTCATACTTATTCACACCTTTTATGCATACATGTGTGCGTGTTTTAAGAGAACAATTTAACTTACATTAGTTTAAAAGTCGAGCATTTAATCTGTCTCAAAATCACTTCTATAAGCTTTTAACTTTCACTACAGTTATAATCTAAAACAGACCCCTTTTTAATTACCCCCGCGGCATATACAAGTAGAAATCACTTATTGAGATTAAAAATGGCATATTAGTAATATTTTATATTTTATTATTTTTTTTTTAGAGAATATTATTATAGTAGATTATACGAAAGCCTTAAACTATTTAATCAGAAATATTAACATTTTATTTTACAGTGTATTTTATAATGCATTGAAAGAAAACTACATTTATTATTATTATTTTCCTTTTTCATAAGTTGAAAGTGAAAGAAGAAAAAATATAGAGTGTTTACATTGCTCGTGTGTGTGCGTATATACCTGTACCGACTTTGTCTCGGTATAATATATATATATATAATCATCTAGAAAGTATATTCACAGCCAGCTGAGAACTTCATTTGAATGGTAAGATCACTGAAGTATTATTATTATAAGAACATTGATATAGATTGTATGCATGTAAGATAATGATTAAGCTAAGTACCAATTTGTTAACACTTGAAAGGTATCTTGATTGCGAGAAGGCAAGCAATACTTAAAATATCTCCATTGTTAAGCACAAGGTGAAGCCATGTTAGGTTAAAATAATTAATGGAAAATTATTAAATTTTATTATCAGAAGAATTATCTTGGCGATTAATAGGGTAATTAGAAAATAAATCAGTAATTAAAAGCATTAAGGATTGGGAGAGAAATTTAATGTTCAATAAATCTTAATTTAAAAATTGAAGGTAAATATTATCATTATATATCAGTTTTATTATTATTACTCTATAGCAATTGTGATCTGCTAGTGAGTAAGAATTAAAAAAGAATGTGATCTATAACATCACAAAATTAGCAGTTTATTTAGGGATTATTATTTATATTATATGATTTTTGACCAGGGGAAAGCCATTGGAATTATGTAAATAATATAAATATTATTTTATTGATTTATATTTGATGATAAAAATTGTTGTTTTTAGAATAAAATTTGTGTAAGTCTCAATGTTTTGTGGTTTACTATAATTTTGAAATTTCAAATTCAATCATGCGTCAATACATTGTTATTTATATTTGGAGCACTATTTTATTAAAGTACACCAGGCTAAATTTATTCAAATGGTTAACTTTTTAAACTTATGTAGCCTTGCAAGGTTTAAATTTCCAATATTCCAGAAATCATTTAGTATATGTAAAGTATAGATTATGAATTGTGGGATGGTTATTGGGTGATTGTGGATGCAGTGGGTGGGTATAAAATCTTTTCCCCATCTGTTGTATTCAAATACCTTCCTAGATAAACTTCTTAAGGATTTTTTGTAGTTATTAAAGTGTTTATAATATGTTATTTCCACAACTTAATATAAGCTTAATTATAAAAGATTTAGTATGAGTGGGCATTGGCTGTGTTAAAGTCAGCCAAGGTCAAATATGGAGGTAATTATGAGAAGAGTGTTTATCACCAATAATCCGTAGAAGGTTGTTCAACTTCTAGACCTTATTGTTTTAAAACCATGAGAAGAAATTATTATTGGAGATAAATGAGCTAATCCAATGACAAATTGAGAGTAAAAGAGATAGTAGTACAAAGGAGTTATGAATGTGAGGATGGTGGAGGGATGGATCAGGAAGGTGGAGATGGGCATAGAACTATTTTTAATCTCAAACAAAATTTTTAATTGTGAATTTAATGGTAATGGATGGAAAGTGTGCTGAGAGTATAAATTGTATTGGGAATGGAGCTTAAAGTTTCTTCTCTTTAATAAATACGAATTTCCAAATAGTATTATTTTTTTACTGTGCTCTCAGTGTTTTCTCCATTTATTGATTATTTATTAACCCTTTTGTTAAAGATTGTTATTTAAAATTATTAAATAAATGATTGATATAAGGTTTAGCCTAAGTATTTTCATTGAAGTTCAATTTGGGGCCCTTGCAAATATTCTTATTATTATTTTATCCCATCGCCATCCATCCTGAGAGAGGCTGCATAAGAGATGGGTTTTTGGTGATGGTAATTGCCATCATGTGTACTAAATAAAGGTTACAATATATATATATATATATATATTGTACCGGGTTCGATCTGCAGAACTTACTTCCACTGCAAATGGTTTAGCTGGTTTCTAATACATTTATAATCTTATTTAATTATAAATATTACATGATCAAACCGACACATTCGAGAAAAATGGAAAATATTATTGATAGCTTTAGCTATCAACAATACCCATGATCAGATCAAGCTATGCAATGCAAACATGATTACATTTTCCAGATCATGGCCACCTCGGCTGCTCGAGTCAAACCTTTACTATCCAAACACTTTAGTTGTTTTGGAGTAAACCCTGAGTGCCAGATAGTCTAAGACTAACATGTTCGGACAGTAGATCCCTAATCCAGTGCTTGAAAAATACCTTAACTAGCTCAGTCTATTATTTTAACTCAATTACAAAATATAATTTCACTTAAATAGTGGTAAAAGAATTGATGGACAAATAAAGTTTAGTTTATAAAGACAATTTATTTTAGTTAACATTGATTAACTAATTTTTATATTTTGTTTAACTAATATAACACACACATATATATATAATTCGCACACTATCATATCTTATCAGAAAGCACTAAATAATATTTGAAATACAAAAATACAATGACATCACTATACTAACACATGAATACACCCAACATTTTAAACACACATATTAACAGTTCATTTATGTATGCTATAGAGTTCTTAAACTTGACTCTTGGAGCTTTACAAATGCATGGCTACTTTATAAATGAATATAAAAAATGTTTTACCTAGGATTTTGAACTTGGATACTTCTTGCTGTTTGCTGCTTCTGATGAAATATTTCTAACGGGTTAGATTTGAAGTTTCCGTGTGGAGATTTGAAGCTTATTATTCTGAGGCACTTTCTTTAAGACAATTAGATATTGAGTGGCTTCAGGTGGTTACACAGGTATCAGGTAGATTGGATGTTTTTATCGGACTGCAGGTTGAGAAAGTCGTATGTTTTCCGAAGTTTTAACACTGCATTCTGATATAACTCACTGATAGATTGTACTGTGGTTATCTCAGTGCCACTAACTCGACTTTAACACAACTCTAATGTAACTCAAACTTGACTGACTGTCCGATAAAAAATTGTCTTTTTATATATGAAGTGTGTTGTTGAAGTTCTTTTCATTAGTAGTTAATCCTTTGGAGATAAGCTTTTTAATCCTGTTGTTGAAATTCCTTTGATAATCCTTTAACATGTTTAATTAGTAGCCATGCAAATGTGTTGTTTTTTATGTTTTTATTAGTAGCCACCTCCGAGTGTTTTTTAATATTTTAACTTTCATTTACTTTAATATTTATTTTCATGTGTTTTCTTTCTATATGGTTTTAACACACACATATACACGCATTTATTATTTCTTTGTTTACTCTTGCACATATATTTTTTAAGATCAATTTATTATTTAGTTTTAAGATTGCCTTTTTTTTTTTTAAATAAATAAAAGAGATTTTTGTTTTTAAACTCTCAACTTATATTTCAATTAATAATAATAATTCTCTTTACTTCTCTTACAAAACTTTCAGTTTGATGCTTCTGAAGTAAACCCCCCTCCCCCCTTCTGACTCATTAATTGACTGTAACTTTTATTTCAAAACTCTTAAACTTTTACTTTTATGTTTTCTTTTACAAAAGATTTATTTTTAATTTATAATTTTTGGCTAAAATTATTATGTATCAACATGATATTGGTACAATATATATATATATATTGTAACCCTCCCCAATCACATCTTCTACCCTTCCTACCAACAAATAACTGGGGGTGACAATTCTATTGATTATAGAATAAACTACTAGTCTGATCTTTCATTAAAATTATTAATGAGACCCTTATAATACTGTCCTACCTTAGCTTAGGTCAGTTGTGGGCTACAAGGTCTATAGGATGTAAAATGTATACTAGATATGGGGAAAAACATTACAATTAGTAGAAGTAAAACATCTATTAAGTTTTAAAATAAATAAATAAAATTGGTAAAGTTCTATCATTAAATTGAGAAGCTATAGTCTATACCTCATCTTCTCCCATGGTCCACATCCTACTGTGTGATAAATTAAATTAATAAAATAAAAATGTAATGCTGATTAACTATATTGTATAATAAGTTAGAATTAAATACAATATAAAATACAACACTATGTAACTTTTAATTATACAATAATTTAAAATAAGCAACTGAGTTAATGTCTAATCTAAAATAATAAGGGAATATCTCAGGGAATTAATCTATTGTATGGCTTAATTTTAAATCTATACTTTACAACAACCACTGATTACTATTATAAAAGTAATGATACAAATTAAGCATTATTCTAATAAAAATGATGGTAGTTAGATAATAAAAGAAATAGGTTGCATTTTGATTTCAATTCATTATCTAAATAATAACAGAGTAATAAAATTTTCAGAGAATCATTAAACAATCAAATATTTCATATAGTGTTTGGATCAAGTAAAGCAACATCATCAGATCTGGACATGTTCATTATTAAATTGTGGAATAGTGCAATCATATCACATTGGCTATGTAAGTGTGCATGCATGTGAGGAAATATAGTACATAAATGCATGTCAAAGAAAAATTCTGAACAAGCTTTTAAATAAATAAAACATTTATTACAAGATAATTAAATGAACATTTGGTTTTATAGTTTACATGTATACATGTTTTGGGATACTTCCAACATCAGTGATTAAATAGTCTACATAAAAATAAACAAGATAAAATAAGCTTTCTGTATTTCATTTTAACATATGCCAGCTATCAATCTATTTTGATAAGTCTATGAAAGGAAACATTATAATACTAGCACCAAAATAGCAAAATATTAAACTAAACTTTATATTTTACTTATAAAATTTACTCAAGCTATTAATCATTTCTGATAAACCTATGACATGGAAACATTATAATATTACACTAAGATAACTAAGTATGAAATTAACTTGTTGGTATCTTACTTCAAATATACATACATTACCAGTCAATTCTGATATGCTTATGACAAAGAAAGCTCTAATATACATTGGCACTAAAATTATAAAATGTGAAACTAAAATTCTTGGCATTTTACTTCAAATGCATATCAAAATAATGTGAGAGGGGTTTAAATCTATAAGTAAGAGATCAAACTATCCTTCACAAATGAAATGAATAATTCTACTCAATGGCTATACTTTCATTTCTTTTGCCTGCTCATTCAAAATGAGCTGAAACATTATGAGAGTTGATGGTATAAAATCTAAATGATTAATATGACATGATTTAAAACAATGATTAAAGAGTTACACATTAGTGGTGAATTTTTTCCATACCTTCCAAATTAATAATATGTTTGCATGCATCTGAATTATGCTACCTGATATAAAATGATTAATGTAATTAAATCCAATTGGTGTACTTATGAAATTGGGATAAAATGTCATAATATGGATGATGACAATGGCCAACCAACCTTTAACACTAATTCTACTTCAGCTGTTCTGTGAGAAAAATCAATTCTACCTTTATTTTCCTTTCTTATCAGCAAACTATCTTATACTTGGCTATAGATAAATGGTGGGAAAGTGTTTTACACAAATGCATGAGGAATGAAAAGACTTTCTTAACTGTAATCCTTTAAATAACCAAAATACAGTGACTCCCTAGCCTAATTCTGAGCCTTAAATGCTGGTGTGGACATGGTCTCATCACCAAAAAATAAGAAAAATATACTACTTGACTCCATGCACTATAATTATCATAAAATACAACCACTTCATCTGAAAAATATAATCCACTCCTGATAAATATTTCAACAAGCTAAGGGAGAGCTCTCCCAATCCCTGACAATGCAATATATAATCCACTTGTGGAAAATACTCAAATAAATTAAGGGAGAGTTATCTCAATCCCTGATAATACAATATATAACATAAACAATTTCATTCTGCATAGCCACTAAATACATTTCAATCAAGCATAATAAAGAAATAATAAATTCGTTCTTAAATAAATCCTTAATCTTTCTATTTTTTTTGGCACATTTCATCATCCAAAACTGATAGAAATCAAATTATTTCTACTTTCAATTTAAACTTTATTATAACTGAATCAAAGAACAGACATGTATATAAGCATAATAATGCATAAACAATTTCAAATCACATTTGATAAAGAAAGTCTGTAATGATATTAATTAATAAATTATAAAAGTAATTATGAATAAATCTCCCATTTTTAATGAAGTATAATATTTTAACTTGGAAATATAGTAATTATTAGTAAATAAGCAAGACAATCTAACTCTTTGGTATATTTGACCTTACCTCATAAACTGAAACAAAAGGTCTGGTTTGGGATAAATAACAAATTTTTAACTATGGAGTAAAATAATTGTTGAAAAATAAACTTCATAACCTCTTCAAAATGCAAAGATAAACAATAAATTTTATGTTACTACCCTTTCTCAAAAATGAGCTCTTAACTATGAAATATCAAATGGATATTTCTATTGCTAGAACACGTGTATAAAAATATAATTACATAATAAAAACAATATTAAAATAAACAGTAATTACCTAGTATAATATTTCTCTATATTATACTTTGGTGAGACATTCACGAAGAGAAAAATATTAATCAAATAAAAAAAAATATAAGTCAAATAATTAATCTACCTATCTATCAAATGCTAACAAAATAATAATAACCATTACATATTTTTTTAAACTGAAACAAAAACTTTATTTACAATCTGTAGATGACATATCTTAGTCATGTACGAAAATGATGATGAGTGTATAATCATAAATACAGACACACATAACAATTTCCTGCAGGGAAATAAATAATATAAATTAGATCCAATTGGAAAGTATTTCAAAGTTTTTTTAACAACAGCTAATGAAACTGCTGGCAATATCACATATAAAAATATTTATTATGGCAATAAATAGCTAATACTGCATAAGTTAAGCAATAATTTATTATTTAATTCATTAGACTTGTTTAAGCATTTGTTCCAAGTTTTCAAAAAGTCATTCACAAAGCAAATGCTTTTTGGTTCATAAATCCATTTAAATTAATGTAAGTTTATTAATAATATACTTTAATAAAAATCAAATGTAAATAAGAACAATAAAATAAAAGAAATTCATGTCCATTTTCATGCTCTTCTACTTGTTTATTTAGCAACACATTTAAATATAAGTTAATAATTCATTAATTATATGTCACACATTTAGTTTATTTCCAGATACAAAATGGTTAGACATATATTTTATCAATAATAATAATAATAAAGTAGGTTAGACTAAGTTATCTGCACACATTTTTCCATTTAATCTTTATTCCTTTATAGCTAGAAAAAATTATAAACAAAAAATCTCTGAAGTGTTTTATGAAAAAGTTCAGCAAAATTTTTTCAGCATAACGATAAAATCCACACATTTCAGTTATTTCTTTAGTGTTAGAGATTAAATCTAGGTAAATCAAACTTATAATGTAGGCACAGGTTTCAATTACTTCTTTAACATTAGAGATAAAATAAAGTAAATTTGACATATAAACATGCATTTCAATTTCTTCCTTAATATTAGAAATTAAAGTTATGCAAGGTAAATTTATAATATAGGCACATATATACATCTCAAATGATGATCTTAAATTTAGATTAGTCAATTAAAAGTAGGGATATATACCTTATTTTCAAAGTGATTTAAGTCTGCCTATTTCCTCTTTTTATTTTCTTCAGTAGAATTCCTGAGCTGTTTTCATCCAGAAAATTAATAGTAGTTTTTATTTTTAAGCTTGAACTATGGAAGAACTAACTTGTAAAAACAAATTTATCTAAAACAAACTTTTATGGAGAGAGAATTGATGAAATCAAAAAAGCAAAGCCAATCTTTTGTAAAAGTATTCTTCTTGATTATCACCCAAGCATCTGTTCTTCCACCAATCCAAGGTCATTCAAAAGTTCAAAGGTTACTTCTCCCACTGTACTGACTTAATTAGTTACAAAATATGCAAGAATCTTTCTCTCTTCAAAAAGAAAAATTAAAAATTATTTTGTCTTTAAAAAAATAGTAAATTGAACCAAGAATAAAATCTTTTACATTTCTAAAGTAACAAAATAAAATAAATAATAATTATTTTAGCAAATAAAATATTTAATAGTGCATTTGTTTGTTTGATAATCTACTGGTCTACTGTTCTATTAATTCATTTAAATTGTATTTAAGCTAGTTATTCAATCTATGGTTTAGGAAATCAAATAATTTGCTATGAGACATGATATTTGGTGGTTTAATGAAGTACATGAATGGAAAATGAAATTGAAAGATGACACAAGCATACATGCACATTCCTAAATGCTGTACTAAAAGTACTAAATTAATCTAATCAAAATGAAAGTTTTTATAATGATGAGCCAAACACACTGCACTAATTACACTATGGACTGAAGTATTAAAAGCAAATAAACCAGAAAATTATTTAAACAAACATTAATACTGCTCTGCAGACAAATAATTCAAACTTAGGTCATCCTAAACTGAACTGACAATTTTTGTGATAAGCCATTCCTTTTTCTATCATTAATTACTCACTAAAGAAAAATATTAAATATCTCAGAACTGTCAAATTACATCTGCAAGGGCTTTTAAACATAGTTTTCAATCATTAATAAAAAATTTAAATTTTAGGTTATTTCAAATTTTCAATAAGATGCAATCAGCTGTTACTGGTAGTGATATATAATTACAATTATAATCAATACTTCTGATACCTATCCAGAAAATTACAATATATATATATAAATCATTTTTTATAGCGCGATGTTTGTAAACTGTAATATTTAACACAGCATTACGCTGTTGCACATGTGCTTTGAAGATTTTAACTATAAATAAATGAATGCTAACACTCAACCACATGATAAAGTCTTTGGAAAAGATAGAATGGCCATCTATCTTTTCGAACCTAAACGCTTTTGTATGGGCGAATCTTAAGTGTTTGAAAGTGAAAGCATGAATATATTAAATAATCACTTTAAATTACTATTACATGCTTGAATGAAAGACGCTAATGAAATTTACTAGAATTTATATATATATATTATAATGATCGAGTAGATGAGTCCCCTATCTGTCATACAGGATGCCACTAGACTATTTGAACCTAGAAAATTTGTAATGTAGGCAGATACTTCTTGTTAGGATCTATGTTTATTTTATTATTGACTGTTGGCCCATGCCACTAGCTCATGGAGATGCAAAAATTTAATATAGCCACTGCCAGTAATAGCAGACAAAACCATTTATTGTCGCACATATATAAATTTAAATTTGAAGAATAAATTTATCTTACTTTAATTTGTTATTATTTTATACTTTAGTTAAAATCTGCACAGATGAACAGTTTATATAATATTTTTTTATTTTAGAATGTTGAGTATAAATAAACTACATAGATTATGCAATTAAAACTTTAAAAACATCCAACCTCAGGCTAAAGGTTCATACCTAAATGAATGCTTGCTTCTTGATATACATACACAACCAACACAATATGAAGATGTTAGCATGAAACCACACTGATAGGAATGAGCATCTGTATCATGATATTATTTAAAGAAAATAATCCTCATCCACTATAGCAATGTTCATCTGTCTGGCAAAGAAATCATGTATATAAAACATTAAAGAGAAATGCTATGTATGGAGGGAGAGCAGTACATTGCCAACTTACAGTCCCTATCCATAAAGAGAATAAAAGCCAATGGCAGGTAAGTACTCCCCATCCATTACAATGTGATGATTACACTTTTAGGTCATGCATTTATTTGGGCACATTGCCTTGTATATTAACACACTTCACACTACATTTATATAAACACCCATATATTTCTCTACCAGCATCAACTCAACTATGAAACAAATGGTCTGAAATTAAGCCCCTTTAAACTAATATAAACCTTAATGAATCTATGCAGACATCTACACTCTACTTTAAATTTAATAAGTTAGTTAGCAGATGAAAATAAATAAAAGAAAAATGAAAATGATTAGCAAACATATACATAAAAAATAATTATTAATAGATTTAAACTTGTTTAAGTCAGATAAGAGTTTATACTTTGGGTTACTAATTGAAAGTTTGTTTAAGAGATCGATCTATAAGTTCATATTGAAAATGTTTATACTTTCCAGAGTAAGTTTTTACAAATACTCCTGGTTGTGGCAAGTTTATCGAAGTCCATCCTAAGTCTTGCGTTTTGTGTAGAATGTTTTCTGGAGATAAAACCACTGTATGCCAATAATTGGATCAGGAACTGTCATAAGGAGGCCTCAGCTGATGCAGGAAATTAAATCTATCACAAGACTTCTACATCGTAAAGTCTGCAGTACAGCTACAGTTTATAAAAAATCAATAGTCAGATTAAAACAACTAATGAATTCAATAAATTTTTTCTTTTATAATTTTAGACCTTCCTTATCACTAAATTTATGGATTCATAAAACATGACATCATTGATCCTAAGGTCTGGATGTTTTCCTTTCTGGACTACACATGGCTTGGTGCTTGCATTGGTCAATCTTTAATTTTTTATTCTCTTATCTGACTTTTTAATTATTTAAGTGTGCTAAGGGCTAGTTTGTTTTAATATAATTAATAAAACAATCATTTTCATTTAAAACAATTCTTAAAATAGAAACAATTAACATTTATTTCTTTTTTATATAAGATTTACTAAAAGTATCAATCTTTAGATCTTAATATTTTTCGACAAAAAAGTATATTTAAATACTTTTTTTAAAGTTTTTTATCTGTGGAATATATATATGTTAAACATATTTTTTTAGTTTTTTTTAGTTTTTAATAAATCAATTTTACTCAAAATTTATTTCCCCCTTTATTTTAATTTTAAAATAATGTAACAGCATATGTATACTATTGCAATATATATTATAAGAGTCAGGGAAAGTAGAGTCTTACCATATCTGCCACCAGGGTGTCATTAGGCCAATTGAACCTGAAAATTTATGTAGGTTGTCAGATATTTACAGTAAGATCCAGAATTTAAACAAATATGACCATAATGCCCCTTCACTAGCTTGTGAAGCAGCAGAGAAAATATATATTTTATTTTAAAGAAAGGAAGATAATAAAAAATAAGAATCAGCCACTGCTAGATTAACAATACACAAATACATTTATTTTATACAAATATAAAATTCAGAATTATTTATTTTAGTATAATGTTTTCTTTAGAATTTGATTTAATTTACATCTTAACTTTTTATTTTAGAAGTTCTAACAGATGTTTTAATTAATATTTGATTAGAGTGTTGAGTATGGATAGACCACATAGATTGCACTTGAAAAAAATTCTACATTCATTAATTAACCCTAGATAAAAAGTTCACAGTTAAACTAATGCCAATCTATTTGATTTATCGATGTATTCAATGCAACATGAATATGACAGCACAATACCGTACTGTCAGGAATGTCCATCTGAACAGCATGGTTATCTTAAAAAAATGTCCCTCATCCAGTACAGGAATGTTATGTCTGTCTGGCAAAAAGAACAATAAAAAAACATCTATAAAAAAGATTGTGGTTTTTTTGCCAACTTACCAATCCATTCCATAGGCTAAAGGAGTGATCCAAGGAGCAGGGAATACTGTTTACCTCCAATGGTCAATAAGAAATGGGATTATTTTGCCCAAGTGTGATGTATATTGTGATCCTGCATGTAGCAGATCTTCATACTACATTTACTAATTACACCAATACATACAACCCATTAACCCAATTTAACTGTGATACAAATAACCTGTGATTAACCCTCCCTTAAACTAACATAACTTTATGAATCTATGCAGCCACTCTCACCCAACTTAAATTTAACTTAATTTAAAGATTTTAGCTTAATAAAAAATCATAATTAACACTCAAAAGAAAGAAAAAGTAAATTAATGGAAACGATTTAAAAACACAGATAATAAAAATAATTTTTAATAAATGATTTATTTTGGTCAGATATGAATTCATATTTCTATTTAAATACTGGAAAAAGTTTTATGTTTAAAGTTCATGAGTTATATAAAGTTCTTGTGGTTTAAAAAAAGTCCATACTTTATAGTTGCTTGTGATTTGGATTCTGTGTTGTTTATAATTCCCATGACATCCTGGGACCATTGGTGTGCTGTTATCTGTTCTGTTGATATTCATCTAGAGGTCCTTTACTCTAGCTAGTATAGCTCTTTTCAGGATTTTCCTGGAGTCCACAATATAGAAAAAATGATACATTTTTTTAGAAAAACTTAACGGTTTGAAAGTGCATCTTTTCAATCCCTTCTCCTTCAACTTTCCTGGAACTAAACTTTATTTCCAACCTTGTTTTCCATCAAAACTCTGGCTTAACTGAACATGTCATTATGATGATGATGATTTTTTCAATATGATCCATTTCCTGAATAATTTTATTTGTTATTCTGTACTTATTGTTTTTATCTCCTATCTGACATTTAATGATAAATTTTGAAATGCCCAAGAGCTAGTTTACTTAGACTAATTAAATATAATCATTTCCATTTTTTGCCTTTTACACAATAGAAGTAATTAAATTTTGTACATTCTTAAAATCTTATCTTTCAATCTTTAATTTTTATCTTTTTTTACTTTAATTTAATTTTAAATACTTTTTCTTAAATATTTTTTTTCTTACTTTTTTCCTTTTTTAGATAGTTCAAATAGTTTTCCATCTGTGCAATTTTATATATATATACCAGTTTAGATGACTTTTAATTTTCAATTTTTAATTTTTAAAAATAAATTTTTATTTTCCACCTTTTTATTTTTAATTTGGATTTTTAATTTTATTTATTAGTATAATGTAACAGCATGTGTGACCATTACAATTATAAATGTCAGGGTATATTACAAGTTTTACATATCTGCCGAACAAGGCAGCACCAGGCTATTGGAATCTGCAAAATTTATATAGTAGGCAAATACACACTGTAAAGATCTAATTTTACATATATTTTTTATTACAACCATCAGCCCATGCCTCTGGCTCATGGAGACACAGAGATTTAATATGAAACTTGATTAAAAGAAAAATTTTAATAAAAAAGATTTCCATAAAATAAATAAATAAGCTACTGCCAGAATTAACGCACACAAAAGATGTATTGACACATATATAAATATTTAAAATTGTGGAATAAATTTAGATATAATTAATTTTAAATTATTATTTAGAAAATCCGCATAGATGGATTTTAATAAGAGTCTGTTTTATAATATTTTGTGCAGATGTATTACATGGATTCATTCAAAAAAATATCCTATAGCTCTTTTTTAACCCTAGGCCATAAATCCGCAGTCAAACCAATGCCAATCTATCCAATATATTGATGTATTCAATGCAGCATGAATATGACAGCACAATACCATACTGTCAAGAATGCACATCTGAACAGCATGGTTACAGAGAAGAAATTGTCTTTTGTCCAATACAGAAATGTTACATCTCTCTGGCAAGAAGAACAATAAAAAAAGAAAACTCCATAGGAAAAGATTGCAGTCCTTTTTGCTGTCTTATTATCTCATTCCATAGGCTAAAGGGATGATCCAAGGAGTAGGGAATACATCTGCTTCCAATGATCATTAAGAAATGGGACTAATTTTGCCCAAGTATGGTGTAAATATGATCCTGCACATAGCGGATCTTCTTACTACATTTACTAAATTCACCAATATATCCAATACATTACCCAATTTAACTGCAAAACAACTAACCCAAGTTTAACCCTTCCTCAAACTAAACGAATCTATATAGCTGTCCACACCCAACTTAAATTTAAATATAGTCAAAAAATTTAATTAACACATAACAAAAACAAAAAAAATGAAAATGATTAATTAAACATATGCAGAAAAAATATGAATAACTGATTTTGAATTCTTTAGGTCAGATGAGAGTTCTTATTTTCAATTCCTCATTGCAAATTTAGAAAGGGTTCTTATTAGATAAGCAAAAAAGATTATACTTTCTGGATTCAGTTGATTTAGAGGTCCACCTCCATGATCACTTAGTAAATTGTTTGTCCTTTTTTAAAAATAAAGCTGCTACTTGCCATTCCTTTTGATACATAACTGTCATAGGGAGGCCTCAGCTGTTTGTCAAGAAATTAAATCTATTGCAGACTCCTACATTGTGAAATCTGCAATACAGTTACAGTTCATACACAGCATAAGAGTCATCATCTCAGACAACAACAATTTTTTTTTCCTTGAATTCAAATATTTGTCATTTTATATTTTTATTAGCCTCTTATCAGCAAATTTTCGGATCTATCAGGCCAGATGTCACTAATTCCTAGATTCTCTTTTTTGGTCCATACTGTAGCTTATTGCTTCCATTGTCCATTGGTCAAGCTAATTCTTTTTATTCTCTCATCTGACCTTTTAAATTATTTTAAGTGCCCAAAAAGCTAGTTTGCTTTAAAACAATCACTTAATTTAAAAAAAAACCAATCATTTCCATTTTCTAAGATTGAACATGATAGAAATCATTTACTTCTATTTTAAAAATATCAATCTTTACTTTTTTTTACAAAAAAAATTCTTTCAATTTTTTTTTAAAACATAGTTTTTAAAGTTTTCCATCTGCGTGATCTATATATATGTTAAACAACTTTTAATTTTTAGTTTTTAAGTTAAGTTTTTTTCTTTTTAATAAATCAATTTTTATTTACAATCTTTTTATTTTAATTTTAAAATAATGTAACGGCATGTTTGCCCATCGCACTATATATATATAAGTATAGAGGAATTGAACTCAGATTTTCAAGCACCCTTCAACTATCCACACTATCTCATACAACTGATACACATGACCACACACATGTAGAAAAGATTAATAATTACCCATATAGTATTTCGTGCTAAATCAGCACTCATCAGTTGGTCCAGACTATCATCTCTCACACATATATATAATCAATGCTCAGTTTATATTAAGATAGCAAATCCTCATACTTTAATGGACAGGCCTCAATTCACTACAACCTACAACTTTTCAGCCATCCATATCATTGAAAATCTGATGATGAAAACTCAAATCCCATGCTGATGCCAATATTATTGCCATGCCATGTTGACCTGAAGTCACTCTGATCCCTCATCTATAGGACAATATCCATTAAATACATATAAGAGGGATGGACATGTGTGTGGTCATGTGTATCAGTTGTATGAGATAGTGTGGATAGTTGAAGGGTGCTTGAAAATCTGAGTTTAAATTCTCTATACTTACAATTAAGCTCCCAGGTTTTGAAGTGTGCCTGGTTTCAAATATTTATATATATAGTAATGGACAAAAAAATTGGATTTGCATATACTGACCACAAGAGTGCCACTAGTCTGAAAATCAGACCTAGACATTTCTTTTAAGGGCAGACAGGATATCAGAACCTCAATGTGCCAAACTAAACTCAGGGAGAAACAAGAGATCTTATGGATTGTTTTACCAAGACAAATGTCAGCCAAATAACTTTAAACAATTTCAAAATTTTATTTAACATTTGAACAATAGAATAAATAAATCTAGCCATGAATACAAAAAGTGACTTATATTAGAATATGCATATTTATCAGAGAGTGCACATGAGTACAGTACACATGAAAACATTAAATGCTTTGGCAGCAAATTTCTCTCACCTAAAAATAAATGAATAGGATAATATCTTCCTGCTGGTGATTTATAAATTTACAACAAAAAAAAACAGCAACTCTAGTTTGCCATTACAGAAATACGAAAACAATTATGGTCTTGTAGAAAATCAATGAAACCAGTGGAGACAATTGATCAATAGCATTCTAACTACTGGTGTTATAATGCTGGGGACTGCTGTGCGTAATATTACTTTTAATGCAAATGTGGTTGATTTCACATACAGGTCACCAAACAAATATATAATTATGATCTTATGTTATCTAGAAAGAAATCTCTTCTCTCAAAAAACCAGAACAAAGAACCTGATAAATAGCTAGCCAAAAGATTTTGCGTTTGTATAAAGTGCAAACTAAATATATTGAAAATTAATGATTTTACAATCAACTAAGGGCAGGTGAGTAAATAAAAATTATGAAAACTGCCAAATAAAAAACTCACCATGCACCCTCTGATAAATAAAAATTGAAAACGAACTTAGAATCTTAAAACTAAGATTCCAAGACACACTACAAAATACAATAAGAAAAAAAACAACCATTATTTAAAATGAGGTTAAATATTGATTAAAAATACAGGTTTATTAAGATTGATAGGAGATTTAATTAAAAAAATTGACCCTGGCTAGAATAAAAGATCATATTTATCTTATGGTAAAGTAATGTTAACATAAAGTGCACACTTTTGTATTAGTTCATATTCCTGGAATTTTTGACAGCGACATGGTAGAGGTATAGAGGTTCTGGTTTCTTTTAGATGTTCATGGTATGACTGAAGGAGATTTAGAAGCTAGGGATTCATCCTTTGTTTAAGTTAGCAAGACATCTTGTGGATGGCAACACTCAGAGCAGTAGATTTGAACATCTTGTAATGCAATGATGTCTGTTAATAATTACAAGTTTTTAGAAGGAATTAAATGTCGAAACTGCTATCCAAAACAGTATGAGTCTCAGCAGGCTATAATCAAAGGGTGTCTGAAATATTGAATCTCTCACTTTGAAGCAGTTTGTTAGTCAAGAATAAAAAACAAAAAAAACTATTGTCACAAAATTTGTGGGGTCATTTATATCAGGCTACATTTCCCACAAAAATCTTTTCTGTTGTCATATTCTATGCCTAAGGGCAAGGCAAATCTTAATCTCCTGCTCAATCTAATTTAAAAATTCTAACCAGGAAGTATTTAAAACAAAAACAACAACACAAAATTAAATCTCCGCTTGTAGAATGAGTAGAAATGATAAAAGAAACAGGAATGTAATCAACAAGCCTGCTTGTTTTTACTCAAATTAATTTTAAAAAAGGAAAAACAAGTTGTGTAAGTAAACTATTTTAAAATCAATTCTATAAAAATTAAAATGATCTATTTTAAATATAAATGAGTATGGGTTTTAATACATATACTATTTTTAAATAATTATTTTTTTTTTTTTTCAATATTAGAGATTTAACGATTAAAAGTTTTTAATTTTGGTAGAAAATCTTTTGAATCAGATATCAATCTGGTTCAATATATATAATGTCTAAAAATTTGTTAAGATGGCATTTTACATGTAATTTTATGTTGGGCTATATCCATCATCTAGAATTAATGGCTTAATGACTTTACAAAAACTCAAAGTTCATATAAACTTTTAAAATATATGATAGTGGTTAATAATTTTCTAAGTTAACCTTGGAATCGACTATTTAATCTTGTCTTTAAAAACAATGAAGCAATCAGAATGATTATTATATAAATTTATCAAATTTCTACTGGCTGCTTTTTTGTCAGAATAATCTAATTAATTATAGAGTTTTCATCTTAAATTCTGTATTAGACTCTCCAACATTTTCATGTTCCAGTTCCTATGCTAAAAGTTTTATTAATCATACCATCACCCTTGAAGAAGGGAAGAGAATTATACCTGTTGAAACATTATGTTACTTATTAACTTATTGGTATCTACTGACAATTTAAAGTATTTGAAAGTTTAAATAGAATTTTGAATATTTGTAATCATATTTAACAATTATATCTAGATGATAATTCAACTTATAATTTCACACACACTATATATATATATATATATATATATATAGTGTGTGTGAAATCGATATATATCTATATATTGATGATATCTATATATATATATATATATAGAATCATCAAGAATTCCTTGACCAGTACAGTAATCCACAATTTGAACCTCGTAAGCATTTCAATACTATACCCCTAACTAATGACAATGATTTCCAATTACCAAGCGCTGTTGACTGGAGAAGGGTAGGTTATGTCACAAGAGTAGGAAAACAGGTAATTTACATTACTATGTTTATTAATATATATTGTAACTAAAAAATATATACTACAACAGTTATTACAAGTTTTTTAAAATTCAAACTAGTCATGGTGGCTGTAGTGATTCACTGTTGAATAATTATAAATTTTTTAATTGTTACTCCAGAAGAATGCGTAAATAAATAAATGAAGTAATTTAAAATCAAAACTTACATAAATATATATAATTGAAATAAATGTAATATTTATTTGAGAAAACATAATAACTTAATTGGGAAAAAAACTAGTGGGAGAATGAGCCATGTTTATTTTAGTTAGATGAAAACAGAGATTAAAAGAACTGATAAGCTGATAAAAGATATACAGGGACTATATAAACTGTGAAGGAAAAGATCATGCGACTTTTTTCCTGTTTTTTAACAGAGCAGAGGATAACTGTGAGTAGAGCAGTAACAACAGGGGAGGCAAACCCAGATTATTGGATCTGAAGGTGCTAAAAAGCAACTAAGGTAATTATAGCAGATCATCCTAATCTTTTATTATTTTTAGAAGCCTTCAGGGCAGTCGAGTTTTTAAATTATAATACTGTAAATTTGTTAGTTCAATTTGTTAAATGAATAGCTCTAGTTAAGTTTGTGAGTACCATTTTGTTTCTTTATGAAGATAGAATTTCATTATTGATTGTATGTTCATTTTTTTTTACCTTGTCATTTGGCTCAAGGATAAGGACATTACAAGATTGGTACAGTTGTCAGTCACAAATTTTATGTAAGAGATATATAGTTTGAAATAGTTATATGAAAGTATAAAATGTTGTTAGGGTAAAATAATATTACTGAATTTGGGATTGAAAATTTTCAGGAATCGCCTTTATGCATTGTACAGTTAGAGAATTTTTTAAACTAAACAGCATAACTGATAATGATAACAAAGTTGCACCTTATTGTGTCTAGCTGGACATAAGGTTATTGAAATCATACATAAATTGTATAACAGGCTGGTAACAGATGGTTTGATGTTTGAAGAATTAATCAAAAAATTAACAGACTATTTTAACCCAAGATTGTCTAAGCACATAGCTGATTAGCTCTCAGAAATCGTAAACAGGCTAGAAGAAAGAAAATAAAGGATTGTGATATAGTTTTAATGCAGCTGGCAAAAACTGTGACTATGGTGATTTCAGTGAACAGGTTCTAATGGACTCGTTATTTTGGGGAGTGGCAGATGAAAGACTATGGCAAACATTATTAACAGAAACCAATTTGACATATAAGATGGCCATTAAAAAAGGAATAGCATATGAGACAATAATAGAGCAAGCTTGTGCTTTTAGAAACAAGGTTGAAGAGATGGGGAAAATGGCAATATATAAAGTTGACAAAAAGTACCATGAAAACAGAAAGGCCAAGGGAAAAATAACAAGTAAGTGTTTCTGCTGTGGGGAAACAGGGCATTTAGCAAAGAACTGTAGGTGGAGGAAAAAACTGTTACAACTGCAGAGCAAAAGAGCATTTAACAGCAGTGTGTAGAAAGCCTTATACAGTAAAGATATATAGATAAAAAAGGCCGTAATTATGAAAAAAACAGATATTTAAAAAAGTATAACAATGCCAAATCAAGATCAAATTATGGTTAAAGTTAATATATAAAGTACTGAGTTAAATAGAAAAGTAGATATTGGCTAAGGTATTTCACTGTTATCTATAAATAAATGGAAAAATATCTAAAGGTACCACAAATGTTAAAATACAGAAAGTGGACATAAAGGTAATGGATGTTAACGGTTATTCAATAAATGTAATTGGAAAAGTAAACGTTCCAGTTGTTTTTAGGAAAAAGGTATATATACTGCCAATTTATATAGTAGAGAAAAAATGAAGTAGTGGCCACAAATGTATCACATTCAACTTGGGCATCCATTTTGTAACTAAAAAAAAATTTATAATAACAGCCCTTTTGTAACTATCATAAATATTGATCTAGTCATTATAATCATGAGATAAATAAATTATCTCATTTCTAAACAAATAAAATAAAATAAATAATCACTGGCATAATTCTCTTAAGATTTAAAATATTTGCGATATTGGAAAGTCGTTGCAATTAATAAAATATACACAGCTATTGTAACAATATCAAAAAATATTAGTTATAGTAACTGAATAAAAAGGATAGTAAAATCATTATAGTGAATTGCACTTATCTTTAATAAAAGTTTCTTTCAACAAAAAGCCATTCCCTTTCTTCTTTCCATGTATATAAGACAGTTCATAGTAGCACTCACTGGCGGTATATGTAACTACTTAAAAATATTTTTAAAAAAAATATTATGTATCATCAAGTTGGAAAATGAAATAAGACTCTTTTGTTCAGTTTACCTATGTACATGTGTTTTACTTGGGCACCACTAGGTTGTCTAAACCTAGATATAGGTAGATTATCTTTGTTCAAAGTGTACCTGCACTTGGATGAATTAAAAACAACATCATTATATTTTAGCTGTGTCAATAAAACTACAAAATCCCAATATCACAAATTCTCATTTATTACTTTTAAAGGTGTTAGACTGACAGATGCATAGATGGTTTTACTAATGGCTCACAAACAAACATAGATAGTGATGACCATTCATTATATATGGCCATTAAACTTATTTATTTAATTTATTTATTCATCATAATATAATGGTGATGATGATGATGCTTCCAGACACAGCCTTTTTGTATTTAACTCACAAAAACAAATTTAGCTTTTATGAACCTATAAGTACTTACCTAAAACCTTAATATATGTAAATGTGACATGATCATTAATATTCAATGGCCATGATGATGGTCATAACTAATCTCACAGCATAAAATCTAGCTTATTATAAGTTTATATTTATTTACTTGAAACATTATTGTACTCAAACTACGATTGAACTATTAATATATACCAGTGATGATGATGGTCATAATCAATCTCACAACATGACATCTAGCTTTTTATACACCCTTATTTACTAAAAACATTATTGTATTTAAAATGGGACTTAATTACTAATATTTACCAGCAATGATGATGGTCATTACTGATCTCACAACATAAGATTTAGCTTCTTACAAATTTATAGTTATTTACCTGAAACATTATTATGCTCAAACTGTGATTTAACTAATGATATTGGTGATCATAACCCATCGCACAACTAAAATTTTAGCTTTTTTTTTTTTAAACCCTTATTTACCTAAAACATTATTATATGTAAATTGTGATCCAATGTTTAACATTTATTAGTAATGATGACTGATTATAATTAAATGATAAAATTAAAAAATTAACAATGAAATAATAATAATGCAAATGCTAAATATTATATAATTATATTTACTGAAAAGTCAACATTGAGAAGGGTGTAAGACAAGGTGACTCCATATTTGCAAAACTTTTTACAGCAGTGCTGCAAGAAGTATTTTGTGGATTAAAATGGGAAACTAAAGAAGTGAAAGTAAATGGAGATTATTCAAGTCATTTACATTATGCAGATGATGTAGTTGTTTTTGCAATTAATGCTTCAGAGCTGCAAGAAATGTTGCAGGAGTTATCAGATGAAAGTAGGAAAGTAGGACTAAAGATAAATGTTAAAAAGACTAAAGTAATGTTTAATCAATTTGTTCAAAATATGAAAAGAAAGATTAATTATGAAGAATTAGAAGAAGTTAACAGTTATAAATACCTTGGTCAGATTATTAATACAGACAGAAACATAATGGATAAAATTCATCATAGAAATAAACTTGGTTGGAGTGTTTTTGGTAGAAATAATTTGATACTAAAAGGAAATATTCTTATGTGTTTTAAAAGGAAGGTTTTTAACAAATGTATTTTATCAGTTCTTACTTATGGATCTGAGACTTGGATTTTTAATAGAAAAGCAATGCAGAGACTTTAGACAACTCAAAGAAGTATGGAGAGATGTATGTTGGGAGTAACAAGAAGAGATCGAAAATGCAATGTATGGGTAAGAGAACAAACAGATGTTATTGACCTCATTCAAAAAATTAAAAGATTAAATTGGAGTTGGGCTGGACATGTTGCTAAAAGAGATGATAATAAATGAACAATTGAAACATTAAACTGGATTTCATGAGATTGTAAAAGACCCAGAAAAAGACCATGTGTGAATGGATGAATGAAATAAGAAAATTTGCAGGGGTGATGTGGAGAAGAGAGGCCAAAGATCAGAAAAGATGGATTAAACTTGAAAAAACCTTCATTCTGTAGTGGATTGATAATGGTTGGTGATGATGATTGAGATTCCTTCTTTTCAATTAAACAATTTTTTTAATCACCTAATTAACTGCAAGTAACATATGTCAATTAAATAATACATTATTAAAACAAAACATCAAATAATGTATGTGCGTCCAAATAAGAAGATTAAATTCCGATCCATTTAAAATAAGCTGGTTTAAAATGAAACATAAAAAAATAAACAAAACAATCCATCTTGTGCTTATTTAATATTTCTTCCAGATTTATTATTAATATTTCGTAAAGGAAATATAAAGCAATATAAAAATCATTCACACAATATGTGTGCGTTCACTCTCATATGGGTGACTATAATCTATTAATTTGCTCCCTTAAAAATAACTCTTAAGCAATAATATTTTGGTCTAATCTATTTTGACTTAATTGGTGCATGTCTATATAAGCAGTCACTCATACATACAGTCGTGATATGATAGCATATATGTAAAATATCAAAATGTTTATCTTCATAACATTTTTTCATAAACAAATTATATACATAAAAAATTATTTAAATCTTGAGCAAAACAGCATTTATCAAATTTACATATGCAAATAAATAAAAAAAACATTATAAAGTATATATTGACAGATTGCTCACTTGCCTTATTTATCTCGTTAGATAATAATAAAAGGACGTATAAAATTACAATGAAAAAACATTCAAAGATTAGTGAAACATTAAGTTTAATAACATTAAAATGTATTTGCATGTTGTTATGCATTAATTATAATTAATAATAAAAAAATAAACAAACTTTTAATGTTATGTATTAAAAAAAAGAAAAGGTGTTTGACTTATAGAAAGAGTTTCAGACTATTACTTTTAATAAGTAAAAGAAATAATTAGTAAAATTTTAAAGTTACCATAAATTTTCAGTTTTTCCAAGTTGAAACCACATATTTCTATTTTGTCTATATCTTCAGGCTGAATTGATTTACCTTGTTTTTTTTTATTTCAAAGTCATTGCTGGTACTTTTGATGAATATAAAGAAAACATTAAGTAAAAAACTGATTGGTAGATTAGTTGAGGCTTGATGGGTAGATTATGTACACATTATTATTTCTTCTCTTCCTTATTCCTATTCTTTTCTTTAATGCTGACAGTTCTTTAATAAACCACTGGGTAAAAAAAGAAGTATTTGAGACAGCATGTGTGGTGTACTTTAAACATGACCATTCTTTGGGTATTAAATAAATATATATGAGTGTACAGACAGGCTATCTAATCAACTCATGATGTTAGAGACCTTTAGGGAACAAAATAGCATGTTAACAAAGCATTCTCCCTCTCTTACAGCTGACAAAATATATAAACACTGATTTAATTTTCTTTCCAAAGTAGAAATTTGTGCACTTTCCTTATAACACCTTTGTATTTTTTCAGCTTTTTTAAGGAACTCAGTTATTATCAATCCCTCCAGAATAGTTTAATTGCCATAGTGTTTATATATCAGCACATTTTCTTTTATATTATTTAAAGCAATATTTTAACACTTTTTGCTTTCACTTTTTCTTTTCCCCTCAGTGTAGGGAAAAAAAAGCTTGAAATAAAATGACTGATTCTGACCATCTGACAACTGACTTCCCCTCTGTCTCACATAGCTCTTTATATATCTCAGTTTTTTGCAAACCTCCTAGCTTTTCCAGATTAAAAGTTTCTTCCCACAAAAATTACTGTTATTTTAGAAATAAAACAGAATTCAAAAACTGATGACATTTAATGGTCAAGTAACAAAAGAAAATTAATGATTCCATCTGTCTATCAAAATATTTCTTGCCTTTTGGCAATTTAAAAATTTAGATAACATAAGAAATGAATAAAGATTAAAATTTATGTAATTAAAATGTTTGGGTCTCTGTTTTATACATTTATAGTTTCCTTTCAGATATTAGAAAAACGTGTTCTTTTCAGGCTATTAAATTGTTGACCTAGCGATGTGACCTTTTAAAGCATTTTGTCTGGCCTGTTTTATTTTATAAGAAATTGAGCTATACAATGAACTGCTTTATTTAATATATGATCAAATGCAACTAATATTAGTTCTTATAATATTCAAATTCCTCACTACTGCTGACTAATAAATATTGCTTATTAATATCTATAATATGCACATGCACAAAGATATATATATATATAATATTTTCTCTGATTTAATAATACATGTGTGGAAATGAGATTCTATTCCTACAATATATATGAAATCTTAGTTTGAAAATATAATTCACTTTCAAATTTCAGCTTTAATTACAAAGAATATTTAAAATTCCTATCTATGACTAAACATCTTATTTTTTAATTAGATGTTTCTTAATGAAAGATAATATACATGTAGCTTTGACCATTATTTCTATTGAGATAAGACTAAACATTAATAAAAATTTTGATTTTACCACCTACAAATCTATTGCAGCCTAATAAACTTACTATTTGTATAATAAAAATCCAGGGGTCCATGTACAACATTTGTAATTGTGGCAAATTTACAAATAACTTACTTTTTTTGTTTTTGCTCAGGTTTAAAAAAAAGTGTAAATATTTAATATTTATGACAAGAAAAAATATTTTTAATTTTAATTTTAAACTTAATTCAAAGTTATAAAATTATAACAATATGGAATTCATTTTTTTAAAATCATATTACATGATGTTGACTGTGACAATTTCTTTATTATATTTGTTTTTTGTGGTAGTAATTTTTACTTCAATTTTTTGTTTTAGAAAAATTCACTTAATATCTCTAGAAAATCCTGTGCAAATGTGCCCATATGAAAGGCAGATTTTGCTAAAAATCTGGGCTATGATAGCAGTTATTCTAATCCCTGCAGTAATAAATATCGTTTTTACTATTAATTAGATTTAAAATGTTTCCTTTCCATGGGCCATCTATATAAAAGTGTTATGGTGAACATGAATTGAATACTGATTTTAAAATAGCATCTGAAATAGATGAATAATGTTACCATTTATATTCCAAATCTTGCAACAATTATTATTATTATTATTATTATTATTATTATTATTATTATTATTATTATTATTATTATTATTATTATTATTATTATTATTATTATTATTATTATTATTATTATTATT
Source organism: Epiperipatus broadwayi (assembly GCA_028023455.1). NCBI lineage: Eukaryota > Metazoa > Onychophora > Udeonychophora > Euonychophora > Peripatidae > Epiperipatus > Epiperipatus broadwayi. The sequence goes on along the minus strand of JAQFVV010012651.1, from coordinate 958,657 downwards.
ATTATTATTATTATTATTATTATTATTATTATTATTATTATTATTATTATTATTATTATTATTATTATTATTATTATTATTATTATTATTATTATTATTATTATTATTATTATTATTATTATTATTAATAATAATAATAATAATAATAATAAATTGCTTTTCTCTTCATTAGTAAAAATTGTAATTATAAATATGAGACTTTTTTCACATTAAATAGTGAAGCTATAATTATACTATAATGTGTAATAGGTCTGCTTAGCACTTTCAAGATTTAATGTTCAAATCTAATACTCATAGCTTTGTGAATGAAGGAACATCAGTATTCTGGGACCACCAATCAGCTGGTATTTGAACCAGTTCTGCCCAAATAATTTGTACAGAGAAGAGTGATGCCAAAAAAAAAGTTAAAGAAGCTTTTTACATAGCAAATGATCTCAGTGCCATTAATAGAAAGAGGCATGCTTTGCTCTCTCCAAACAATGGACTAACTAATTAAAAATTCAAACTCATTTGCATATGTGTACAATAAATCACAACAGTTTTCATTCACAAAGCTAAGAGTATGAGATTCGAATATTAAATCTTGAAAGTGCTAAGCAGACCTATTACACATTATAGTATAATTATAGCTTCCCTATTTAATGTGAAAAAGTCACATATTTATAATTATTATTATTATAATTATTATTTATTAATTTAAAGGAATAATATTCAAATACAAGAATATTGAAATATACTAAATCATAGATGTAAGTAAAGAAAATTTGAACAGTTTTTCAAGCTGCATTCTGCTATCCACTCCATCTTAAGTAACCGATACATATGTCCACATGCATGTGAAAAAGATAAATGATCTCCAATATATGTATATTACATGCTGAACCAGTATGCATCATTTGGTCCAGACCATTATTTCTTACACTTGTACATAATAAATGCTCAATTTTTACTAAGGTAGCAAATCTACAAACTTTAATGGAGAGGCTTCACTCGTTTCTGCCCTTCAACATATTGGCCATCGTTATTATTAAAAATCTGATGATGGAATGTTAAAAGCCTTTGTTAATGTCAATATTGTTGTCATGCTCATGTTGACTTTGTCAATCTGACATTGAGCATTCTATCACCAGATTATCAATAACATGGATGGCTGAAAAGTTGGAGAAGGGGAAGGGTAAATTCTATTTATTAATGTTGGCAGATTTGCTACATTAACATAAACTGAGTACTGATTTTATATGTGTGGAGGAGATAATGACCAACCAATGAATGCTGGTTCAGCTGGAAATAACTATGCTGAAGATCATTTATCTTTTTCATATGTATGTGGTCATGTGTATCAGTTATTTAAAATGGAGTGGATAGCTAAAGTGAACTTCAAAGTTTGAGTCCAAAACTATTTTAATTAATTTAAGTCAAGTTTTTGAATTAATGTAGAGGGATACAAAATTTTTTTCCCCTTTCAACAGTTCCTTTAGAAAAAAGTTTTCTTGAACTTTTATAACACTGCATTATTAGAAATTTAAATCGAGTGCTGATTTTAAAATTTTAATCTCAGCTAAAAGTTACTTTTTATTTCAGAACACTTGTCTACAGTTACAATTTTAGATCGCGTAATTAGGAAAAACTATTGAAAAAATACAGATTATTGCTTAAAATTTTAAGAATTCAATTTCAGTGGAAATCCTGGACAATATAATTAAAAAAGAATGTTAATTGCATTTGGAAACTCCAATTATTTAGCTTGTATAATTTTCTAGATGGAAAAATTAAGTTTTACATTTGAAAAAAATCTCAGTATTTACGAGTTATACGGGAAGTGTATCATAAGGAAATTAAAATACGTTATTTGCTGTAGCCTAATTGGTATTGAATGCTATTTAGAAATTAAGAAGTTACTTTGTTTGATCTGTAACATTCTTTTGACCAAAAAACCAACTATGTTTAAGTGAGATTATAAAGGAGGTTACTCCAAGATAGTAATATTGTTTTTAGAAAGAATAAAGATAGGGTGTTTCATCTCAATTACATAACTCCTGAAGCTAAATTAATTGTACATCATCATCATCGATCATTATCAATGTAATGCAGAATGAAGGTCTCTTTGAATTCAATCCAACTTCTCTGATTTTTAGCTACTTAGCTCCACATCATCCCTGCACATTTTCTTATTTCATCCATCCATGTCATATGTGGTCTCTGGGTCTTTTATATTCTCTTGGAATATAGTCTAAAATTTCAATTGTCCGTCTATAATCATCTCTTTTAGCAATAAGTCCAGCTCAACTCCACACCAGTCTTTTAAACTGAGAGAGTGCAAACATCTCAAGCGCTTAGCCAATCAGATCGCAAATACTGAGACAGAGAATTTAACAAGAAAAGACTGGTTTCACTCTCTTCTTTACTTGTCTTTCTATATATCCAAGCCAGTCCAAAGTACCCAGATCTGAAAGCATGAATCTTAAATATCTTCACACTCAACTCACTGAGTTCAAATTACAAACATACACCGTGAAATCTTTCGATTTACTACGCAGTAGTTTTTCGATGTTATAACTTGTAGCAATATATGTAAATAATATTTATTTTACAAAGCACAGACGGTATTGAAATTAAACTGAGAGAGTGCAAATCTTTCAAATGCTTAGCCAATCAGATCGCAAATGCTGAGACAGAGAATTTAACAAGAAAAAAGTGGTTCCACTCTCTTCTTTACTTGTCTTCCTATATATCCAAGCCAGTCCAAAGTACCCAGATCTGAAAGCATGAATCTTAAATATCTTCACACTCAACTCACTGAGTTCAAATTACAAACATACAGCATGAAATCTTTCGATTTACTACACAATATTTTTTCGATGTTATAACTTGCAGCAATATATGTAAATAATATTTATTTTACAAAGCGCAGACAGTATTGTCTCAGTATTTGCGATATAATTGGCTAAGGGCTTGTGAGGTTTGTACTCTCTCAGTTTAATTTCAATACCATCTGCACTTTGTAAAATAAATATTATTTACATATATTGCTGCAAGTTATAACATCAAAAAACTACTGTATAGTAAATAGAAAGATTCCATGCTGTTTGTTTGTAATTTGAACTCAGTGAGTTGAGTGTGAAGATATTTAAGATTCACGCTTTGAGATCTGGGTACTTTGGACTGGCTTGGATATATAGATAGACAAGTAAAGAAGAGAGTGGAACCACTCTTTTCTTGTTAAATTCTCTATCTCAGTATTTGCGATCTGATTGGCTAAGCACTTGATAGATTTGCACTCTCTCAGTTTAATTTCAATACCATCTGTGCTTTGTAAAATAAATATTCTTTACATATATTGCTGCAAGTTATAACATCGAAAAACTACTGCTTAGTAAATCAAAAGATTTCACACTGTATGTTTGTAATTTGAACTCAGTGAGTTGAGTGTGAAGATATCAGTCTTTTACTTTTTTCAATGAGGTCAGTAGCATCTGTTTGTTCTCTTACCCATATATTGTATTTTTGATCTCTACTTGTTACTCCCAATATGCATCTCTCCATACTTCTTTGAGTGATCTGAAGTCTATGTATTGCTGTTCTATTAAGTGTCCAAGTCTCAGATCCATAAGTAGAACTGGTAAAACACATTTATTAAAAACCTTCCTTATCAAACATATAGGCATATTTGCATTTAGTACCAAGTTATTTTTATCAAAAGCACTCCAACTAAGTTTAATTCTATGATTAAATTCATTCATTATGTTTCCATCTGTATTAATAATCTGGCTAAGGTATTTGTAATTGTTGATTTTTTCTAACTCACCATAATCAATCTTTATTTTCATATTTTATTAAAATCCATTAAACATTACTTTAGTTTCTTTAACATTTATCTTTAGTTCTACTTTCCTACTTTCATCTGATGACTCCTGCAATATTTTCTTCAGCTCTAAAGCATTATTTGCAAAAACAACTATATCTGCAAAATTTAAATGACTTAAATAATTTCCATTGGCTTTCACTCCTTTCTTTTCCATTTTAATCCACAAAATACTTTTTTCAAAACTGGCATAAAAAGTTTTGGAGATATTGAGTCACTCTGTCTTACACCAGTCTCAATGTTGACTTTCCTAGTACCATTACATATATTTTAATTGTTGCTGTTGTATTTTTATAAATATTTTTTAAAATATGTATCTTGGATCTATATTTGATGATCCAATGCTTTAATCACTGAAGAAATGTTTATTGAATCAAATGCCTTTTTATGATCTACAAATGCAAAACATAATGGCAATTTATATTCATTTGTCCTTTCTATAACATTTCTCAATATTTGGATATGATCTACTGTACTAAAACCACATTTAAATCCAGTTTGTTCTCTTAGTTGGTGGAAATCTGTAATTATCTTGGTAAAAAATTTATATAAAACTGATAAAAGGCTGATAGGTCTGTAATTTCTAATATCTCCTTTATTACCTTTTTTAAATATTAATATTATTATTGCATTCTTCCAATTATCTGGTACATCTTTATCATTTAGACATTTGGTATATAACTTTGCTAAAAAAATTCTATTTCTTCACCTGCTTTTTTAATATATCAATTATAATTTCATTATTAACTGGAGCTATTCCTTTCTTCATAAATTTAATTGCATGTCTCATTTCTTCATTTAAAATACTGAGCAATTCAGAAGATATAATAGATATAGGAGGTACTTGTTTTTGATAGAAGTCTTCTACCTGTTTTATGATGTCATCTATCTTTTTACTAATAATTCCATATTTTTTTCTTATTACAGATATAAATTTCCTACCAAAATGTTGTTTTACATTCTTGAGACTTTTATTCTCTTCTACAGCTTTCCTTAATAATTCTCAGTTAGTTTCTCATATCATTTTCAACTTTTTTCTGCACTATTTTTCAAAATTCAAGATATTCAATCCTTTTAATGCAACATTTTTGTATATCTTCATATTCCTTCTTTTCTACATAAATTCTCTAGTCTCAGTAGAAATTTTATTGGTGAAATGCTGCATTTTTCTACCAGCTATCTTTGGTACAGTTTTTAAAAGTGTGTCATTTATTTTCATATTAATTTCATTCAACTCTGAATCATGTTCAAAATCTACTAATACTTAAAACCGATTTGTAAGTTTTAATGTAAATTGATTAGAATGTTCTAAAGATTAGGAATATCAACTGTAAATATTGTTTTCCTTAATAATTTTTGTCTCTCTCGTTTTGCATCAACACTTATCTTATATCTTAGATGATCACTTCCTGTGTTGAATTTATTAAGAACATTACAATCTTGAAATATGTATTTTCTGTTAGTCAAAATGTAATCCAATTCTGCTGTAGTTCATTTGGATGATTCTATGTCCATTTCCTCCTAACATTTTTCTCAAAAAAATAATTCATAATATAAAGTTTTTCTTTTTCTGAAAACTCCACAAGTCTATGTCCTTTCTCATTTCTATTATCATAACCAAAATTACCTACAGCACTTTCATCTTTCATTTGTTTACCAATTCTAGCATTAAAATCTTCCATAACAATTTTAAAATGTTGTTATACATACAGGTAATTATTTTGTCTAATTTATTGCATATAACTGTAACATGACCTTTTATTGGTGTAATATAAAAATTCAAAATTCTGTTTGAAATTCTAATAAATATGTTAGCAGCAAAATTATATGACCAATGGTTTAAGATTTTTTTTGCTGCATATAGAACCCATAATGCCACATACTTTTTGGAGAATGGCTTTAGGTGAATGAAACCCATTTGTGTTATGAGGATTATCTCAAAATAACTTTATAAACAAGTATAATATTTATTGTTTTTAATGTGGAGTTATGATTTATAGTAAAATATGATATAAAACTACAATTAATCAAAAGAATAAAGTATTTCAGAAAAGAATGTTTACTACAGATATTTAAGACAAATCCAAAAATATCGAATAAACAGAAGAATGGGCCAAGTTGTTCTATATATGAACACACATTTTAGTTTTCGTATTGGTCTGTATAGTTATTGCGAAACTCATTTTTATTGAATTATTAGTATTTTAATTTTATATTTTCTTTTTTGTAAATTACTATACAGAAAAAGAATCAGAATTAAAACCAATTCTTTTTTTATGTTGCACTTCAAGTATACAATAGTCAAATATGTTTAAAAATACATATATACAAGCAACAAAGATTACAAATTATAAAATTATTATAAAAAAGCCTTTTTCGGCAAATTATGTTTTTTTGCCCTTTTCAATATGTCTCCACGATTTAAAGCACATACAGCGACATTTATATCAATACATGATAGAAGATAGATAAACAAATGGATATTTGACATGATCTATTATGTGATTTCCCCCCCCTCAATTCTACTACAAAATTACTCTGTTATATATATTGAATGGATATATATCCACATATATTAATTAATTAACTATCCATTCTTTATCCATTAACCACTTATTATTTAACTTAATGGATGTTTTGTATTTATTCATACAGTTGTTTTTATTATACATGATGTAGTTTGTTTCATATATTTTACGTCTATTAACATTTTTAATATAATCAAGAACACTTATATTATCAATACAATTTATTTTATGTCCATACTGCAAATAATGAACATATAATGCAGATCTATCATCTTTCCTGGCAATAGCATCATTGTGTTCTTTAGCTCTTTCTCCCAATTGCTTTGATGTCTGGCCATAGTAAATCATATTACAAAAATTACATCTAATTTTATAAACCATTCCTCTCTTATATTTTATATCATCTTTCATTCTACAATTAGTTATCAATTTATCCAAATTTTTGCTATTAGCCCATCCCACGTTAATGTTTTTATCTAAATAATTTTTACTTTTTTTATTTAATATATTATATACACTAGGCAAATATGAAAAAAAAAAATTATAAAACCAATATTAAAAAGGATAAATGTCTGGGATAATTTCAAAGCTTTCTTAAATAATTATCGTAATAAATGGTATTATAAAATACACCTTAAATATACTAAAAAATGGGAATGGCTGATTAATAAATTTTCCACTAATAGATCATGCAGATATGATAATATTCAGCAATCTTATAAATCTATGGAATATAAAAAACATGTTTCAGATAATTTTGTAAATTTAACGGACTATAAATTTTCACGTGAACAAAGTAATTTACTGAGTAAAAATCCATCACTTATCCCATTTATAGACAAAGATATAAAGAAGAGGATTATAACAGGCATTGAATTGGCACATATTTCATACGGGGAGAAAAAGAAATTACATTCTGTTTTAAATAGATATTTATACGAACTTAATATTTCTAATAGGGATTATAACTACAGAAAAATAATAAACGAAATTAGATATATATGTAATGGCTCTGGGATTGTAATAAGTAAAGAAGATAAAGGTTGTCATTTTGTTGTAATGTACGCTAAGGACTATAATGATAGAATAGATAGTGTAATAAAAAATGAGGGGTATAGTAGATTATCTAAAGATCCTACAAATAATATAAAAAATAAATATGTAAAATTGTTAAAAAAGATGAAGCTTAATAACATTATAAGTGATAATCAATATTATTCTTTATATCCTAATTTATATGAGAACCCATATATATTTTGTAAGGTAAAAACGCATAAGGAAGATAACCCTTTAAGATTATTGTTTAATTTTAGCAATTTCATTTTACATAAATTTTGTAAATATTTAAACAAATGGATAGCTGATATTATTGGTTATGGACAATATTGTATAAAAAATACAGAGGCTATTATTGATAAATTAAAAATGATGAATATAAATAGAAACCACAGTATCTTTGTGATGGACATAGAATCGATGTACCCTAGTATCCCTAGAATTAAAAGCATTAGTATCATCATAAAGGCTTTATCTCTATTTATCAATGATAATAGCATAATTAGTATTATAAATGAAGCATTGAACCTAATAAATAATAGTTTATATTTTAAATATAATAATGAATATTGGAGTATAAATAAGGGATGGGTAATGGGATGCGCAATTAGTGGGCTTATGGCATCTATGTTCATTAATGACATGGAAATCAATATTATAAAAGGCAGTATAATTAAAAAACAAGTACTACATTATTTTAGATACGTAGATGATAGTTTGATAATTGGTAATAAGAGGGCAATATATAAATTATATAAACAATTTAATAATAATGTTGATAATATTAGGTTTACTATGAAAGAAATTGATAATGAAATAAGGTATTTAGATATTGAAATTATTTTAAATCAAAATAATGATATTATAATTAAGCATTTTATTAAAGATTATAAATTAAGGAAAATTATATCAATTGATTCAAAACAACCATGGATACAAAAGATGAGTATAATTAAGAATTTTAAATATAAGAACGATAGATTTAATACTGATAGAAATATTGCTATGTTACAGAAGGATAAATTTAAACAAACATATATGGGATATGGATATGCAGCGCATAGTATTGACAATATATTTTCACAACATGGAGTAAATAGCACGAATAATAATAGATGTAGGACTAATAAACAAAAGAAGTGGATAAAAATTTCATATTTGCCTAGTGTATATAATATATTAAATAAAAAAAGTAAAAATTATTTAGATAAAAACATTAACGTGGGATGGGCTAATAGCAAAAATTTGGATAAATTGATAACTAATTGTAGAATGAAAGATGATATAAAATATAAGAGGAATGGTTTATAAAATTAGATGTAATTTTTGTAATATGATTTACTATGGCCAGATGTCAAAGCAATTCAGAGAAAGAGCTAAAGAACACAATGACGCTATTGCTAGAAAAGATGATAGATCTGCGTTATATGTTCATTATTTTCAGTATGGACATAAAATAAATTGTATTGATAATATAAGTGTTCTTGATTATATTAAAAATGTTAATAGACGTAAAATATATGAAACAAACTACATCATGTATAATAAAAACAACTGTATGAATATATACAAAACATCCATTAAGTTAAATAATAAGTGGTTAATGGATAAAGAATGGATAGTTAATTAATTAATATATGTGGATATATATCCATTCAATATATATAACAGAGTAATTTTGTAGTAGAATTGAGGGGGGGAAAAAAATCACATAATAGATCATGTCAAATATCCATTTGTTTATCTATCTTCTATCATGTATTGATATAGATGTCGCTGTATGTGCTTTAAATCGTGGAGACATATTGAAAAGGGCAAAAAAACATAATTTGCCGAAAAAGACTTTTTTATAATAATTTTATAATTTGTAATCTTTGTTGCTTGTATATATGTATTTTTAAACATATTTGACTATTGTTTTTTGTAAATAGATTGTCACATTCATTTGCGAATCACTGATGATGATGAGAAGAAGAATGATGTCTATTTCTAGCACTTTAGAGCTAAAGAAAGCAGCAATGAAGAAAGTTTGAAAATTCAACTTGTTTTGACTTGATTCTAAACTGATTTAGTATCAAACTTTTTTTTTTCTAAAGAAGACTAATAGATTAAAATGTGCAAATCTAAAATACTGCGCGGAAGTAGATGTAGGTGAAACAGTCTACTGTACTAAAACCATTTTCCCAACTTCTGGGCAGCAAATATTTTTCGACAGCATGTCCAACTTCTAATTAATACATACTATAAATATATTGTGTACATTTATTTACTATTCCATTTTAATCCTTTATTTTTTAGGGTAACTGTCTTGCCTGTTGGGCGTTTGCGGCAACTGGAGCTTTAGAAGGTCAACTTAAAAAAAAAACTCGCCATCTGAAAACGCTCAGTGTGCAACAATTAGCTGATTGCATTGGAGGTAAAATTATTATTATTTTTAACAAAACTCCTACTAAAATAAAATCCACTTTGCACCTGCACAAAAAAGTATATAAAAAAATTCAATAATAAATGTACAAATATAATTTCTAAATATAAGCCATTGAAATTAAAGTTAATTTATCTATGTGGAATATGCAAGCAATCTTCCGGGACTTAATCCCATTATCACCATTATGATTAAGCAGGAACACTTTTCTATTTCAATGCTACCTACTGATAATTCTTATATATATATATGTGTGTGTGTGTAAAATAAATAAAATATCCGTTAATTAAAAACAATATTGTAATTATAATTGAAATAATATTTTTAACGGTTTACAACCAATTACAAACAATCATATGTGTATTTTTGGAGATATTAAAATTTACAAAAAATATGTGGATGATGTTTTTGTTTGTGGAAATACTAATAGTATAAATTTGCTTATAGAGAAATTAAATAACTTGAATGGCTTGAAATGGACTATTGAAAACGAACAGAACAATAAGATTAACTATTTAGATTTAATGATCACAAGAGATAACAGTATATTAAATTATAAACTAATAATTAAGCCACTGCAAAAATGAGGATTTATAAATTGTAAATCAAAAGTACCAATGATGCATAAGATGGCAAGTTTTAAATCTTTTCTGTTTCGGAATGAAAAATTATGACGTTACCAAAGTGATAAACTGAAAAATATTGAGATATTTGCCAAGGAATTACTTGATGTAGGTTATAAAATGGAACAAATAAACAATACTTTATGTCAATTTAAAAAAAATTATTATAATTTAAAAGAAATGAAGATTAATAGTAAAAAATGGATATCTATTCCATTTATTTCAAATCCACAAGTGAAATTTTTTAAGGATTTATATAAGAATGTGTTTAATGTTTCATTCTATATTCTAAACAATATTAATAAATTAGTCAATAATTCTAAGGATGTCATACCTGTCAAGCAAAAAAGTAATGTCATACATCAAATTTTTTGTGATTGTATGCTATCATATATAAGTGAATCTAGGTGCAGTATTGAGAAAAGATTGAAGGAACATGAATTGTTATATAAGTGTATAAAAAAATAAAAATAATGGTGATTTAATATCTCCTTCAGTTTTCTTTGATCACGAAAAAACATGTAAATATAAATTTAAATTTAATTTTGAAAATGTGAAAATTCTGCATGAAGAGAGAAACCATAGTAAAAGAAAAATTAAAGAGGCAATTTTTATAAACAGGAATAAAATGCATTTAATAAATCGACAAGCTTCTAACATTAAAATATGAGATTCGTGGAATTTGAATTGATGATGTTTGCTTCCGCTTTTGTTTTTGAATTTAATGGCAGTTGAGGCAGGTTAGAAAGTAACCGAAAGTAGTTCTGCAGATTTAAGGATTGTTTGTAAACCAATATGAGATCGTGGAATTTGAATTGATGACATTTGCTTCCGCTTTTGTTTTTGAATTTAATGGCAGTTGAGGCAGGTTAGGAAAGTAACCGAAAGTACTTCTGTGGATTTAAGGATTGTTTGTAATTGTGTGTAAACCAATACGAGATTCGTGGAATTTGAATTGATGACGTTTACTTCCGCTTTTGTTTTTGAATTTAATGGCAGTTGAGGCAGGTTAGAAAGTAACCAAAAGTAGTTCTGCAGACTTAAGGATTGTTTGTAATTGTTTGTAAACTGTTAAAAATATTATTTCAATTATAATTATATATATATGGGGGGGTGCTCTGTATGACTTAATGCAGGGGTAGTAATATCGGACACTGAAGGTTCTCCATCAACACTCAAACTTTTCATGTTTTTCTGAACAATTAAGTTATTCTGTTTTATATATATATACACACACACCCAAAAAGAAAACTGAGACATTAGAGTCTGGGTATGGTCATTTGGAAACAAAGTGATCTTGTAATTACTAATTAACCAAGTTTATTATATATGGCATTGCCCCTGTTTAATATTGTGTAAGCTAAGAAATTAGATAATTTATTGTTTCTATTAGCACCCCAATGATATTATGAGTAAAAAAAAGTACTTAAATTCTACAGATCTTCACCCCCATTAGAACCATTGTTAATGGTAGGCCCATACCAGTTTTAGACATCATTCACCATTAGCATCCTTGTACTATTAATAAAATTTAACGGTTAATAGGGCATTTTAAGCTATGCAGTCCTCAATCATTTTAATGAATAGTTACTGCTATGAGGATGATCCAGCATATATTAAAAAGTTAATAAATTCTTATTTTAATCTTATATGCATTTAAACCGAGTACTGTCCTTATCTTCTAGATGCATTGCATTTATAAGTTATTGGTCAGTCTTTCTGGATTGTGCCCTTTGGTGACTTTTTTATCATTTCTTGTGACTTGCTTACTAACAGTTTTCTGGCAAATTTCTTACAGGCATTTAGGCAGCTGTGTACTCTTCCTTTCACTTATATATTTTTCACTTTTCAGAAGACTTCACTTAGGTAAAAAAAACTATGCTAGGCAGAACAAGCAACCTTTCTATAAGCACAAACAGTAGATAGCAATGGCAGATATACATGGGGGTGTCTAACCCATCACAATTAAATCTTTCAAATTAATCATTTTACTTTTCATACTTTTAGAAGTTGTATTCAACTTCTTATTGCACACTTTCACTTTCACTGCTTTCAAATTTAATATGACACGATGCTTTTTAGTTTGTGCTTTGATGTCCACTTTCTGGATTGATCATTGCTGCCAAAACTAATAAATGAGTGAGTGAATGAATGAATAAAACATGCTAGAATTGATTTTATACTTTTTTAATTGTAACTTTTTTTTAATTTAATCACTTTAACATTTCGAACTCGTCTTTTAACATTTGTCATTTTTTATGTAAATTATTATTATTATTTTTTTTTTTTACGAATGTATCTAACTTGAATAATTTGATTTTCCTTAATAATAATAAAAAATGCCGAAATATCAACAGATATTTTAATAACAAAATAGCCGAGAGGTCAGCGCAGCTACCTTGCAAGGAAGCAGTTGGTTGCTGGGCGGTTGTTGCGGGTTCGCCTCCCGGAGGATACTATGACATGGAAAAAAACCAAAATATCAATAATATAGTGTGTTACTTGCGAAAACTTTCTGCATCTTTAATAGTAATAATAATTAGGAGAAGGAAGAGAAGTTAATGAAGAAGTTACAGTTTTTTTTTTTTTTTAAGTGTCATAGCATCGGCCGGGACGCGAACCTGCAACCCGGGCAACTGCCTGCAAGTGCAAAGCAGTCGCGCTGACCTCTCGACCACCAATACAAGACAAGAAGTTACAGTTGTAGATAAAGAAGAAGAAAAAACAATAAATATTTTTCCATTCTTTTTAATCATTTAAAATTAATTCATATAAAAATGTATATTTATGCGTTTATTATGTTTTGTGTTTGATCATGAGGAAACAATATCAATAAATTCATGTAAAAGTTAAGAGTTATTTGTAATTCCTCTTACTTACATCGTTTTACAAGATTTATATTTTAAGTCTCTCCCCCATCTGCCTTTCTCTACCTTAAATAGAAGTTGTGCCACTTAGCAGCTCAATATATATTGCTATCAATTAAATTAAGGTATTTTCTTATATATGTTTTGTTTAACTTGCATTTTTCATTTTCTTATAATCCTGTACATTTTTTTAATTCAGTAGATAAATTATTAAATAATATAGGCACACAGTGATCTCTTATTCTAGTTCCATATTTATTTTTCAACTATCTATAAATCTGTTTTTCTTAAACTTATTTTAAATTTTTTTATATGATGTTTTTTAAAAGTATAATAAAAAAAAATTCTAAAATTATTTATTTAAGAAGTTGATTAAAATATAACTATTTTTATAGCCGAATTTTTTCTACTATGTTAATTATTCTTTATTTTTTTTTTTTTTGCAATAAAAATGGCTTATATCTTTTGGGAGTTCATAAGAAATTCCAGTTCCAGACCTGCTAGTGCCAGAATTGATTCTGGGATCTCCCTATCCCAAGTCGGGTGTTCTAATTAGTGCTCTAACAGCTGCACTAGCCTGCACAATAATGCTAGTCTATAAATATTAAAACAACTGGCATGACTATGAAGGGTTATTCCATATCTCAGTAAAAATTGACATAATGATTGACATCAATTCTAAGAATCTTTAAAGAAATAATATATTTGATTTTACAAAATATAAAATGTATATATTAGAATATTATTATAATGTTTGCAAGTCATTTTTTATCTCTTATGACATATTGTAGTATTATAAAATAGTCATGCAAATATAAGTGTACATATATTTTTTATATTTCTTATAAGCACTTGTTTATTGCAAAATTAATATTGTTATTTCTGATAACAATATTAACTATATACCACAAAAAAATCAAGTCATATATCATGAGACTTAATTTAATAAGCTTGTATTACAAATGTTATATAATCAGCATGCTAACAGCTCTTAACAAGCTTTTCAAAATATCCCTAATCTCAGACTGACGAATGCCAAAAGCATGAAACCAGTCTAATGATACGGATATTCTGAAAAGCTTGTTAACAGCTATTAGCATGCTCATTATACGACAACTATGCACTGATACATTGATCTTTTCTAAATCATTTATAAATATAAAAAATTATAATTCACCAAGTATAAAACCATGAAGAACTCCATGTAAATTTTATTGCTCCTTTACTCAATATATTTAATGTTTAATACAACATCTATTATTTAAATAATTTTTAAATAAGCTGGGTCATTACATTCTAATTTTACAATTTTGTAAATTGTGGATCAATTGTTGGTGTTTAATTATGTCAACTGTCTTATTAAAATCTAAAAAAATTGAGCTTACATATTTATCATTTAATGCACTATTAATTTAATCTGCAAAATATTCCCATAACATGTTAGTGTTTTTTTATTTTTATTTTAAAATTTTTTGATAATTATATAAATATAAATTTCTATTATTTTAGCAATTGAATGAAGAATATATCATCATCATCATCATCAATCATTATCAATCCACTGTAGGATAAAGATCTCTCCAAGCTCAATCCATCTTTGATCTTTAGCTTCTCTTCTCCACATCACCCCTGCACACTTTTTTATTTCAGCCATCCACCTCACATGTGGTCTCTTTCTGGGTCTTTTACAATCTCTTGAAATCCAGTTTAACATTTTAATTGTCCATCTATTATCATTTCTTGTGGAAATATGTCCAGCCCAACTACACTTGCCTTTTAATTTTTTCAATGAGGTGAGTAACGCCTGTTTGTTCACTTACCCATATATTGCCTTTCTGATCTCTTTTTGTTATTCCCAACATGCATCTTTTTATACTTCTTTGTGTGGTCTTAAGTCTCTGTATTGCTCTTCTATTAAGTGTCCAAGTCTCAGATCCATAAGTAAGAACTTGTAAAACACATTTATTAAAAACCTTCCTTTTCAAACACATGGGCATATTTCCTTTTAGTATCAAGTTATTTCTACCAAAAGCACTCCAACTAAGTTCAATTCTATGATTAATTTCATCCATTATGTTTCCATTTGTATTAATAATCTGACCAAGGTAATTGTAACTGTTAACTTCTTCTAACTCATCATAATCAATCTTTATTATCATATTTTGAAAAAATCCATTAAACATTACTTTAGTCTTTTTAACATTTAAGAATATATATAACTCTACAATTATCAAAATTATTTTTATTCCCAGATTTAAAAACTGATCTGATTATAGATGTTTTAATAATATATTGAGTTTGCAAGGTAGATTGTGTATCAATATTATTTTTAATGTCTGTTATGCTTATTTTATCTATATCTAGATTTTTATTATTTCGGTATAATTCCTCTTTATTTAAAGTTGCCATAAATATTTAATGAAGTTGACTATTCTATGCTTTTAAAGTATTAGTAACATTATTAGGTTTTCTTATTTTGTAAGTTCTCATTATCTGATTCCTTTCTTCTTTTTTTCCAAACATTAATTTAGCTGTATTGTTACATAATCATTACTAATTAAAAAATGTATTTTATGTTTTAGATTTTGAATGAATTTTTATGGCATTTATTTTTTTAATTTTAATTTCAGCAACTGCGGACTGTAGAGGAGGAACTTATAAAAAGGCATTTAGGTATATCCTACAGAATGGAATTACCACCGAAGCTATTTATCCATATGAAGACCAGGTATAAATTATCTATATTTAAAAAATTAAATATATCTTTCCTAATAAATTCTGTTTTTAAAAAATGGAATCTTATGCATTATCCAAACTGTGATGTTTTTTACATCTACATTTATTATTTTCTGTAAAATTTTTATAATGATGATTGTTTAATTATGATAATTAATCATTAGTAAATAACAAAATGCTCTTTGTTTAGAGTTTACCAATTTTATAACAACACATACCTTACTACTGATTATAAAATTATTTCTTTTTGATCAAAGTTAAATAAACTATTATAATAATGCTTATCTCATTTTTGATCAACCATTATGCAATTTTTCTTTTAGAAAAATCACCTAATACTTATTTCATTATGGATTAGATATAAAATGGCAGTTGTTTTTCCAGTATTATGTAAACATGCTCAATGTTTGTCATCATACACTTTTAATCATATTGTTGCACACACAATAAGTGACTTGTCTTTGCTCAAAATGATTTCAAGTCTTATACTAATACAGTTAAATTGCAAACTATGCTATATTTTATTCTCAGCCAACATCGCGTTGAAAGGTATATTGCATAGAATAGCTCGTATTTTCTTGGTGTATATTAATTACAATAGAATATGTATTGCTTATTGAACTGCAAATGTTCAGTTCTGTGTAACTTTTATATATATATTATAATGATCCAAGATAAAGTAAAGATCGAATCTTACCATATCTGCACTACAAGGGCGCCATCTAGGTATTTGAACCTAGAAATTCTATAAAGTAGGCAGATACGCTGTTAAGATTCCATTTTATTTAAATATTTAGACGGTTAGCCCATTGTCACTAGCTCAGTGGAGATGCAGAGATAATAATCAATATTTTTAATTTATATCTTAAATATATAAAAAAAATAAAAGCCACTGCCAGTAATTAACACACAAACATTTATTTACACACATATAAATTTTGAATCATTTTAAATTTTGAGAAATAATATTTATTATTTTAGATTTTAATATTCTTTTAATTTAACTTATTATTTTAAAATTTTAAATCATCTACACAGATGAAATTTATATTTATTTTAAGATTGTCGAGTATGAATAAACTACATAGATTTGCATTTGAAAAGAAAATATTCTATCCCTTATTTAACCTTAGGCCAAAAGTTCGCAGTCAAACCGGCGTCAATCCATCTGATACATTGATGTATTCAATGTAGCATGAAAATAAAAATGCACAATATACTACACTGTCAGGAATGGACATCTGAACAGTATAATTAGAGAAGACATTGACTCTTGTCCAATACAGGAATGTTACATCTGTATGGCAAGAAGAACAGTAAAATAAAAACTCCATAACAAAAGACCATGGTCCTTTTTTCTGACTTACAATCCCATCCATAGGAAAAAGGGTTTGTGCAGCATATGCAGTGATTCTGCACATAGCGAACTTCATACTACATCTACTATTTGCACCAATATATCCAATCCATTGACCTAATTCAACTACAAAATGAATAACCTAAGATTACCCTCCCTTAATATAACTTTACAAATCTATATAGCCATTCATGCCTGACTTAAATTTAACATTTAGATACGTTTGCACAGATGAATTTTATAAAATTTGTTTTATAATGTTGAGTATAGATCAGCTGCATAGATTCCATGGTTAAAAACATTTCAAAATAAACATAACCAATCAAAATACAAAATCATTGATAATGTCAATTGCAGAGGGAATACAAGAAACCCAATGGAAGTCATCATAAGATGCCGCATTGGCATCAATGACTTATATATTCTAATTGAATATGAAAACCACAACATAATTAACCGCTAACGAATCCATGCAACATCCATACCCAACTTAAATTTCATGCATTTAAATAATTTATACAAATAAATATTAATAGAAATATAAAAAAAAATGGAAATGATTTTAGCAAACTTAATTATATAAAATTTAAACATTAATTATTAATTTGGAAAGTCAGATTAAAGTTCATTTAAAAAAAATGTTTAGCTAGTTAAATCTTTAAAGTTCTTAATTATTTGTAGTAAAATTTTTTCGTTTGCACCTTACAGTAGAAGAACTCCCAGTTTCTGATGTATTCCCACAAAGACTTTCATGGAAGACCGGTCTGATATTCTGGAGGTAGCCTTAGCTGGCTCTATTCTGGTATCCCAGTCATTTCATTTTTAAAATAAGTGAGAGAGAATGACAAGTGCATCTTGTCGCTCTTCTCACAAACTCAACTTGGAACTGTCAGGAAACTGTCTTAATTTGAATCGTTCCATTTTTTCGTTATGGTCCGGACCTTTATTTGCTGCTTCTATATTGGACAAGCTAATTCTTTTTATACTCTTATCTATATTTTATTTATTTTAAGTGCCCCAAAGGTTAGTTTTCTTTTCAATTAATTTATAAAACAATCATTTCCATTTACAAAAATATATAAATCTTTTTACAAAAATATACGTTCAAACACTTTTTTCATTTATTAAAAAAATATATATATTTTTAAAGTTTTGCATCTGTGCGAATATATATACATTTAACAACTCTTTTAATTTTTTTTTTTTTTAGCTTTTAGATTTTTAATAAATGTATTTTTATTTGTGAACTTAGTTTTTATTTTAATTTAATGTAACGACATATTTATATATCATTACAATATATATAAAAGGAAAACTCAAATCATGCATCATGTGACCAAATTAGCTTTTATTTACAAATGTAATATAATGAGCATGCAAATAGCTCTAAACAAGCTTTTGCAATAAATGCTGCAAGAGAAAGCATTTAAAATCTCTACCTAGAATTATTCCAATCCTCAAACCATTTTTGAGCTAATGCCTCTTGTCGGTGAAGTGCTAGGATGTTCAGACATTAGAATTCAAATACAAACTCAAGCCCAGAATTTATCAAATATGTAACTATTCAATAGAAAATCTGAAATTTTCAAACATCTATATGTCTTCAAACTCAGCTATCTAACTTAAATAGCCATATGGAGCTGAACTAAATTAGATTTTAAATGCTTTCTCTTATAGTTTATTGAAAAAACTTGTTTAGAGGTATTTGCACACTCATTATATTACATTTATAAATACAAGCTAATTAAGTCATGTGATCTATGACATAGGTTTTCTTTATTATTATAGTTTGGCTTTTAAGGGTTTGGTGATGTTATATTGCTAAGGCTATTAATATATAGAATTTAGTTCAGTTCCATCTGGCTATTTAAGTTAGATATCTGTGTTTGAAGACATATAGTTGTCTGAACAGATTTTTTTCTTAATAGTTAAGTATTTGATAAATGATAGACTTGAGTTTGTATTTTAAATATAGTGTTTGAATGTCCTAGTGCCTCACTGATGAGAGTCATTAGCTCAATACCAGTTTGGGGATAGGGATAATTCTAGATAGAGATTTTAAATGCTTTCTCTTGTGGCATTTATTAAAAAAGCTTGTTTAAAGCTATTAGCATGCTCATTATATATATATATATATGTATGTGTGTGAAATCATAATATTATTTCTGAGAGCTTCCATGTAGTAAAAATATGATAGCTAAAATAGCTGATGTTTCAGTACAATAACAAGTACTTTCCTCAGAGTTTCTTCTTTCTCAAATCATAAGAATGGTGTGGAGTGAGATTTAAAAATCATTATTTTTTCCCTTATTATTTTCTCCTCATTGTCAAATTATATTGGTTGAGAAGTTTTAAAAAATATTTTATCCTTCAATAGATTTTTCCAAATATTGCTAATTTTCTTCAATTCACACTTTTTATTTATGTTCTTAAATCTTTTAAAAATCTCTATAGCTAATATTAGTGGTCTCTGGCCATATTGTTATATTTTTCCAGAAAGTGTGTTTTATTAAAATTGATGTCATGGTTAGATAATTTAATATGTGAATAAATTATGACTGATAAATTGAATTATAAATTATTTTAGTCAATTTTTTTTCTTGTGTAAAATTAATTATTATTGAACATTTAAAAATATTTGAAATATCAATGTATAGTTCTTATTTGAATTGCAGTATTTATTTCATGTTAATTATGGAGAAGCTACTATGAAATCATTAGCATTTTTGATAATATTCTTTAGTAGAATTAGATATTCCATGGCAATTTTAATTATAATATAATGTTTAATTGATTTTTAAAATTGACAATTGTTCTCGAGTCAAAGCAACAGCAATAACAATAATTTTCAAAGATTTCCATCATAGCAAATTTTAAAAAAGGATTATTCTAAAATACCGTATTAACGATTTACATTACTATTCCATGAGCAGATACAGAGACTTCAGTTCCTTTGGTGTTTCTATTCAAATACGTATCTAAATAGTTTTAATTATTTTGTCATACTAAGCTTTAAAAAAATAAAGAAAATTACACTTTTTAAAATTTTACTAGAGTTTAAAATTTAACTATTACAAAATTAAATTGATTGAGAATCTTGAGAAATTATGAGAAAATAAAGAGTCTGATATAAAGGGGTCTTTCATCTTATTTATACCCTTGGTCATATGACCATTTAACCAGATTGTTTATTTACCTTTGAACTTACAATCTCTCCATTGCTTCATTTGAATAATTGACCTATCTACATTGAGAAAAGAATTAAAATTTTAACTTTGCAATAAATCAATTTTTGTCTAATTGTCTGAAAGTAATTAAAAACACTAACTAGTTTGAATAAAAATAATTATTAACAATTACAAAGTAACCAGGATAAAAATAAAATATTAGCATGAAATACGTATATTGGTTATTATTTATCTTTTCAACATATATGTGTTCAAGTGTATCAGTGTTATGAGATAGTGTGGAGAGTGGTGGGTCATGTAAAATTTTGTGCCCATATACCCTATATATTACATATATAAACATAGATATATATAATAAGCCTGTGTGTTTCAGTTATTATAATATTACATAATATAAAATTTATACTACATCTTTATCCAATCACATATTAGTATAATATTTAATACCATTATTTGCTACTCTTCAATTCTAGACAAATCTCAAAATAGGTGTGAAATTAAAATTACTTTTAAGAATAGTTAAACTAAATAAGATTAAATAAATTTAATATTTATCCACTTATTCAACATTTATTCAACTACTAATAATCCTAATTTAATTACTAACTTTATTAAGCTCTTTCATAATTAAATTAGTTTAAAAATATTTAACAAGAATGAATTAAATATTATAGCTTTACTTTTAAATCAAAAAACCAACATATAAGGTTTGAACTTTGTTTCTTAACCTTAACAATTAATATAAGATTTTTAAAACAGTTTTACAGTTAAACTAAAAGTAAAAAAGCATTTTTAATTCCAAATTACACTCTTTACCATTTACATTACTAGTTCTTTAAAATTTAAAAATGTATAACATCTGAAACCTTTATTTCAATTAAAACTCATTATTATTTAAGCTGAGGCAAAATTATTTTACTACTAAATAATATATAAATACTAATATAACAGCTATAAAATGTAACAGTTATAGCATTATAAATATCACATGATCACTATTATTTTTTATACTTGATCATAAATGTTATTAAAACAGCCAAAACTCTCCATACAGTAGTGCCACTCAATGCAAGCCAGGTTAATCAATGGATGCCAGAAGGCTTATGCATAAAATATCTATCTAATGCATACTCATCCAATATTCCCAGACTAATTTCTAGCTTGTAGTTTTTGTCAGCTTCTCATTGACAAAAGCCACAAGCTAAGAATTAGTCTGGGGATATTGGATGAGTAGGCATTAGATAGGAATTTTATGCATAAGCCTTCTGGCATCCATAGATTACTCTGGCTTGCAGCAAGTGACACAACTGTGTGGAGAGTTTTGCCTGTTTTAATTATAAAGTATTCACAATAATTTACTACAACAAAAGTTAAGCTATATATTTTTAAGTGTCTTGGTACAAAATTTATTTGAACATTTTGTTTCTGCCAAAACTAAAAGTTATATATATATAATTTACTTATTAATAATAAACTGAAAAATACTTTTAGACATGTTTTAGATAATGTGTGTTCACTCGTGTATTCATTGAAGCAATAATAATAATAAAAATTAATTACTGTATATATTTTTTTCATATGTCATAGCATCGGCCGGAAGGCGAACCCACAACTACCGTCTGCAACCAACTGTTTGCTGCTTGCTTGCAAGCAGCTGCGCTGACCTCTTGGCTAATAACGCTTAACTATATTTCTATCAATATACTGTTGAAAATATTATTTTTTAAAAAAAAAAATGTAATATACTAATTTCTTTATTAATAAATTATGATCTTTTTGTAAACGTTGAGTATTACTTTTAAAAAGTATTTTGTTATACAAAGTATTTTAAATCAAATTTTAAAAATTAAAATAATAGAAACAAAATGTATGGGATTTCAACATAAACAGCTACATGAAAAAAGAAAAGAAAGAGTGTGTGACCAAATGAAGTAGGTTTAAAACAATAATTTATTTTAAGAACAAAAAAAAAAGAAGTTATTAGATTTTTTTGAGAAAGTTTTAAAATAAAGAGGGGAAATGAGAAAACTTAAGTTGACAAAAAAATGCTTTTATTTTTATTTTTTCGATTTTAATTCTTACGATAACAATCAAAATATTTTTTTTCTTTAGGAAAAGAATTTTTATTTATAAAAAAAGAGAAAAACAAGAGAAAATAATTTTTCCTAAAATAATGAAAACAATGATTTCTTATACTTTTTTCAATTAAAATAATTTTTAAAAAAAAGAGTTTAATTAAGTTTTTGTGTTTGTTAGTTTTCATGGAATATTATATATATATGCAAATAATTAAAACAGTAAAAAAAGAATTTGCATACAAAGTTCAGAAATTTTACCAAAATCACTCTTTCCTTTATTTTGCTATAATATCTTATATAACTACAATTTATCCAGACCACTTTTAATATATTTTAGCAAAAGCCTTTTATTGTGCATATATACATTACATTTTGACTGTTCTGCAGTCTTCTTCAGAGTCAATTTACTTTAATTTTAAAAGATTAAAGTAATCTAGCCCTGAAGAAGATTGAAGGATAGTTAAAATATAAGGTGTATGTATATATATACAATAAAAGGCTTCTGCTAAAAAAATTTAAAAGTGATTTAGATAAATTGTATTCATATAAAAGTTATTGAAAGAAATCTAATCAGATTATATAGTTTGTAGATTAGTCATATTAATGTCAATAGGCTATTGATTTCATATATTCGGTACCATGAATAATATCATATTTTGCAAAACTTTAATAAAGATGCATTGCTAAATTTACTGTGGGTGTGTTTGTTGAACCAGACACAATGTAGTCCCTGTTAATTATCCATAGATTATCTATGAAGAACATAAAATGTAAGACCTAATGTAACCTGCCATTACCAAGAATTATTAGTCCTGCACTGTATATTTTGCTTGACAAAGGGCTATAAAATAAAAGTATGTCCTTATTGAGAAAAGTGTCATACATGAACAGATATAGCTATCAGATCATCCTGATATGAATTTACATTTATGGTAAGAAACAAACTAAAAGAACATTGAGAAAAAATTAAATTTACAGAAATAAACAGTATGATTCCAAATAAACAAATGAAAGGAGAATCAGAACAAAATGAGAAAATGTTGTAGTAAATCAAAAGACATTCAAAAGTGTGATCACAAAAGAATGTGGAAAGAATTTTAATTACTTAATGAGGATAGTAATTGTAATAGTTTTTATATTATTTATGTTATTAGTAATGTTCATAAGAACGTAGGTTAACATGTTTAAATGTTTGTAGAGTTATAATTCGCAACTGATTTGTATTATCATATAATAAATGTTGTTTTATTTGTTAAGGCAGTCTATTCTCTTTTCTCTTAATTTCTCACCATTCAGATTCACCATTTTTTTGACCATATGTTAAATAGCTTGTTTATATAATGTTCATTTTGATAGGGTCAGAATTAGATAGTCAAAGATATAGGAATCTTACTTATCAGAGCTAGTCATGGTTAAGTGCCAGCAATGCTGTAGGGAGTTCAAATACCTCCTATAAATATTTTCATTATTTGAGATTACACTGAGATTAAAATTTAATATAAATGTGTACTTTCATGTATGATTTCCTTTTAGTTAAATATGTGTGGGGTTAAAGATCTTGAATGTGGCCATGATTTATGAGATTTACATACATATAGTACCTCATCTGACCATTAGAATATTTTATAAAATAAATTGTATTTTCCCTCTTGTTTCATATAACAGTAGGCTATATATTTGCTTCCCATATTTGGATAGATTAACATGAATATAAGTGAAGAAGTTATATCGGGCTGACCATCTTTGGATAGATCAAACTCCTTTTTTGTATGTTTATAACATATATAATCAGGCAAGGTGCTTCAAGATGAAAAGCTGGTTCCAAGTATATTGTAAAATTTATTTATAAATTTTTTTTTAACATGATCATGTGTGGCATGCAGAGAAGAAGAAATAACTCCTACATTGTAAAACTTGTTAATTTTAATGCGGGTTATTTGTTGTATTTACTCTTTTGGCTGAATAAAATATAATTAATATCATGCAATTAGATACAGCAGATTTTGTGATTCCATTGTACTGATGCATCTGCTGTGAGAAAATGACTAACTGTTTATCAGAGTAATACAAGCTTTTATAATAATATTAATGATAATGTTGGTTAGTCACTAATTAACTCCACTTTGCTAATATTGAAGTTACTGTTAATTACTTACAGGCTTATTAACTACATTTTGCCCTAAATGGTAATACTAATCTTATTGTTGATTAAATATTAATATTTTGCTCTTTTCTTGGAGTAATATTAAATATTAACATTGGTGTGGCACATCCAAACTTTGCATACATTGAAAAAATTAAATTGAAATCAAAACAAAATTGTTATTCTCATTAACAACAGAAGAAACATAATATTTTATAAAATAAATGAAATCTTTGTTTTTCAAATTTGTTTTTAAAACCTGAATGCAAATAAGTAAATATCTGATAAATCAAATTATTCTTCAAAATATTAACGTTCTTTTTACAATTGTTACTTTCATCATCAACAACCATTATCAGTCCAGTGAAGGATGAAGGTCTCTCCAAGTTCAATCCATCTTCTCCGATCTTTAGCTTCTCTTCTCCACATTACCCCTGCACACTTTCTTATTTCATCCATCCATCTCACATGTGGTCTCTTTCTGGGTGTTTTACAATCTTTTGGAATCCAGTTTAAGATTTCAATTGTCCATCTATTATCATCTTTTCTAGCAATATGACCAGCCCAAATCCACATCAGTCTTTTAATTTTTTTAATGAGGTCAGTAGCACCTGTTTGTTCTCTTACCAATAAATTGTGCTATTGATTGCTTCTTGTTATTCCCAACATGCATCTCTCCATACTTCTTTCAGTTGTATAAAGTCTCGGTATTGATCTTCTAATAAGTGTCCAAGTCTCACATCCATAAGTAACAACTGATAAAACAGAACCTTCCTTTCCAAACACATAAGCATATTTCCTTTTAATATCAGGTTATTTCTACCAAAAGCACTTCAACTGAGTTTAATTCTATGATTAATTTTATCCATTATGTTTCCATCTGCATTAATAATCTGACCAAGGTATTTATAATTGTTAACTTCTAACTCTTCATAATCAATCTTTATTTTCATATTTTGAGAAAATCCATTAAACATTACTTTAGTCTTTTTAGCATTTATCTTTAGACCTACTTTTCTACTTTTATCTGATAACTCCTGCAACATTTCATGCAGGTCTAAAGCATTACTTGCAAAAACAACTACATCATCTGCAAAATCTAAATAATTTAAATAATCTCTATTTATTTTTATTCCTTTAGTTTCCCATTTTCATCCACAAAATACTTCCTGCAGCATTATTGTAAAAAGTTTTGGAGATATGGAGTCACTCTGTCTTACATCCTTCTCATGGTTGACTTTCCTAGTATCATTATATAATGTAATTGTTGCTGTTGCATTTTTATAAATATTTGTTAAAATATGACAATATCCTGGATCTATAACTTGATGATCTAGTGCTTTAATGACTGAAGAAATGTTTATAGAATCAAATGCCTTTTCATAATTATTCAAAGCAAAATGGCAACTAATATTCATTTGTCCTTGCAATAACTTCTCTAAATATCTGGAAATGATCTACTGTACTAAAACCACTTTTAAATCCAGCTTGTTGTCTTGGTTGGTGGAAATCAATGTTTTCTGTAGAAGAGTTGTAATTATCTTAGTAAAAATTTTGTAAAAAACTAATAAAAGGCTGACAGGTCTGTAATTTATCATATTTTCTTTATTACCTTTATTTAAATATTAATATTAATATTGCATTTTTCCAATCATTTGGTACATTTTTATCATTTAGACATTTGGTATACAACTTTGCTAAAAAAATTATATTTTTTCACCTGCTTTTTTTTAATAAATCAATTATAATTTCATCATTACCTGGAGATTTTTCTTTCTTCATAAATTTAATTGCATGGCTGACTTCTTTATTTAAAATTCTGAGC
Source organism: Epiperipatus broadwayi (assembly GCA_028023455.1). Lineage (NCBI taxonomy): Eukaryota > Metazoa > Onychophora > Udeonychophora > Euonychophora > Peripatidae > Epiperipatus > Epiperipatus broadwayi. Next base: position 931,969 of record JAQFVV010012651.1, on the reverse strand, counting down.
AATTCGGAAGATATAATAAATGTAGGAAGTACTTATTCTTTATTACTATATAATTCTTGATAGAAGTCTTCTACCATTTCATGTTGTCAAGTATCATTTTAGTAATAATTCCATCTTTTTTCTTATTGCAGATATAAATTTCCTACCAATACCAAAATGTTGTTTTATGCTCGTGAGACTTTTATTTTTTTCTACAGCTTTCCTTGCTAGTTCACAGTTATACTTTCTTATATCATTTTCAATGCTTTTCTGCACCATTTTACAAAATTCGAGATATTCAATCCTTTTTAATGCATCATTTTTCTATATCTTCATAAATTCTCTATTCTCAGTAGAAATTTTATTGGTCAATTGCTGCTTTTTTCTACCAGCTATCTTTATTGCAGTTTTTAAAGTGTATCAATTATTTTCATATTAATTTCATTCAAATTTGAATCATGTTCAAAATCTACTAATACTTGAAACCGATCTGTAAGTTCTAATTTAAATTCATTAGAATATTTTTTGAAGATTGGGAATATCAACTGCAAATATTGTTTTCCTTAATAATTTTTGTCTTTCTAGTTTTGCATTAACATGTATCTTACATCTTACTAATCGATGATCACTTCCTGTGTTAAATTTATTAAGAACATTAAAATCTTGAAATATGTATTTTCTGTTAGTCAAAATATTGGATGTTTCCAAGTTCATTTCCTTTTAACATTTTTCTCAAAAAAAGAATTCATAATATAAAGTTTTTTTTCCTGCAACAAGTCTATATCCTCTTTCATTTCTATTACCATAACCATAATTACCTACAACCCTTTCAACTTTCACTTGTTTATCAATTCTAGCATTAAACTCTCCCATAACAATTTTAAAATGTTTTTTACTTTGATCAAAAGCCTTTTGTACATCCATATAAAAATCTTTTATTACTTCATCACTATGAGAATATTGTTGTGGCACAAATCTGAATTATCTGCATTTGGTATCTGCTATTAAGTTATACAATTAATCTTGACACTCTGTCTGATACACAAGTGATCTCCACAATGTTGTTCTTCCATTTTGTATTTATAATGAATCCTACTCCATTTGTATTTCCAATACGTGTTACTTTATAGTAAAGTACATGTCCACTATTAATTGAAAGGAGTCCCTTTGATTTCTTTTATAGGTCTTAAAAGAACCAAGCAAGGCAAATTCCTAATGTCCACTCCATACATTCTTGTCATTGAAGGTGTTATTATTATGTGATTATTCATATAGTATATGAACATAGATGGGCTGCTCACCAACATGCATTAGCCAGCATGGTAAGTTTATTGGCTTTTTACCTCTGAGTTTAACATCAAGAAACACCATGGTCTTTTTTTTCAGTTGCATGATAAGGCAGAATGAATGTATTTTTATATTATCACAATATAACTATAATGTCCATGATGACATATAAGTAATAAGTTTGAAAAGACACAGTTATTAGAACATTATAATTTGCTTTAACTTATGTACAAAACATATTATCTTCTGATTTCAAAATAAATTACATACTTATAAAATAAATATATGTAGAGATGTATATTTTTGATTTTTATTGATTATTGCACCATTATGGAATCAAAAATAACCATAAATATAATTTTAAAAAGTTAAGTTTTTGGTCATTCTTAAAAGTTTCTCTAAGTATTATCATAAAGTTCATTAAGGCATAATAATAGTGGCAAAAGAATAATGTTGGTCATAAATTTATTTGAAGTTCCTATGTTTTTGATTATTATGACATTGGTAGATTTTTTTGGAATTGAAATATCTGAATGAAATATATTGAATTCATGGATCTGAAAAGAAAATTATAAAAATGTCTGAATAGACGACTGTTCTAGTAAATCAACCTAAACCTTTGTTGTTTATTTCTGACTGTGATTTCTGACTATGAATTATATTAAAAGGATAATTAGACAAGTATAAAAAAATGACTAAACAAAAAGGATGAAAATTTTAAATTTTTTAGACAAAATGAACAAAGAAATGTTTTATTTTTCATTATTAATTTAATATATTCAGATTATTTACTTTTAAATATAAAAGATACTTGAATCTATTGGAAAATAAGCATAGATATTTAATTAAACAATCAGCAAATAGAATAATTTTTCTTTTTTACTACTATTAAATTGAATTTTTTTTATATAAAAAATTTACAGATATCAAAAATACTTAACTTTTCAAAGTTTTCTTTGTTTGTAATATAGTCAATGGGTCAAATAGTTAGATGATATGTATGAGCATAAATGTTTTCTATGCCAGAATAACAATATTGGTTAATTGCTCAAAGTTAGTCTTTTTTTTTAGTTCAGTTGAAAGTCAATGAACAAATATGTACTTTAATTACTAATGTCTCCAGTTGAAATGGACTAGTTAAAGCAATTGTGGACTTATTTATTGTTCTGTATTCCAAAGTAAATTTTTCAAATATCCATAAATTGAATTATTTTAGGTTTTATGATTGCTGTTTTTATTTTATAATAAAATGTTTAAATATATTTATTATTTCTTGTTTAGATTTTAAAAGTATAGAGATGTAGAAGAAATTTTGTAACTTCCACTGTATAATTAATGCAATTTTAATTTTACAGCAAGGTACATGCCGCTATAATTCAGCTACCCAGGTAGTAAACATCAGTGGTTGGAATGACATTCCAGCCACTGAAATTGATTTACAAAGAGCAGTAGCTACAAATGGTCCTATAGCAGTTGCTATTAATTCTCGTCATCTCTCATTTCAAACTTACGGTGGAGGTGTCTATGATAATCCAACTTGTAATAGTGATTTTTTAAATCATGAAGTCCTAGTAGTAGGCTATGGAACATATTATGGAAAACCATATTGGCTAGTTAAAAATAGGTGAGTTTTAAACATTTTTGAGGGTTTACAAAGTCAGACATTGTAAATCCTTTTTTGATATTATAAAAACTGTAATTATAAAACAATAAAATATTAATGACTAGATATGGTAATAGAGTACAAAATTGCAAAAAGAATATCAGGTCTCCCCAAATTTTTTTATTTGATATAATCTTATCTATTATGGATTACACTATCAATAATATTTTTGACCCTCTCTTATGTTTATCCTTCCATGAGCAGTTACGTACACCCCTTTTTTATATTATTTTTTATAAAATTTTATTACTCAAAAAATCAGATGGATTAACTCTTTGTAATTCCAACTTCAACACTGGTTTGTTGTTTTAGGATTTATCACTGGAAATTAAATTCAAAAAAAAAAATAAAAAAAAGACTGCACTTACCACATCTAATAATCAATCACCCATTCTATTTTGCACTAATTAACTAACAATTTGAAAATTTAAAATGAGGCTGCAGTTTTTTAATTTAAGTTATTATCTCAACCAATACAAAGTAACAAAAACTGGCTACTAAACATCCAACTGGATCTAATATTTAATTTTGAATTCTAGTCAACCCAGATTAAGGCCAAAGCTAAAAACTAATCTGAATATGGAAATATTATACCAATATATAGATATTATATCTTGTAATTCTTTAACATCATAGTAGTTATCTCTAGATTAGAGTAAAATAACTATTTCCTTGGGGTTAACACAATAAATGTACATTTGGAAAACAAACATTAAATATGTAACCAATCAAGTCAAATATTTTCATAAGCATACTACTAATATTAAAATTGATCTCATTAAAATTATCCAAAGTGCAAAATGTTTTATACCATTTTATCCTTCAATGCTCATATGTTTTGTGATCATTTAATCATCAACAGAACTAGATTCTTAGAATATTTGCACCTCCAGTGACAAAAGTTTTGTAAAATTTTATATGTATATCAAAATTAATGCAATTTAATGCACATTTATATGAAGTTTTACCTGTAATGTGACACTATACACATTTTTACATGAGAAGAAAATTACTTTTATATACATTAAAACACCGTATAAAATAGTAAAATATTGTGCAAGAAAAAATACATAGATCTTTTAAGTAATATTTCTAAGGAATAAACCTAAGATGTGGTGAAAATGAAAGGTAGGGACCAGGTCTTAACAACAACAACAAGATGTGTGGAAAATGTGAAGGTAGGGTCTCTACAGATCTAATCCTAGCTCACTCAGTGTGCAGAGGTGGGTTACCTCTTTAGGATGGAGGTTTAGTAATATCTTATAATCAAGGAAATAAATTTATTATAAATCTCTTAAATTTTCTAGCCTACCTAATGATTAAAGATTGTTCATGAAATACATATGTAGTTAAAGAGTTCTGGATTTTTTAATATCATACATATATGTAATAGATGAACTACTCTTGTGAACATTGTTATCTTATTGGACGTTTATGTTTTGTAGCACAACTTATAATTTATTAGCAGTGATTTGAAAAAATAGAGATTTTTAATTAGCTTGCCATGAATGTTTTATATACATGTCATAAGTTACCCATTAAAAATATTCTACAGGTAACAGTTCTAAGTTATAATAGTGGTAAATAATAAACAATAATAACATATAAATTAAGCAGAAATACTTCAGATTATGTTTGAAATTACTATATAAGCAGATATCACGTAATTATGCAAGAATTGTGTCTATCGATATTAGCAATTGGCTATTTACTATACAATCTTTAAAATGCTTTATTAGAGTTACCCCTTTAATTTTTCACTTTCAATGATGCTTTTCTTGACAAATATTCTTATGTAATCTGAATTAAAAATAAATCAAAAGTTTCAAGATGTTTCATGTTAAAGAAAAATTGAGACAGTATTAAATTGATCATTTATAACATTATTAATATGATTGTATAATAAATTAGTATTTTTTTAGCTTTTATCTAAAGAATATCTCGAGTCTGCAATATATGACATTTTGCATCTTTTTTGTACTTTAGGAATAGAATTTTTACATCTGTTAATCGGTTTATATTTAGAGAAATATAAAATGAAACATTGTGTTTACCGTTAGTTGTTTTTTGTTTTTTTACAATTTGGACTATTATGATATTGTATGGATAAATTTAAATCTGTATTTGAAGAATATTTAATTATTTGTAATAGAAACTTTTGCTTTGGCAACATTTTTATTTTTCATATAAAAAACGATTTGAAGAAAAAAAAGTGCTTGTATTATAGATAAAGATGCCGTTGGATGGCATCGTTTTCCCGCTAAAACTATAAAATGTGAACATTCATGGGCCGTTGATTTTAATAATTTTTCTGTGCTTTTTTGTAATGCAAAAATAAAAACAAAACAAAATTGTCTTTTTTAAATATTATTTTTTATTAACGTGTACAATTTATAATAATAAATGTAAAATAAAATCAACAAATTACAATTTGCTTAGTGTTTTTTATATCGTATACTTTTTAAATTGTGTTACAGCTTTTTTTTATCAATTTTCTATCCGATATTTTTTTTACTTGTGTTACGGCTTTTTTTTTATCAATTTTCTATCGGATATTTTTTTATTTGTGTTACGACTTTTCTTGTTGTTGTTTAACTAAAAAATAATAATCGTAATAAAAGTAAAAGTTGTTACGGTTAGATTTAGGGTTAGTTTTAGGGTTAGTTTAGGGTTAGGTTTAGGGTTAGTGTTCTGTTTGTTTGTAATGCTAAAATAAAAAAATTCAAAATGGTAACGTATCGGAAGAAGAAAAAACTCAAACTTTTTAAACAACAACAAACACATACAAATGTTTCTTTACTTATTAAACATGTTTATAATATTTGTTTTATTAAATTTAAAAAAAAACTGTATATTTGGATTTTCTTATTGGAGATTTTTTTGTACCACTCTTTTTACTTCAAAAATATAAGGTAGAATCTTCTTTGTCTCATGGAATGTTACTAACAGTAGTTATTGACATGTTACCTAGTTGCAACTCAATAAAAACATACATATTTAAGATTTTCCCAAATAAAAGTTCAATACAGTACGTTGTAAAAAGTCTTATAATTATTGTTTTAAAAATCTAACATTTCAATAGTTTAAAATAAAAAAAAATCAATGAAAACAACATTTCAATACAATTCAAATACAAACTCTCTCATCAAGCGTAATTATTTTATAAATTGGAAATTCGGAAAATGTATTTGTGATGTGAATAATGTGTACTGAGACATTGTGGCCTGCATTCTGTAGACAACAAAAATGTTGTCTTATAGAAAAATGGGTTAAACATGTCAGCTGAGAAACTGCTTTATGTGTTTTGGCATGAAAACCGCGCCATAGAGCGGTGCCTTTCGCTATAAGCTGAGTACTGAAAAAAAATCAGAGGCATATTTTATAAATATCCAGATAATAAAGAATATTATTGCTTTATTATATGTAAATTATAAAAAGTTTGTCATCCATATGAGAATGTTAATGTTGTGTGAATTTAATGAGATTTTTATTTTTTAATTTTAACAGCAAAGATGTTGACTCGGGATGGCACAAATGCTAAAAGCTGGCTATAGCTATTATTCATTTCTATATATTGGTGTTTTATATACTGCATTGTTTATTCCAGAGATGTTTTTCTTTATCTGTATAAATTTTAAGAAAGAAATATAAAGTAGAATAAATTACATAATTAATTTCTGTCAAAAAGCCAAATCAAACTTAAACAGAATTTTTTTAAAAAAAACTTCCAAAATAAAAGCTTTTAAAATAATAAAATAATCCATAATTATTATCACTAATATATATATATATATATTAAAATTAAATATGCCTAACATAATATTAGCAACTAAAAATAAAATAGAAATTCATATAACATCACAATTCCATAGTTTCATCTATTACCTTCTCAAGTGAAATTCAACTAAACATAAAACATATATTGTACCAGTTGAAAAACATGTTTATCCAACAAGACCCAGAACAATAGTAAAGTACTTTGAACCAACCATGTACAAGATACACAGGTCAGGTAAATCATGGATTCTGCCCTATTTACCCACACATCTAAGACATAATTAACATTTCCCAAAGGTCATATCGAACATTCTTAGTTTTACTGGCCCAGAGCCAAGCCTCAGAGCATAAGATTCAGAATGGTATGATGGTTCAATGAGACCTTGAATGACCCCTTTTTGTTTGATTTAACTTATAAGTAACAAAGAAAATGAAAATAATTCTAGAATTCGAACAAATGGAAGTTTTATATATAGATTTAGACTATTAAAAATATTAAGTTACAATTACTGAAGCTCACGGATCAGTTGTATACATTCATTTATTATCTAAATATACAATTTTAAACAAGATCACATCACAATGTGACTACATATATATAAACAGTGATCATTTTCTTAGCCTATTACATTATTTACAAAAAAAATGACAACGGAATATTGCAAATTAAAGTTTCCATTCATATTTATTACAAAAGGGATTTTCTTTTCAATCAGCATATTTAAAATTTATAGACTGATTGTACATAAAAATAACTTTTTTTTTTATTTAAAGCATCTCAGAAAATAAAAAAACAATATCAAAAGACTATAAAAAAACATCTTCACATTTTTACAGGGTTTAAAAATAAGAAAAATAAAACATGCTATTTTACATTTTTTATGAGGGTGGATTCGCATCAAAATAATATTTTTATTTAACATGGACCTCACTGAAACAGCATCAAGTTATTTATAATAACATTACAATACCTATAACTGTAAGTTGTTAAGTGGTGGTCAATTATCATGCACACAATCCCCAGCATTAAAAATTGCCATTTAATCATTTATATAAAAAAAATTCATGATTTAGTCAATAAACAAGGTTTAACTAACCATGGGCAAAAAAAGAGAATTAGTTACTCAGGTTTAATATTCTTGACATTGGTAGAACCATTTCTTTATGGGTTACATAATAGGTAGACAAAATTGGAGTAACAATAAGAATGCATAAAAAAATGAATATAGATTAATTAATAAGAGCCATTTTACAAAACACTCATACCCATACTTCCACAAGAACGTTGGTATGTCTATGATATTGTGAAATGATACTGAATGAAGAGATAGGTTTTTTTAATGTTCCATGTCCAGTATACAGATATCATGCAGATCACCTTTGACTACCTCACTTATTCTCCGTCACACAGCAGTATGTGCTACCAGAATCAAGATTGTACAGAATAAACTGACCTTTTATAGATTCACTCGAACATGCTAGGCATTCATTATTAACCCAATTACTTATTTATTACCAAATATATGAATAATTATAATTAGGGAGCCTTAAATAATCTATTGCAGCATAAAGATCAACTTGCACAACCAATCCCTTCATTTGAAAATATTTAATATATATAATAAATATATCTTAAATAGATTCTCCCCTTTTCTGCATTAATTTCTAAAAAAAAATATTGTGTGATAATAACCGTGCTTTCCAGCAGTGCTGTTTTTAGGTCAATTATAATAGATATTTTATTTCCATTCCATTCAAAAAAATATATATTTAAAAATCTCATTCTTAAAAATCATTAGCAAATATTAAATAAACTTACTAATTAATATAAACTGTGCTTTACGCAAAAAAGTGAAGCTTGTTTAAAATATTATTAAAGAGTTATATGGCTAAGTGCTTTCAGAGAACTTAAATCTCTATATTCATAGCCTACTTTAATTGAAGTCTAGCGGTGATTTATGCAAAATTTATGCAAATTTTCTTTCATAATGACCATTTTCTGAAGATTGAAAAGCACAATTCTTTATGGTTTATTGCACAGTTGTCATTTGCAATAAAGCATGCCTCCTTAATCTTTCATTTTATGTCATTACGTTACTAATGTAAACACATCTTATTAAAAATATTTCATGCAACTCCACAAGTGAGTAAGAGAGAACAACTTATTTTGCTTTCTACTTCATTTTTCTTCTACCCCCCTCCCTTCTTATGATGTTTTGCTATTACACAAATTACCATCTTAAATTCTTCACTAGTGAAGCTTGTTCAATAAAATCATAGAAATTATACTATCAAATTATTACAAAACAAATAAATAGCATATTAAAATAGCAATTATTAAATATATATATTGTACCAAGATCATATTGGTACATATGTCTAATTTTGTCTAAAAATTATTAAAATAAAATAGTTTGTTAAAAGGCCATATAATTCTATAATTAAAACACTTCTTTTCTTTTCAAAAACTTTATTTGATGTATATATATATCAAATAAAGTTTTTGAAAAGAAAAGAAGTGTTTTAACTATAGAATTATATGGCTATATGTAATGTATATTTTGAAAAAAAAAAGGATTGAGTCATGATTAGAAACAGAAGTGAATGGATTTGTTAAAAAAAAATACTATGTTAAAGTTTAAAGAGTTTTTTTATTGCAGTTTGTTTTCAAAACATAAAATTAAAAGTCAAAGAGTTTTTTTCCTCCATTATTAGTAGTTGAAATAAAAGTTACAATTAATTTATTAGAAGGGGGAGGGGGTTGCTTTAGAAAGGTCAAGTTAAAACTTTATAAAAGAAGTTTAAAGTGTTTTTTGCTAAAACCAATTAATTCATAGTTTTACAGGGAATATTAATTCTTTAACCGCCTCTTATGAGGCATCTCATCGACATCTGACGTCACTCTAATTCTGCTAGTTTTAAGGCTAGAATATTCGTTTGACAGTTATTGATTAGGTTTTTAAAAGTTCTGTAAGATGGTGCCCTCTTCCGAATTATTTTACAAGTAAAAAATTAAAAAAAAACGCATTTAAAACTAAACAAAAAAAGAAGTTTGTCAGTGATTGGCTGTCAGCCGGCTCTCAGTCAAAAAATACATTCTGATTGGCTGGAAAGAACAAAGAAACCGCCTGATCAAAGAAAATAAAGAAAAATGCTGAGATTTTCATTTCGAATGCAATTTAAGTATTAAAAAAATATAATTTGAGAAATTAAAATAGTTTTTTAATAAAATATACTAAAAAAACAAAATTATTTTCGAAAAATATTGAAGATTTTAGTAAAAATATTTAAGATTTAGCAAAAAGAAATCTTTACTTTTCCATAACATAAAATTGAAAAAAAGCGTTTGCGTCAGCACTTTTTTGTTTAGACATTCGCTTTAAGTTTGCCGAAATTGAATATATTTTATAATAAATAAATAGCAATTTATTTTTGAAAGAACTTTCGTTCTCTTTCATAACCTGAAAAATTAGTAATATACTTTTTATAAACATATCTGAGTTGAATTTAATATTATAGGCGAATATGTTTTAACAATAGGCTTTGTCTTCAGTTTGTGAGTTGGCCAATTAAAAGATTTGATTTTTACCTCATACAACCAATAATATAATTAGTGGTTAAAGGGTTAAAAGAAGTTGATTTTCAAATAAGTAAAAAATATCTCTTTTGAATTAAAGAAAGAAAAAATAATCTTAAAACTAGTATTGAGTTTAGAATAAAATATACATGTGCGTAAATGACGAATTAATGTAAGCTTGTCAATAAAATATATATGTGTGATTGTAAACATAGCATAAATACACGCATGCTAAAATAAAATAAATGAAAGTTTAAAAAAATGAAAAACACTCAGTGATGGCTTCTAATCAAAAACGTAAAATGTGCGATGGCTGCTAATTAAAAGATCTCCAACAACACGTAATTAAAAGCTTATCTGGAGGAATGCAATTAAAAACAATGAAGGAATTTCAACAACAAATATTGCTGGTGGACATCAAAATGACAACAAGTCTTATAAATAAATAGTCCTGTTTTTCATGAGTTTAGTTGATATAACAGTTGAGAAAAAGTTCAGTTCAGCAAAATCACATCAAATTAAATCAGTCAATCAATCACTTGACAATGCAGTGTTAAAAACCTCAGAAACATGAATTTGCTCTAGCCTGAGTCTGATTGAAACAGCTAATCTGCCCATGAAAATAATGCCTGCCTAACAACTTGAAAATCCGCTGCCAATATCTAAATGTCTTAAAGAAAAATACTTTGAAATACAAAGCAGTAAACCTCCTCAAAAAATCTCATATCTGGCTAGATACAAATATCCTCACTTGAAGCAGCAACCAAGAAGAAAACAATGTCCTACTGAAAATAAAGTACACAGCAAACAGCAAGAAGTATCCATGTTCTAAAATCCTAGGTAATAACATTTTTTTTATTCTCATTTCTAAAGTAGCCATCACATTAGTTTGAAGCCTCCCAGAGTCAAGTAATAATGAACTCTGTTATAGCATGCATAGATGAACTATTGATGTGCATGTTCTAAATGTCTTGAATGTGAATACTCTTTGTTAGATTATATTGATTTCATTGTATTTTAAATGTCAAATATTATTTAATTCTTTGTTATATTATATTGCTTATATATGTGTGAGGCTGAAGTTATGATAAGTCCTTGTTCATATAAATAAATTTCGTATACATAATTATCATTATCTAAGTTAACAAGTTCGCATAAGTAATTTAAAATTAGAATAATAAATGTTTAGTAAATAAATTGTCTTTAAACTTAAAGCTTAATTTGTCGGTCAATTCTTTTTACCACTAATTGAAATAATTTGTTATTGATTACAAGTAGCTGAGCTAGTCATGAGTATATCTTAGACAGTGAATTAGTGGCCATTGTTTAAAGCATGCTATTTATCCTCTGGGTAAGTAACTGGTGCTCTTGTTTCTACAAAACAAAAAAGTGCTTTGAATGTGGTATTGAATTCAAAAGTTGAGAAGAAATCAACCTGACCTCTAGCGGCTCAACGGACCAGTTGTTGCTCAAATCATATCACCTTTGAAACAATTAAATATTCACTTTTAATCTGGAATTTCACCTCAAAATGATTTTAAACAGACTGTAAGTACTAATTTTATTAATCCGCACTTTTACATTTGTTTTTTAAAAAATTTACGTTCACATTAAGCTTGATTTAGATCCCACCTTCATTGAGTTGAATAACATCATCTCCTAACGTTCATGGCTGGCCTACAAGGCTCCAAGCCTTCAACAACTAACATGGAAGAGGGGGGTGAATTACTTCAAAAATCCATAGTGGATAGTTAGGGGAAAAAATATATAAACATTTAAATTTCCCAATAACAAAGCAAAACAAATCAGATAATTTATCAAAAGCAAAATGTTGTGTTTCTAAAATAAACACCAGCGCATTGAATGATAAAATGTTAAAACTTGGCAAACAAACACGAAGGGAAAACGACAAGGATAAGTTTTCTCATACCAAAGAGAAAACATTTAAAGCAGAAGGAAACCCTTTACAAGACCCTTCTGATGGAGAATTAACTCCTCACCACATTGTTAAATCAACTTTAAATTGAAAAACAAAAAATTTTTTTAGCCAAACATAAAATCTGCAGCGGCGAAAATACGCAAAAAGCAACTCAAATTAGAACAACGTGATCAGTTAATGTCAATCATGCGAATGTTATAGAATACAATACCATGAAGAGTTCTATCAAGCAAATTAATCTTTCCACGAACAAGAGAAAAAATTATGAACCCAGTTTCACATCAACGCTTGTGCCTGAAAACAAAACAAAAAACCCAGATCACACTAGTAGTGAAGAGTCTACAGACATCAGCTCTTCCTCTGAAATAAAGCAAAACATTGGATATTTCAAACATCAAGATGATAATCACGATTCCAATAAAACAACAAATGAACAATTTAAGCAATCACAAAGATATATAACTAAACCAGATTATACACAAAAAGATAATATAACAGCCAACACTTATGCAAACATTGTAAAATCAAACAATAATGACAAATCAGTAACAGGAAACATAAAACACAATTCAAATAATCTGCAAGACAATAATGAAGCCACACAACAATTGATTGAGTTGATGGGGGAGTTGGATGAGGCATCAGACACAGGAATGTTTATACATGAGCCATCAAACAGTTCTCATGACCAACTCAATAATCATCAGCTTTATACTGAAACAGTTACCAAATTCAATGAAGCCATGCCACAAGGATTACTAAAATCTTTTGCTATCTTCAATGATGAAGCCTCGCTCATTCTGTCCACTACAGACCACTTACTAAGATTATTCCCTTTTTCCAACCAGTAAACTCTTCGACCTGCTAAAAGCCCAATATCTCTGGAAAGTGATTCAAAGGGTATCATATCACCCCAACCCTCGTTATATAATCCTCCAGTTTACAAACATCATGGCAAAACAAGCTTTTAAAAACAAATATAGGATACTTGATAACAGATACCTAATTACCATCAATCCAAACATAGTCCGTGACACTTCAATAAGTGGCAGGGTAAAAAATTGTGGTTTGGGATTTAATATTTCTGACTTACAAAACCTTCTAATGCCTTATGGGCAAGTCACTTCTTTTAAATATCTTAGGGTCCCTGGAATACAAGAAGAAGTTCCGCAAAACATAGCACTCTTTCAAATTACATTAAAAAAAGAAATAGTGCCATTAGATATCCCCCCACAATCCGTGTTGGAAGAGTGCCTCTTTTCATCTCATTCTGGGGAGTAGAATCACAATGTTTCGAATGCAGGAAGACGGGACACCTGCTGTGCAACTGCCCATCCAGACAATGCACCTCTTGCGGTACCTTTGTGGGTTGGTCACATCAGTGTGGTTCAAAAGAGGATCATATACAAGAACAGCAAAACATGCAACAGACAAAACCCGAAATAGAACATAATCAAGATATAAATTTAGAGCATGAGACTTCTATCAAGCTAAAAACATATAATCAGTCAACAAATGATTCTCATCAAAACAACATAAAAGATCAAAACCAATGCCAAAAAACCAACCCACAGGGATGCCACCAAACACGTCAAAACAAGACAAGCAAAACTTATTTCTCTTCAACAGACACTTGTTCTGACTTTGAGCAAGAAGAAACGGATGCTGAAACTAGGCAAGAAGAAACTGCAAGCCTCACAGAGTCTGAGCCTGACCATGTCCCTAAACCCTTCACCACACCACGCAAAAGGAAAAAGCGCCGCAACAAAAACACACAATCCACCACCTTTGTTCACAACAATAACAATAGCGTAAATATCGATTCAAATGAGACCACCTCAACCTCTGATGACATACAGTGCAATGCCAGTCCCAACTATAAAAAACGGAAAGATGAATCCCTAAAATCAGATAATGACAATACATCAAACTCATATCATACCCAACCTGAAGCTAATACCTCTGGGCAAATAGCCCCCCGAGATTTAACATTATGGATCCCATCAACTGATCCTGAAGTCTGCCTAACCAAAAAGACTACCAGCTCACTGCAAGTATTCTAGCTAATGAACAAGAAACCAAGCAACCTACTTCAAAATGTCATTCACAATAACGTCACTCAACGTCAGGGGGCTTAACTCCAAAGACAGGGCATTTGCTATCTCACATTGGTTCAAACTCCAAAAACCAGATATACTTTGCTTATCAGAAACTAAGCTTCACCTTCACACAGACCCCATGATAATAAAAACAACTGAGAGCTTTGGTTACTTTATTTACTCTTTCTCCATCTCAGCTACCGCTGGGGTTGCTCTCATCATCAATAGAAATTCAATTATTCTTCAAAATCCTGCACATAGATACCAATTGCATTATTGCTACTGTACAAATCCAGGGTTTTCTGTTCACTCTTATCAATGTGTATCTGGTTAAAGATGAACAAATAGTACACAAAGTTATACATAATATAAACATAGCAATTAGATCGAACCCTAGCCCAGTTATCTGGCTTGGTGATTTCAACCACACTTTTGACAATTTTGAGAAAAAATATTTAAAGATGGTTGCTAGAAACATACATAGTGGGAAAGCACTCTTTCATGAAGGAGCCTTCTCTTTCTATACCAGAAGTACTCACTCGCTCATAGACCTCATATTCTACTCTCCTGAAATGATCTCGTTCATAGATACACAGCTCTGGCCTATTGCCTTTTCAGATCATCTCGCTGTTCAAGCTACCATCAAATTGCAACCACAACTTCATACATCAACCAACCTCCCCCGACGATGAGATTACTCAACAGGCACAATGTGCCCCCCCAATTAATCTCAGATATATACATCACCTTTCAAGAACAGAAGATATGGAATCTACCAGCATTACAAAGATGGAATACATTTATAACCTCAACACAAAAGTTTATTAACCAATACAATAGATACCAGAAAGGGCCATTAAGATTACTTTCAGAACTTGATCGGATTACATCTGAACTGAAAAGCATCCAAGTTACAGAACACAACATCCCACAAATTCTACTCCTAAAACATACATATAAACAAACCAGAATGACTCTTGTGGAATATATTCGTATTAAGCGAGCATGCAATTATCTGGAACAACAAGATTGTTGGACTCCAGGTTATATCAGATGGGCCCTCGGGTCAGGAAAAAGAAATCACACACCCTCCTCTTTGTGCCTTGACGGTATTACTTACTCTGGCATCAGTGTGCTTAACAAAATTAGGGATTATTATTCCACCAAACTGCAGCCCATTGGAACTGTTGCCAGACGACACAAATTTGTGAAAGACTCAAATAACTCTCACAGCATTACTGAAGCTGATATCATCTCCAAAATTAAAAGCCTGCCTGAACACACTCATCCCGGCATGCACGGAATTCCTAGATTTCTTCTGTTACACATGGAAAAATTTACCATACATGTTACAAGGGAAATCATTGATCTCTTAGACACTGATAGCCTACATCTTCCAGGGATCTATCCTATATCAGTGGTCCCTTTCATAAAAAAGAAAGATTTACCTGTAGACTTAAATAACATTAGGCCAATATCCATGGTTCCTCTCCTAATCAAAATTATCCAAAGCATTATAAAAGATAAAATTTCAAGAGAAAATCATATCAAAACTTTCCAGGCATCAATATGCTAAGAGGGGTTCATCGACTGGTGATGCTGTAAGCTGATTTCGACTCCTCGTTGATCATATCTGTAGAACAAAACAATCCTGGCCAGTCACAGTCCAACTAGACTTTGCCGGGGCTATTGACTCTGTCCGAATAGATGTACTACTTGGTGAATTAGAGGCTCTTCATGTTCATTTGGCATACATTCAGATCATAGAGAATCTCCTTGCAAATTGAGAGATTTTTTTTATCTCTAAATGGGAGAATTGCCCCTGGGTTCAAACCCTGCATCTCCATTCCCCAGGGCTCCCCATTAAGTGCTCTCCTCTTCATGATCTATATAAATCCCTTGCTTTTGAGCATTGAGGATGCACTGCCTGGGATCTCCATCCCTCTTCTTAATGAAAACATCTCCCACATCTCCTACATGGATGATGTAGTGGTGTTTCTTAAATCACATGAAGAAATAAACATTCTTGAAAGCCTATTACAGCACTATCTGACGCATGGGCTTACCGTTAACAGGAACAAATCGGCAATTTGGAATATCAAAACAGCTAACAGGATAACAGGTTCATTACAAGCTATGCCTCAGCCTTTCTTGGGATTCAATATGTCACTATCCCCTACAGCAATGAGGATGGAAACACAACGAAGACTACTAAACAAAATAGGCATCATCATAACATGCCTCTCAAGAATATATATATCTACATTTGGAAAGGTTTCACTCTTAAACTCCCTCATACTCCCCAAGATTATATTTTATCTTGTGGGTTTTAAACCAACAGAAGCTTTCATTAAAAAAGTAGAATCCCATTGTCTGCGACTCTGTAGAGGTGGGCGCAGATCATTTATCAGTCTGCGCACCCTTCAAAAGCCAAGAGACATAATGGACTGGGACTGCATTCAATAAAGTTATTCGCAATACAGAGAACTTACAATATGATCCATAAACTTTATTCTGATTGCAGGACCTTCCAATGTCCACTTCCCAAAGAGCAAGTGCTTCCCACTGATAGACCGCCCCCTCAGAGGTTCACTCCCATCTGGCTTCAAATGCAGATCTCATACATTTTTACGCACATAGTACCTTCCGCGACCATGTTCAATTCAAAAATAACCTATTGGGAAGCCTTCAACCTATCCAACTCAAATACCCAGAAGGCACACACTTACCTCCCCATCAACATAAACAAACTGCGCAAACTAGCCCATAGATTGAAACTAGCACCTAAACACACAGACTTCCTTCTCAAAATTAACCTTGGTAGCCTCTCCACTGCTATATTTCTTAATAGAAGAGGCTTCCGCATAGATCCCATATGTTGTCTCTGTCTTTCCAGCCCAGAAGATATGGACCATATCCTTCGCCTTTGTCCGGTCTGGCAAGGACTAAGACAAAACTTCCAGAAACACATTGATAATAATGGTCCAGATCTAACATCTCTTGAAGGGGTTTTAAATAGAGGCATTTTCGCTGAAATCAGGCTCGCCACCTACATAAACTTTGCCATCTGGTTGACCAGATGCAAGGTGATTTTTCAAAAATTACCACTTAACGAAATCAATAACTGCTTCCTCAGCATAATTAAAAATATCCAAGAAACAGACAAGAGAGAGGCCGATCCATACCTGGCCATACTAACCTGGGAATTCACAACTGGTCTAAACAGCACCTCTCCAACCAACCCCTAAATAATTTATATGAAAATATCTATTATGATTTAATATCTTATTATGATTTAATAAAACCCTCCAACCATAACTTGCCAAAACAGGGTTTACTAACAAAGGTATTTCGTTATAGACTAGATGATTAATATTCACCTTGCATCCACAGGTTATATTCTACTGACTTTTGAATCATTTCTTCTTTGTATATACCACCCTGTAACCTCGTCTAGTTATTTCTTGTTATTTTTTTTATTTTTATTTTTTTTGTAATCACTTATAGGTCAAATAAAATTATCTTGAAAGAGAAAAGTTGAGAAGAAATCTTTTTTTATTCAAATATAGTCAATTGGATATATTTAACAGATATATCTGCTGGCTTGGATTCAGGTGCTCTTTGAGTATTCTCTTCTCTGCCTAAGGCATTGTGGTGGAGCAATACATAAATGTTTTCATAAGATAATTTTATTTAAGGAGTAAAACATTATATATATGGTTTGTTTATTCCAACAGGGAATTGGTCAAATCCACCCAGTACTATATATATATATATAAGTTTTGTGAGCTTGAATTATCAAAGAAAAATGTCAAATCCACCCAGTACTATATATATATAAGTTTTGTGAGCTTGAATTATCAAAGAAAAATGATGAATAAATTAATGAGGGTTAAAGAAAAAATTACAGACATTATGTTTTTTACTTTAGGCTTAAACATTAAAATTTAAATATATACATTTAAATTAATATTAGTTTACAAATATATGTCTATAAAATAAAAAGATTTAAAAATGTAAGACAGGATATGGAGTCTTGGCAGTTCATAAGTGTCGTTACCTCAGAATTCTTATGGCTTGTGACATTTTTCAAAAACAGGACTATTGCACAGAATATCTAGGAGACCTTATTCAGAAAGGGAAAGGCAGAAAGATTTCCTCCCTACTCACTTTTCATTTTGGGGTTCAAAATTGGTGTAGTGACAAGTGGAAACTATAAAAAACTGTACTCTTTTTTTCTTGTTCCAACCCCCCCCCCTATTTATACTCTGACTCCAGCATTTCAACTATGCTACATGAAGCAATCTTCTAAATTACATCCTGCCTTGGACAAAAAAAACATACATTAATTTATATTTTTAGAAAATTCAAACCTCGATAAGGATCAATGGTTTTTTGGACAACTTGTACTTTTATCATTCATTTAAACAATATAGAACTTTCATTAACAGGCTAATGGAAATTCCAAAGTATTTGATTTTTATTCTTCCAATTCTAATATTAAATTTACCAGGTATTTCCACATTGACTTATATTTTAAAATCCCTATCGAAGCACAAATCTTCTTGGAATGCCATCTTAGATTTTTTAATAAATAATAAAACAAACATATATATAAAAAATAAGACAACTTCTGTTCACATGTTCTTATTAATATGCATTATTTTGTTATATATAAAAAAACAATATTATATATTATCTGACATAAAGTATAACAGTTAGTTCAAAGTGATTATGATTTAAATACATTAATAATAATAACAAAAAAAAATTTGTATAAAATACATTTATATATACAGATATTATTACTTACATTTTACATACATAAATTGAAATCAAACCCTATTAGTAGGTGGATAAATGGAATAAACCATGAAATGCAAATCAGAATCAGATTTAATATTTCAATATATATGAAACAAAATTATCTTTCCATAATCTACTTCAAAAACCAACTTCTTTTAACATGAAAGAATGTCTTTATGAGATCGATGGCCACAGAATCAAAAAATGTTATCAAATCTTTCATTTTTTTTACAATTCACTTTTTTCATAAAAGATAACATTTTGCATTGTCAAATAACTTTTTTATGCCCTGTATTAAGTTTATGAATATATAAACCTGAGTTTTGACATCTAGTTTTCACTCTATTCTTAAAATGATAAAAAATCAAGTCAGATGTCACATGACTTAATTTAGTAAGGCTTGTATTTAATAAAGTTCTATGTATAACTCTATTCTTATAAACATTAACTTTTGTATTAAGACTTAATTTATTCTGACCTACATACATTTTATTACAATTGCAAGGTATCTTATAAACTACCCCAGGAATAGATTTGAAGTCAATTGGCTGTTTTTTTACTATTTAGTAATGAACTTAAATTCAGGACTTTCTTCCAGATCACTTTCATATTACCCACTAAAAAAACTATTCTTATAAATTAGGTTACTAATTGATGCCTTATAATCAAAGAAATAAACTCTTTATTCACACTACCAATTAAGTCTTTATTATTAACTAATTTATAAATATTTCTATTAAATATATTATATTCTTAATAAATTCATGATTATATCCTAACTTAATATAGTCAGAAGCCAAATTGACTTCTATAAATATAACTTATTTTCAAAATTATTATATAAGTCAGAGTAAATTAAGTTTTAATAATAAAAAAATAATGTTCATAAGAATAGAGTTGAAAAGAGATATCAAAATTCAGCTTTTTATATTCATGTACTGAATACAGATCATAAAATATTACTTGTACGTGTAGAGATTATCTTTTACAAAAAAGTGAATTGAAAGGCAGATTAATATTTTTCTTATTCTGAAGTCATAAATCTGATGAAGACATCTATTGATAGTAAAGAAAGTTGGTTCTTGAAGTGATTAATGGGAAGACTATTTTGTTTGGTATGTATATGTTTAGTTGAATTTTATTTGAGATGTATTTGTTACTAGATGAAAGCATGGTTATGGAAGATATTTTATCAATAATTATGCGCTTTTAATGCTCATTAAAAAAGTTATATTTTGAAGTTATATTTTGTTGTTTTGGTGAGTATTGTAGTGTTATATAAATCTCTATAATGATTAGTGTATAATGTTTGTGAGATAGGTTCAAATCCAAAAAGCAAAAAAAAAATGTCTATGGGTATCTAAAGAACATACAAACAAGTTCAAATTGTGTTAGATTGCAACCATTCTGATGGATACATAAGTATCTAAATTTTATGAGCTAAAGATCACATGATAATTTTGTATATAATAAACCATCTATTATAATTCAAAAATTTCATCATTTTACCTATGCTTTTAAAATATTGTTTACTATTTGTTATGTGAACAATCCGTACAATTTATGCAAAGTATCAGCTTTATAATTTGCATATGGAAATTTCTCACAATTTGTGAAGTCTTCAATGCAACATATAGTTATTTTGTGTACTCATTGAGCAAGAAATAACAGCAAAAAAGTTCATACCCTTTTTGCATATTCAACATACACATTCATATATGTGTATATTAAACTATATGCTCACATATTGCTTGATCTTAGCCAATTCTTGAAATAAACTAATAGAATTTCAGTAATCTGTTGCCTTGGCAACATTCATGGCAACACTTAGATAATAAATAAAAAAAACACTTTTTAGGATTCAATATCTTAAATAGATCTTGAGTGATAGAAAGAGATTAAAATATCTTGAGAATTAAAACTAGAAATTTTAAATAAACTTCATTAAATAGGCCAACAAAGTGGTTTAAATGCAGATTAACAAATATTCATTTTTACAACTTTTTCAATAGATTAACAACTTGATTATTATATTTAAATGGCTTGATCTCAGTCAATTAATCTAGTAAAATTTCAGCAACTGTTTTCACAGCAACTTTAAATAACAAATGCAAATCCATTTATCAGTGTCTATTTTTATCCAATGCTTAAATTAAAACAATAGAATATCATCAGTCCAGTGTCAAGATAACAATCAGATAATAATAGAAATTCACTTATTATCTGTGTCTAAAATCCCATCATTAGTGATAACAGTTGACTAAAACAGATTGAGATTAAAACTGCCTACAAGTTACAAATAAACTGTCTCTAACAGGCAGAATAAACAGTTGAATACTCATTTTTGCAACTTTTAAAACAAACTAGTTTGCAATACTTAATAATAACCAAATTATAAGTCCATATAGATAATTAGTTATATGTAAACCTCATGATCCAATCGAATATCATGAATCTGTTATCAAGACAACACTTAAATTATAAATGAAAGTCAACATATTATCAGGGCTTAGGATTGTAAATAAGGCATAAACGAAAGCTACTGACTGAAGCAGATTGACGTCGATTCTACCTTGAGGTTGAAAATAAAGTTCTGTAAAAAGGTGAAGATTATGTTAGTTTGAAAGGTGGTAAAAATAATTATTTATTAATATACCTTCAAATACTTTGTCCTGGCCTGTTTAATGAAGCTTACTTAAAATTTTTAGCCAATTTTAATTTCAATCCATTTCAATCAAATGCTGTCACTCGTAGTTTATTTAAGAAATTAAAACAGGATTGTAAGTGGAAATCTGTTTTATTATCTAATTATTGCCTTGACAACAAATTCATGACTGGATTTTGATTTGGTTTAATATTTATCTAGGACAGTGTAATTTACATATGTTATCCAATTAGCTATGGGCATTAATGATTTATTATATTAAAAAGTAGTAGTAGTAATTTGTGTGTTGTGCTAAATAATATCACTAGTTTTCTGTATAATATGCATTATAAGAATCAAACTGATGACTGATTAAACTATGTCTACTGGAACGTTGTAACCTGTCAAATCAAAAGATTATTGCCTGATGATTGTCAATATGCTAAAAATTTAGTAATTAAGACAACCCGTAGGCACTCAACCATATTTGATGAATTACTCAATCACATACTTTTAAAATTTGGAAAAATTATAACTGTTTTTATTAAAATTAATGTACATTTTTTCTCCCCATCTTTTATTAAGAAAACAAAAATACAGCAAAGAGAAAAATCGTTATATATATATAAACTGTGATTAAAAATAGAGTGTTACTTTATCAAAACTTTTTTTAAAAAGACAAATAGTTAGTATGACCATACATATTAATATCTGAAGATATCAAAAAATCCATGTTGTCATTAATATATACATCATTAATACAGTCAACATTTAAACAATCCCAATATCAATAGCAATCAAGAATTTCATACTGTTGTCAAGGCAACCATTTAACAATAAAAGTGGAATCCCTTTAAGAGGATAAAAGTTCGCCTTGATAACAGTTTGAAATGGTTGATTGCTATTGATATTGGAATTGTTTATGTGTTGACGGGTTTTTAATGATTACTTCCAAACTCATTTAGCCTTGAGCATTATTACACTTAATATATATATAATGTTAAAGGGCCTTACTAATTATCTATCTGCTTCATAGTTATTAACATAATATTTAAATATATTGAATAGTTAGTAATTACACATGTGGTTTATATAGGCATTCATTATTGTATTTTATTGAGATAATTAGAACACTATATTAGCATTTTATCAGTACATTTTGTATGCCCATATATTCTTTTCTTCTGATAATAATTATTATACTTAATATTTTTGGTTGTTGGTTAGAAGTTTATACATTATTTGTAAATAGTGTGTTAGGTTATATATAATTTATGTTAATATGTATGTTTGCTTTTTGTTAACAAATATAAATAATTAAAACCTAATCTGTGTCATGCTATTTCGATCTTATTATAAGCAACAATTTGTTTTATCTCCAGAGAAGCAATTTCTCATGCTGAGCGTTTTTCTGGCATTCAATGGAGTAATTGTGATGGTGATCGGATAGCGGATTATCTAAAATAATCTTTCTATAAGAAAGTGGCATCTATATCTATTAATTAAGCTCTACATTATTGGGTGTTATGACTGATTACCAAAATAAATAAAATTATATTTTCAGAGGAAATAGCATTAAAACGATCACCAATGATAAAGACATCACACCAATTTATGGGTTTGAACTAGTTTGAGCTCACTTTCCATTACTGTCCTTATTCTTTTATGTTTTAAATAAATTATCAGTTTGACTCAGTATTTAAATAAAACAAGAATGCTTGCAAACTCCACTACTAAATTATATAACCAAAGCATAATGTAAAATGGCATTTATTATAAATAAAATCATAACATATGTATATTATTAATCAGTAATGTTACCTAGTGCTATAGCCAAATTACAAGAAAATTTCAGTCTATTTATAAGCATTTTTGAGCAAAATGATAATGAACTTATGCTCTATTTGCTTGCAATTTAGGCTTTATAATAATAATGTTCTAATTAATTGAAAATGTAGATCGTTGCGATATTATTTTATAATAAATACCAGTTTAAAGATATGCATTATTTATATTTTCTAAATGTCTGATTAGTAATGTAAAAGATTATTGAAACCAAAGTCTGCCATTACAATATTCTTGTCTTATTTAAGTGGGAAATGTTGATTAAAGTAAGTCAATTTGATAAAGAAACACAGTTGTATTTATTATCATCAGCATTATTTTCAACCGTTATTCAATATGAAAGTCTTTTCATGTCCTACTTGGTTTCTCTGATATTTAGCTTCTTTTTTGAACATTATTTATGTCTCCATTTCACACGTGATATTTTTCTAGATCTTTTACGATCTCTTAATGGATGTCCTTCTATTATCAGATCTTGTAGTTATCTGTCCAGCATATCTCTGCTTTAGACTCTTAAATTTTTTTAATAATGGCAGTAATATTTGTTTGCAGTTAAATTATGATGATTGCTTTGGTTCTTGCTAGATGCTCAGCCAAGGTTATACAGAGTACCTCTTTAAATTATATTCACAGGGAATGAATGTTCGCTATTAATGATGATTGCCAGAGTTGTTATGTTTGT
This sequence comes from Epiperipatus broadwayi, assembly GCA_028023455.1. NCBI lineage: Eukaryota > Metazoa > Onychophora > Udeonychophora > Euonychophora > Peripatidae > Epiperipatus > Epiperipatus broadwayi. The sequence continues at coordinate 907,671 of JAQFVV010012651.1, read as the reverse complement.
GATATTACTTCTTTATATAAATCTCCTTATATACACTCTAATGCAGTTTTTATAATTCTTCCTTTACTTCTCTAACAGTTTCGACTAACTTGCAGTCTTCATCAAAGCTACAACATTTAAACACATAATCATATAAAAGTACATATTTTACATTATTATTCATAATCATATTTTATTTTTCATTCTATACTTTTCTCTTATTTGCTAATTCTTATTTTTTCATTATTTCTTTTTCTTATTTTTTACTTTTTATTTTTCTTCTGTCCTATCTATCATTATACATTATTCTTTAATATATCTCTATAATATTTCTATTTTATTTTTTAATATCTATTACTCTAATTTCTTTTTTTTTCTTTCTTTCATTTATCTATATTTATTTTTTTATCAATAATTTTAATTTATTCCTATTCCTATCTTTATTAATTATTCTCATTCTTAATTTATTTATTCATTTTACTCACCTTTTTATAACCTTCTTTCTTCTTTTTACATTTATAACTGTTAGAAAAATAAACATGGAATTATAAAAATTGCATTAGAGTATAAAAAAGTAATATTTATGAATATATGAAGAAATACAAAAAAGTAAAAAATATATATAAGGATATATTGCTCTATTATTTCTAATTATTAATATATTTTATTCCCATGGTCACTTTATAGATATTGATGTTTGGTGATGATGATTCCCATCTCTCTTTTTAAATGTCATAGCATTGGCCAGGATGCAAACCCGCAACCTGGGCAACTGCCTGCAAGTGCAAGGCAGTCGCACTGATCTCTCGACCACCATTGCAAGATGATTCCCATCTCTTCCTGTTCCACTTACTTAAATTAGCATAAAAATAATAAAAGAATACATAACCCCAGATTTATATAATACTTTTTTAAAAAAAATCTGTTTTCTATAATCTAATTTTGTTATTACTGTAAGCTGGAATAATCACTAGGAGTAAGGTGAAGTGGTTTGAATTTCAGACTAGTAATTTGGCAATAACAAAGGAATAGAATACATATGACAATTACAATTGCATTAAACACCATAATCCAGGAAAGTGTGATCCAAATCCAAAATTGCTCACTAATAAAAACCATGAGTTAGAAAAAAATCTGGAAATGTGAAAAGAATATCACCAGATAGAAATTCATTTAGCACTAGTATTGGCGCTTATTGATTACTCAAACTTGCACTAGAGGGCAAAATTGAATTGAAAGAAATATTTCCTGCTTAAAAGTGTTGTAATATTAATAATCAGCATTAAGCTATAGCACATGCGCTTTGTCGATTTTTAACAATAAATGAATACTCCCACTTTATTGTTAAAAATCCACAAAGTACATGTGCAATAGCTTAATGCTGATTATTAATATTACAGTTTATAAACATTGTGCTATATAAAATAAATAGTTTATTTAAAAGTGTTGTGTAAACTGATTCGTTTGGAACATTAATGCTTATTAAAGAATTGAGTAGGTAGTGTCAGAACTATACAGCTATACATTTAAAACATTAAGGTGTTTTCGAATTTCAGGTGGAAAAGTATGCCATTTAAAAAAATGTGCATTACATTCAAAAATCTAGGGCAAATAAGTCCAGATTCACGATTTCTCACTAATGTTTAAGTCTAAGAAATAAAAATTTGTTTACAAATAGAAACAGGGCAGCAATCTGTTTAGGGATTTAATATTTTCTATTATTTAACACTACTGTAATTTTAATAAATAAACATTAAATCTTTTTTTTTAATATATATTTATATGTTAGCAATGGTCCATATTGGGGTAAAAATGGTTATATTTACATGTCCAGAAATAAGTTCAATCAATGTGGTATTTCATCAGAAGCCGGATATCCTGTACTGCTCTGAAAAAATTAGATTGTAAGAATTAAAATGTTTATATATTTTGTAGTTGTTTTAGAAAATAAATTATTATTATTTATGATTTAGTATTTTTTTTTTAATTATAGAAAGAGATTAAAAATATTGGAGTCACTTTTTCATTAACACGTGACAAGTATTTTGGGTGCGCCCACTTGATGCTAACCTAAAATAATAATGATATCAGTGACTATTATTAATCATTTACTAAACTGAATATTATAATAATTTTAACTTAATTAGAGAATCATATACATTATTATAAAAAACAGTACGTATTTAAAAAATAATTTCTTCCAGATTTTTCTCATATTTCGCTTTACTATTTGTTTATCAAAATTGTAGTAATTTTTTGTTTATGAAAACAGAAGTAATAAAAATATTTTGATTTACAAGTGTCAAACTTACTCCACTTAAAACTTTGACACCATCCACTATGTAAAGGATTAGGGAGATAAAAAAGTACTGGGTGAGCCAAAAATTATTTTTCATTTTCGGACATTTTTTGTCATGAGTCAAAACATCGGCCAGTAAGCAAACCCGCGACATTGCTTGGAAGGCAGCTGTGCACCAACGCATTTCCACTTGTTTAAGCAGATATAGTGAAATAGAAGTTTTAAATTATAGTATATTTCTATACTTAAAAATTGATATTTTAACATAGATTAAAACGTTGTGCCATGTGTGAGACTTTTTAGACCTTCACGATATTATTTATTTATAAATTGTTGTGAATCTTTTAAAATATCGCTTATAAACATTGCACAAAATAATTTATTAATCAAACCATAAAAGTTTTTATAACTTTAGATATATATCGAAATATTTTAGACATAAAGATTATGTTTAAAGCTAGTTAAAATTTAATGAAAAGACAGGTGCTTGTATTTTAATCAAATATGGCGTTGATTAGATTGTAACTCTTGCATTATTTCTATTGGTCTATTAATTTGATACAGTCGATTTGATTGGTTGTTGTCTTTGCCCAGATTTTATATAGATTTAAAATGAAATTACTAATTATAAAATATTTCACCTGCATAGTCCATTAAAAGTATCAAATTATATAAATGCATCTCAAATTTTGAATGTATTTTATTATTCCATCAGAGTAAAACTTCTAAATAATTCTCAGCCACTATATATGTTCAGCCTGAATCTATTCTTTAATGCTTAGATGAGCTACAAGCCCTAAACCATTGATAACCACAGTGTTAATAGTCTGATATTTTTATATATTATATATTAGGCATATCTGACTTGCAAGCTTAATTTTATAAATAATTGTCGATATTTTTGTAAACTTATCAATAATCATTCAATCCTTTCATACTCCACCCACTCAATGCCTGTATAGATAGAGTCATTTTATTTTCACTATGATTCTATAGTGGGAATTTATGTATGTAATAGTAAGATACCCCTGAAGTAGATGATGCTTAATTAATGAGTTGAAACTTTTTTACATGGTGCTATAATATTTCACAATATTCTATTTTGTACTCTGTAACCATAACTGCTATCCCTAAGATAGCATGTCTGTTTTCAAGGTGGATAGTATTTATATCAATTTATCTTACCTGGAGTCACACTATTGTTGCCCAGCAGAAAGAATATGTATAAAATTATACATCATTGTAATCATCATTTTCAACCATCATCAGTCTAACTGAAATATAATTGTCACTTCTAGTTTAATTCTGTTTTTCCAACCCTTAATGTCACTTCTACATATCACAACAAAAGTCTTCTTTATTTTATATATCTATCTCACATGCAGACTGGTTCTACAATCAAAGGATTCTTAGCATTTTCCACCTTGGCTGCAACATCGTGTCTTGGTTTACAATATAATAGCTTTCTATATATAAGGGATATAATTTAGTTTTGTTTCAAATGTAAATATCTAATAAGACTTATTCTTACGCATACATATTTATCCTGTTTTTAAGAAATCTCAATCGATGTTTTAGTTATAAACCATCAGATAACTAAAAAGAAAAACCATGATGTTTGTAGTTTAAACACTGAAGTATAAAGCCAATAAATGGCCTAAACTGGCTGAGGCATTTTGATCAGCAGTTTATCCATGTTCCTTTATTATATGCATAATTACAAAGTACTAAGCGCTGCAACTACAAGAATTTACAAAATGTTTTGAACTCAGACTTTTAAGCTTCCTTTAGTTATCCACTCAATTTCACACAACCAATATATATAACCACATACTTGTAAATAAAATAAATAATCTCCAATGTATGCTTTTTCAGCTGAACCAATATTTATCAGTTGGTCCAGCTCATCATCTCCCACATATATATAATCAATACTGAATTTATATTTAACCCTTTCAACGATTATTATTTAATTGGCCGAATGAGTTAAAATTCAAAACTTTTAATTGGCCAACTCACAACTTTAACAAAATCTATTGTTAAAATAGATCACTTTTAATAATATAAATACGTTAGTTTCGTTTGTAAAAAGTATATTACTAAATTCTCAGATTACGAAAGCAAACGAAAGTCTTTTCAAAAATAAAATTTGATTTATAATTTAAAAAATATTCAATTGCGGTGAAATAAAAGTAACCGCTATTCAACCAACCAAAAAAGATTGCGTCAGCAATATTTTTTTTTCACTTTAACGTTACGATAAATATGTAGCAATAAATAAATAATTCTTGGTAATATCTTAACTATTTTTCTAAAATAATTTGATTTTTAGTATTATTTTATCAATAATAATTTGTAATTCAATTCAAATATTGTTTAAAATGTTGTAAACATTCGTTTATCATTTTCGTAATAAAAATCAAAACGAACGTAACTTTTTACTTTTTGGCAGCCATTTCCCTTTTTTGACAGAAGTTGTACAGCCAATAAGATTCAAGAAAAGGTGATCAGGAGGTGGTGCTTTGGTTTTGTTTGACATATATGGTCATTTTTATTGTTTTTTTACTTGTAAAATAATTCTGAAGAGGGCACCATCTTACAGAACTTTTGATTTTCTTTCGAATGACGTATAATATGTATACGTGGGATAAAAAGTAGCCGATTTAGAGTGACGACAAATCTTCTCATTTTTTGATGAGTCAAGCAGTCAAATTAACATAGAAAATCTTCAAACTTTAATGGACAGGCTTCAATCATCTTCACTCTCTAACCATTCATGTCATTGAAAACCTGATGACCGCATGTTCAAAGCCTTTCTTTGCCAATTTTGTTGGTGTCAGACCCATATTGACAGTAAGGTAATCTGATCCTTTGTATATAGAATCTTAAACCCATTTAAATACACAGAAGAGGGGTGGGGCAAAATACAGGCTGAATATATAATATTTAAATACATGTGAAGTATTTAAGTTAGATATAATTAGAGGTGAATTGAAATCAGACTTTCAAGCTTCCTTTAGTCATCTACTCCATCTTATACAACTAATACACATGACCACATATATACAAAAAATAAATGATCTCCAATATATGTATTTCATGCTGAACCAGCACTCATCAGTTGGTCTAGATTATCACACACACACAATATATATATTGTGACCTTTTATTTAGGTCCCGGTATTAAATAATTCAAAATTTTAAATCATAATAATATATCTGGCATGAAAATCTAAATGAGTGGCTTTCAATAAAGACTGTTTTGGATGCACTAGGAAATCTGCTTGAGGGGAGATGAGATTTCAAACCTAGTGTAGGTTTGAAACTAGGGATAAAACAACAATTTAAAAATATTGTTATTAATTGTGAGATAAATATATTGCTATTTTATTATTGTTGAATAATAAATAAACAAATAAATTAAATTTATTAAATCTTGTAAAATAAATGGTTATAGTCAATTACTTAAGCATATTGTTTATGTAGTGAAGCCAAAACTGACTTGCATATTGTGAGTACACTTGGGTCTCTTATTACGTGGAGTTATTTAACACAATTTTGAAGTTACGTGATTCATGTTTCACCAGAAGTGTGTTAAATAAGTCCGCGTAAAAAGAGACCCAGGTGTATGAACTCTGATAATGCGCTATTATTTTAAATAATAAATTTTGCGCACTTATGTTATATTGAAAGTAATAGCACATTATTGGAATTCGACTTTCATCTTAGTAATTTCAATATTTTCAGTGCTTTATAATAGTAAGATTTTATGCAATAATGAAATTAAAATCATAATTTCCACATTTTATGTATACACACATTAAATTTTACAAGATTATAATGTAAATTTGTTCAAACATTGTACATATTAATTTTACATTTTAAATCACATTCTGTTTTTGCTTTTTAAAAAAGAACGTAATCAATTATTAATCATTTAGTGTCCACAAGTTTATTTTTAAAAGGTCAGTAATAGCAGTGGGCATAATTAAATTTGACAATTAAAATCTGATTTTTAATTGTAATTAACAATTTAAAAATTACTTACTGTGACTTTAAATTAATGTGAAATTTGATTTTTAAACCGAATTGAAAATTAAAGACAAAAATAAGAATTTAATTTTTAGTTGTTAGTTTCATAAACAATTAATAAAATCACCATCTCAAAGATTAATTACTAATTACGTTGTCACCAGAAAACCACTATTACAACATGAGTGTGAAGTTGGCACTAGTTGTTTGCAAACGAACGTGTTTTTTTGGCAAATAGCTATAATAATTAAAATGTGTATAAAAAATATAAATTACTGTACTGTAAATTATGCATAAAAATATATTATTTTGAATAAAATTAAATATTATAGTTAAAAACAGTTTGCCTTGTATCAATTTTTTTCAAATTTGAAATTTTTTATTAGTCATATTTATTTCCTTATTTTTTTTTTGCGTGAATTTTAAAGTAATTTTACATTGGTGCTTTGCTTTTATGTGAATTTTGAAAAATCACAGACCGCATCCCCCCTTTTTCAATGTAAGTTACGTCTATTTTTGCGCGTGTTTTCTAAGGAACCTATCTATCGCATAAAACGAGACCCAGGTGTAGTTATTAAAAATAAAGCCAGAGTGGGTAATATTAATATATTCACACCAAGATTATTGGTTTAATTGCTCCCACATTGCATTGGGATAAAAGCTATATATAATTTAACAAAGTTGTAGGGGTGTTATTAAGAAAAAAGAACTAAACAACCACATACTTCACTCTGATCTTCTAAAATAAGGAGGAAAAAAGTTAAAAATCAGAAAAAATTGGAATTTAATTGAATAAGGATTATAATAGATTGTTATCTGAAATAATGGAGTAAAATATCTTCAAACCTTGCTATCATTTTAAACACCTTTTTCATCAATTGATAGTTCTTAAAAGTTATACTGGAAGAGAAATGGAAACCTTGTGCATCATAACTGTGTCCCATAAATATTGCTCCAAACCCAGAAAAATTCAAGAAAAAGTAAGCTTTTGCTTTTATGTTTTTCATATTTTTAAAATCTCTTCTTTACAAATGACGCACAAATTATTTATAGTTAAAATAAGAAGTTGTTAATGTTTGTATTCTGCACTACTCTTATTGTGCAGCAGAACAATATTGTGCTTGTAAATTAAAATCTCAAGAAAAAAATAATAATTCAAGATAATTTTGAAGACAAGTGTTATGATATATATAGTAAATAAATTAAAAAGTTATTTAATCATCTAACTTTTAATAAAGTAAAAAAAATAATTGCGTGATTTTATTATCTATTCTCATCTGCTGATTTTTCCTAGTGCCAATTTTGTGTAATGATAGAAATGAATGATTACAGATTCATTAAAAATGCTCAAGATATCGTACTTGTAATTGGATAAATTGTTTTTAATAGTGCTAAACAGTTATTATTTTGTCAATGGAAATATAATACAATAAATCTTTACTTTTAAAATTTTACAGTACAATGCATATAAATAAGATTTTAAAAAATTGTCTGGTAACTGTCCCAATTACTTAAAATGTTACAAATCGCACTATGGAGGAAAAAATAAAATTAATAAAGAATTTTAAAAAGTTGTAATAAAATTCTAAAGTCATTTTCAAGGAAAATCATCTGGATTAAAATGTAAGTGAAATGATTTAGTTTTACCCCACTTGAAACATTTACATCTTGTCTCACTATATTAATAATGAATAAATCAATAAATGTCTTTAAAAAGTTTGTTTTGAAGATTATAATAACCTATAAAGTTATTCAGGAAAATTATCTAGAGAAAAGTAGATAAACCTAACCTTTTAAGTATGCTACACTTGGAAGTGTGAATTTTAATTGTCTTATTAATTATCGGTATAGAAACTAATAAATGATTTTATTTTTTTTTGCCTTTGGAGAAGTATGGGATATTGCCTTATGATATTAGCATCAAACAGGATAATAAAATATATATGCATTATTTGGAATGTTTACCCATCATAATATCAGTTCTTATCATTTTAGCTCACCAGAATAAAATAAACTTTGCTAACAGGATAAACTCTGATGGTAGAAAATGTTTGTTTATTATTTTTATTACTGCTGTGTTAGCTTATAATGCTTATGTCATGTGTTATTTGGGGAATTTTGTTTTTAAACATGTTTTATTGTGGTATGAAATATATTGAGTTAAAGAGAAAAAAAATGTGTAAAATATATACATCTATTACATGTATTTGTATTTTTTCACTTAAGGGAAAATATGATATTATATATATCGTTTATCTAGAGAGAGAGTGAGAGAGAGAGATATTTACTTCTCTCATATTTTAAAACAGATTTTAATGTATATTAGTAAAAGGTGAACATGCAGACATTTTGTCAAAGATATATTAGAATGACCGAATTATTTTCTTATATAAAAGAAAATTTGATATAAGCCTTTTTCATTTCATAATTTTGTATAGAAATGAACTTGTCCACTTTGAATACAAATGCAGGTTGATCTTTATTGCTTAAATACATTGTTCTCTCTCTAACAAAAGTATAGTTGTCATTTTAAAATAATTAATGATCATTTGACATATATATATATATATATATTGGTTTGTCTATTGATACATTAATGGTTCTGCATTGTGAAATGGAATATGCATATATCCACTGTTATTGTTAGTGTTATTTTACCTTGCTATAATATTGAGAATGATTTGTGACAGTTTTTAGCTGATAGGATGTGTCGATAGAATGGCATCCAATAGATTAATATTAATATTGAGCATGGGCTGATGGAGAATCACTTATTGCTGATTCCATGAGAGGAAAGTTTGGTAGAGGCCAAGTAGTAATTAATGCTTGTTCACATAAATAAACCTAAAAGAAAGGATATCCATGGTCTGAATTCTATTTTTTTTTCATGATGAGGCAAAGCCCACGTGTATACCCATAGAGATAGTAGAATTAGCCATATTATTATACAACTGTCATGTTGTTTTATAGAGCCTCCCTTTTTAGTGTTAAATCCCTCATGATTATATAGTTAGTTTTTCCACCATGTATTGTGAAATATAGTAGTCAAAATCATATGGCAAGAATAAAATAATGTTAGATTTAGAAACACTGATTTAACTGTAGTGTTTGCTTAATTGAAATAGTGTTTTTGATGTTGTAGGATCTTCATCAGTTATAGACAGACCAAACCAAGATCTATTAATGAATGTAGAAATTTTTAGATGTAAATGTAAGAGATGCACATGGGCAGTGTGGATTCATCTTCATCAAATAATGATTTGACAATGGATTGGTAAGATCAGTTAAGTATTGAATAATTAGGTTGTGGATATAGGTAACATTTTAGTGATATATAAGTGTATCTGACTTTTGATGTCTGTTCCTACTTTAATACACCAAACATATTCATCTCAAATTTTAATCAGTTATTAATTGTGCAGAATATGATAATTGCCCTTATCATATTCTGATAAAAGAAATGGCTTTGGTATAATGCACTATGTTATAACTTTTGAATTTTAAATTTAAAATTTGTGCATACCATAAGGTCCTAAATACACTGTTATTTTTGTAATTTAAGTGCTAGTTCAGTTTCAATAAGGTTTCATTATCTTATTCTTTAAAATAGGCTAAACAGTAATAAATGATACTTTGAATATCATTGTATATGCTGGCTGTATTGACTAAAAATATGGTCAATGGGATACTGAGTATTTTCCCATCCCAGAGTTTAATTTAATATATTGGTTTTATTTCATGCCATGTCTTTGAATTAAAATTTGTAAATATTGTAAATAAAGTTTGTTGTGTTCAAAAATTTTATTTAGTTGCCTGTAGTCTTATTGCTAATCACCATATATACACTATTATTGTTATTGCTATTGACATATCAGAAGATTATAAATTGAAATCATCATCAACCAATATAGTACTATTAACTATATTATGCTATATCATAATAGTTTTGTTAAGCCTTATAATTTATTAGTACATCTAATGCATCATCCCACAATAATCAAAATGTTAATAACTTAGAGTACAGATTATTTTAAGTAATAGATTAAAAGATAAATATAATATTGATTTAATTGGTTTAGTTGAACCCGCAGAGCTATCATTCACTGATCTTGATCACATGGTTTATAATTATTTGAGAAAAGGAATTTAGTAAAGTATTGTGTTTATTTATTAAAAAGTTATTCCTATTTCTTAAATATTAAAGCTATAAGAGTTATTGAGTTCATAAAGTTTATGTGTAACTGCTAAATATAGTTGTTAATTTGAGTTTATATTGAGAGCTGTTTTGTGCATTCTATTCGAGTAGTGGTAAAATCCCTCTCACTGACCCAAATATATTTTGTATAATGATTTTGAGTGTTTGAACCCTGAGGAGAATTAGTTGTTAAGTTTCAAGGTAGAATTTAAATTTGTAATAAATTTTATATCTAGTTAATTATTATAGTTGGACTTGAAATAGATTACTTTCACTGTTTTATGAAAGTCAACCAAACTTTAAGATGTAAATTACTTCTTTTGGCATAAAATGTATAGTTTGTTTTAACTTCATGATAAATATTCTGGTTGTGTCAAGCTTGAAATCCCTATTTTTATTTAGCTTATCTTTTTACCATTTAATACAATATTACTTATAGGTTCAGATTTCAGTCTCCATCATTGATATTGTTCTTCAATTTCATCTTGTTGTTCTTTTATTTATTCATTTTCATTTGACATTAATTCATTATCATAATTGATTAATCATACATTAACTTTTACTCTTTTATCGTCTTAACTATTCATTAACTCTTATTCTATCATCATCTTAATCATTCATTATTCTCATACATCTTTGTTTTTTTCTCTTCATTCTTAGACTCATTTCATTCTACTATTTAATTATTACTTATTTTCATCATCCATTTAGTCATCTACATCATAATTTACTTATCATTTCATTTATAAGTTTAATTTTATAATCATTCCAGAGATATAATTATTGGTTATTTATTAGTTTGCTGAATATCAAATTTAACTCATCACATTTTGTTTGTATGGATTTCAAAGCTGGTTTGACCAGAAGTTATTATCTTTATTAGTCACCTTGTGATCTTCTTTAGATCTATTGTTTCATGCTGGTTTTATTAAATACAAGAATCATTTCGTTAGTTTTACATTTTTGTTTCTTTATACTTATATTCTGGATAATGAAAGTATGATAGGTTGCATAGGAGAACTTAGTCACTAAAACATATGGCATGATTTGTTAATGACCAGTTAGACCAGGGAGAAGGTTACAATATATATATATGTTCAGTGCTCAGTTTATATTAAGATAGAAAATTTTCAAACTTTAATGAACAGACTTCAATATTCCTTTCTAATTGCATCTAACTTATAGTATATATACAATATACATGCATTAAAATATTGCATTTCAGGGTGGTATTCTGATCATACCTCTTATAGGTATTTAAACAGGCTTAAAGTCCTACATATGAAAGATCAGATTGACATATGGCCAACATGGGTATGACGTAACAAAATTGGCAATCAATGACATTGAACATGCCATTATCAGTTTTTCAATAATATAAATCGCTGGAGAGTGAAAAAGATTGAAGCCTATCACTTAAAGTTTAAATATTTGCTATCTTAATATAAATCAAGCACTGATTATATATATGTGGGGAGGAAGATGATGATTCAGATCAACTAATGAGTCTTGGTTCAGCGTGAAATACATATCTTGTAGATCATTTATCTTTTTTGCATTATGTTGTCATGTGTATTGGTTGTATAAAATGGGAAAATGAATAAAGGAATCTTGAAAGTCTGGGTTCAAATCCCCTCTAATCACATCTAAATTAAAGTATATATACTATATGCATAATTAACAGAACTGAATTTGTCTGCTTGTTATCTAGAACTATTCTACCACAAGATAGTTACAACTTTGTAGTGACTTCTAACGTTTAGTACTGAAAATAAATAATAACTGCCTTATATAACTATGAGAAAGCAAAAACATTTTAAAAGCTTTTCAGATTTCTTGCCTCAAATTTCATTCCACTGTGATTATCTATCAGTTGTAATACCATCCATTCTCATTTTATACATTACTCTTATTTATTTATCAGATGAGCTAAAGGCATTATTAACTTGGATCTTTACCCTTTCTTATAATCATTATGCACGTCTGTATGTATAGCACATAGGAACTCTGATTTGTTTTGATTTTGTTAGCAATCAAAAGACTTATAAACAGCAATTTATCCCAATCTAGAAATTTGTTTTATAATTATTAAAAATTGCAAACTCTTATATGTTTAACCACTTCAATTTCAACTTTTTTCTCAAAATACTTCTCCATTGTTAACTTCAAAATTACAACTACCTCGTGCAGAGAAATATAACTTTTTCCACGATGTGGACAATTTATGATTTATATCTTTGTGTAAGTAGTAAAAATATATTATTACAAAGAGTATATGCTTAATAATCAAAGAAAAGTACTGTAGAACTAATTAATATTAAGCAGAGAAGAATTTGTGAATCCCTCTTATTACACCACTCTCTCACAATGTAGAACCCTATATGTAACCAATTTTAACATTCTTTAAGTCAGTTAATAAAAGTTTTGTTGTAATTCAAATCTTTCACTTTTTACAATCATTTATTAGACAACCATTATTTCAAATGTCATTACGTTAAAACATTCCTCCACAGTAAACAATTCTCAACTATTCCTTCTTGTCAATTGCATAATTCACTTAATTAAGTAATAGGTGATATTAAAGACTTTTATTTCCACACCTACATGAAGAGAATGATATTTTTATACATCATAAATATGATGTATTTGACTTTTATGAAATTTATTCTACTCAAACTTAAATATCTAGTTTGCTTTATGTTTTTATACTCCATCTCAAACCTTACATACTCTATGGTATTTCATATATACTCAGACAACTAATGGACTAATATATCATATTCAGTTAAGAAATTTTATAAGTAATAAATAAATTTTGCAAGAATATTTTTAACAATGTGCCTTCAATATTTTCTTGTAAAAAGATTTTACACAAACTTTTTTTATATATATTCTATTATCTCAACTATTTTCTCTTAACTTAATTTAACTTGGCTTTCAAGATTTTAATAGGGTTATATCTCAACTTATCTTGATTGGATTAAGCAGACAATAAAACAGACATATCTAATAACTGAAATAAGCCATTGGATTTTGTCACATTTTTAAGGTTATTTGCTTCTACTCTCATAATATTGCCAATTACCCTTACAAATGATCAACTTACGATATATCTTTCAGTGCATCACAAATATAGGACAAATTATATTTCAAACATTTCAGTGATTCAATTCAACTTTACCCTGTTTGTCACAGAATGATTTAAGAGTAAAATTAATTAAGTGCTTTCTCAAGCTAAGTGCTTTCTCGAGCATTTCCTTCAACGAATCAAGTCGGAAAAATATACTTACAAATGATATATTGTATTAAATACCTTTATAATTAAAGTTAAATGTCTAATGCAATTTAATTAATTTTTCATGCTTTTGGGAATGTTTTGAATTAATATATCAACATCAAGATTAGTCGCATTTTCGTGTTCAATTGATGCATTGCCAGACCAGTCAGTCTTTCTTGAGCCATGATCGATGGAGGGTATGTTTTCATTAATTTTAATTTTGAAAAACTTTTTTTTCAACAGGCTACTGATACCAGAAATGTTGTGAATATTCGAATATTAATTAAGCAAACACAATAAATAATTTTGAAACAGTATTTTCTAATTTATGTTGGCTTATTATATGAGAGAAAATGAATTGCCAAAGTACTTTCGGAAATTTGCCTTGCTATTACTTGCAATTTGTTCTTTGATTCCTTATCAGCCATTTTAAATTTTAAAAAAATTACTGGGCATATAATTTTTTTTTATTGCAATAAATATATGTACATTTTTAGAAAGCGAAAATATGAAAGAATGTAATAAAGCTGATAAAATAGTCATTACCAAAAAAAATAATTAAAAAAAAAACAGATTTTTTTTTAAGTGTCATAGCATCGGCCGGGACGCGAACCCGCAACCCGTGCAACTGCCTGTAAGTGCAAGGCAGTCGCGCTGACCTCTCGACCACCAATGCAAGACAAAAGAGATTTTTTACATTTTTAAATATGTTTATTTTTACATTGGTTCACAAATTCTCAATTTTAAAAGGTATAACTTAAAATTACAATTTCATAGACAGCTTCATCACATGCATCTCGAAATGCTGAAAAAAATGATATATAATATGTCTTACCTGAGGTAAGTTTTCTATGCAAAAATTACAAAAAACAGTGTAATTGGTAACTTCGATTTTTACTAGCTGCCCCACATGTTCTACTTTTATAACAGAGTATATGCTAGAAATATTTGGTTGTCCGTGCATGCAGATATCTGTTAGAAATATGTTTGGATTTTAGTGGAGAAAAAAATAACAGGAATAATTTACAAGATGTTGAGGACTTTAGTAAAGTGTAATGTGATGTACAGTATAGTATAATATTATTATATATTACTTATATTATATTTGTGATAAATGGTGTGTGACCTAAAATTTGTATTCTTTTCAAGTAAATAAAATGTACTCAAAAAAAAAAAATATCAAACAAAAATGAACAAGAAAATTCAATAAATATCAAAATAAACAAATTTATTATGAGCACTGATTATATATGTGTGTGGGACATGAAATATAAGAGTGGATGGCTGAGGTTATATGATGAGGTGGATGTGCATGTTTTTATATCATTCAAATGTATTGTCTAAAATTCTATCGTATATATATATATTTTTCTACATAAATATATATATATATATCAAATTCTATCGTATATATAATTCTATCATGTATATATTATTTTGTATGTGTATATATTCTAACAAATTAAAAATTCAGGTGAAGTTTTTCACTAAACGAATAAATTAGTATTGAGATTTGGGCCATTTTCTAACCAAATATAATTTAAGAGCCCAATTCTAACTAAAATATATTTAAAGGTCATTCCTAACAAAATGAAAATTTAAGTGTATTATAATTAACGACAGATGCATTTCTCAAGTATCAATTAAATATGCAATGCATCAATTATATATATTCTAGTATAATAGGTATAGATTAATATAGGGTATATGAGCACAGACTTTCACACCACCCACCTCTCTCCACTCTATCTAATAACACTGATACACCTAAACACATATATGCTGAAAAGATAAATAATCACCAATAGACGTATTTCATGCTAAACCAGCAATCATCAGTTGGTCCAGACTATCATCTTTACACACATATATAGTATAAGTGCTCAGATATATATTAAGATAGACTATCCTCATAGTTTAATGGACAGGCTTCAATCCACTCCACACTCCAACTCTTCAATCGTCCATCCAATTGAAAATCTGATGGAATGCTCAAAGGCCACCCTGAGGCCAAGATTATTGTCACACTCATGTTGACCTAAGGTCAATCTGAACCCCACATGTACAGGACATAATCCATTTAATACATATGCAAGGGTGGGCAAACATCTCTATAATGTAATAACTGAACACAGGCTTGTTATATATCTGTGGCTATATATATGTAATATAGGGTATATGAGCACAGACTTTCACACCACCCACCTCTCTCCACTCTATCTAATAACACTGATACACCTAAACACATATATGCTGAAAAGATAAATAATCACCAAGATACTTTCATGCTAAACCAGCAATCATCAGTTGGTCCAGACTATCATCTTTACACACATATATAGTATAAGTGCTCAGATATATATTAAGATAGACTATCCTCATAGTTTAATGGACAGGCTTCAATCCACTCCATACTCCAACTCTTTAACCGTCCATCCAATTGAAAATCTGATGATGGAATGCTCAAAGGCCACCCTGAGGCCAAGATTATTGTCATATCCATGTTGACCTAAGGTCAATCTGAACCCCACATGTACAGGACATAATCCATTTAATACATATGCAAGGATGGGCAGACATCTCTATAATGTAATAACTGAAACACAGGCTTGTTATATACCTGTGGCTATGTATATGTAATATAGGGTATATGAGCACAAACTTTCACACCACCCACCTCTCTCCACTCTATCTAATAACACTGATACACCTAAACACATATATGCTAAAAAGATAAATAATCACCAATATATGTATTTCATGCTAAACCAGCAATCATCAGTTGGTACAGACTATCATCTTTATACACATATGTAGTATAAGTGCTCAGATATATATTAAGATAGACTATCCTCATAGTTTAATGGACAGGCTTCAATCCACTCCACACTCCAACTCTTCAACCGTCCATCCAATTGAAAATCTGATGATGGAATGCTCAAAGGCCACCCTGAGGCCGAGATTATTGTCACACTCATGTTGACCTAAGGTCAATCTGAACCCCACATGTACAGGACATAATCCATTTAATACATATATTGGTGATTATTTATCTTTTCAGCATATATGTGTTTAGGTGTATCAGTGTTATTAGATAGAGTGGAGAGAGGTGGGTGGTGTGAAAGTCTGTGCTCATATACCCTATATTACATATGTATAGCCACAGGTATATAACAAGCCTGTGTTTCAGTTATTACATTATAGAGATGTCTGCCCATCCTTGCATATGTATTAAATGGATTATGTCCTGTACATGTGGGGTTCAGATTGACCTTAGGTCAACATGGGTGTGACAATAATCTCGGCCTCAGGATGGCCTTTGAGCATTCCATCATCAGATTTTGAATTGGATGGACGGTTGAAGAGTTGGAGTGTGGAGTGGATTGAAGCCTGTCCATTAAACTATGAGGATAGTCTATCTTAATATATATCTGATCACTTATACTATATATGTGTGTAAAGATGATAGTCTGGACCAACTGATGATTGCTGGTTTAGCATGAAAGTATATTGGTGATTATTTATCTTTTCAGCATATATGTGTTTAGGTGTATCAGTGTTATTAGATAGAGTGGAGAGAGGTGGGTGGTGCGAAAGTCTGTGCTCATATACCCTATATTACATATATATAGCCACAGGTATATAACAAGCCTGTGTTTCAGTTATTACAGTATAGATTAAATAATTTCTAAGTATAGATTTAATACAATAATTTCTCGAGTACAATATATAGACTAATATATTTCATATGTATAAATTAAATATAATCTCCTTCGTGAGACTGCGTTACAGGCCAATTGTAATTAAATAAAATCAATTCAAACAAATGAAAAGTTATTCTTTATTTTGTTAACTTTATAAAAACTTATTAAATTAACATGAAACGCATTTTGCAATCTCAAAGGCAATCTCTCGGTCGGTCATTTACATTGTCTTTTAAATATAACTAAAACGATTGGGAGAGTTTACAAATATCATATATATCATTGGACAGTTTAAGCTAATTATAACTTTATTATAACCAATGAGAATTTTATTCAAATGATCGCACATCCACGTTATGGATTAATTATACTATATTCAAACTATATGGCATTTACACATTTGCAAATAAATTGCTGGCCAATTCCAACATTTTAAGAATGGATCGATGGATACTTCATCATTCCCAGCTGACACTATTTCTGTGGCCTACTGAGATGATGATGATGATGCAGAACATTTATAAGCTTATTTGCCAGAGTGCCAAATTGCAGCTCTCATAAAATATAGAGGTAAAATCTCAATTCAATACTCTTAGTAATAATATTTCATGAATGGGTTAATACATAATCGATCTAGAGAACACTGAGAACCATTAAAATTGACAATATTAATATCTTTAAGAATTCCAGGTTATTCTCAGCACATTCCCCATTTACTATGATTAAAGCTACAATTAAATTT
Source organism: Epiperipatus broadwayi (assembly GCA_028023455.1). NCBI lineage: Eukaryota > Metazoa > Onychophora > Udeonychophora > Euonychophora > Peripatidae > Epiperipatus > Epiperipatus broadwayi. The sequence continues at coordinate 889,443 of JAQFVV010012651.1, read as the reverse complement.
TATTCTAATTATAAAGTTCTATATTCATCTCCACCTTCCGGATCCACTCTTCCATCAATTTCACATCCATATGTCTATTACACTATCATTTATTTTATCATTAAATCTTATATCTTTGCTAACTCATTTCTCTCATTATAATCTCGTCTCAGGGTTTTTCGAATAATTAGGTGTGGAAATCGAATAAGCTGCGATAGGTCATTGGTAATAAACACTCCTCTCTTGATCGCCTCCAAGGTGATCTCGGTTGTCTTTAATGCAGTCTAATATCAATTTACATTAAAGCTGGAATATTTTAAGCTTATTAAATCTTTAAAAACACATCATAAACATAGTCGCAATTATAACAAAATTATATAAAAATAAAATGCATCTAGAGGAGTTTGAATACAACGGATGGGGAAAGGATTTTATGCCCACCCTCTGCACTCGCTATCACTCAATACTATCTCTATTCACGATTTATATTTCAACAATATTATATTATTTGGTAATTTTACGCATTTAAAATTAACCTTTAAAATAGTTTTACTAAATATCAGTTACGTATGTGATAATTCAAATATTCATAATAATATATCGATGTATGATTGGATTGGAAATATCTAGATAATAATAACCCACAAAAACAAGGAGACACACGCAAATTTTATTTAAAACAAATAACAAATTTTATTTGACAAGCTATAATTCAATACAAAAACATATACAGTACATTATATCTACACTTTCTTCTTACCTTAAATATAGTAAATACCAGTTTCTTCCCATTTACAATGCTTTCCCTTTTTATTACAGATATATTGTAGAAAATACATAATCGATTTTTCCCCTAATTAAATTTAATAATTTTATTTAATAAATCTAAAGTTGATATTCCCTTGCAAATTTCTTGATCGTATCCGATCATCCTGATTAAATATTCTTTGGCCCTAATCTTTACAACAGAGATATCTTAATACTAGTGAGACTAAGTTACTGCAAATAAATTGGCATTAAGATCAAACATCATCATAGAGCACTCTCTATGTTCATGTTCTTATAACATAATAATACTTTAACAATACTACCGTTCCAGCAAAGTTCTTAGCTGGCCGTGTAAATATTTATTAAATAAGCTCATACCAAAGCATTCGTAAGTTTTAGTTAACCCTTAACAGTTATTAACTTAATTATTTTTGGCTTGTATGCTAAATCAAATCTACAAAAACAATATTCAAATACACCAATTGCACATACATTATCTGCATTCATTCAGACATTAAATTGAGTTTGCGACCTGGTACCCAATACTTATAATAATGCTTATCATGGCTATCCTCTCATACACACGTAAGGAATATCAAATATTAATATGAGGCAGGCAGTGACCCGAATAAGAGAGAACCTTTTCACTAAGGTTGAGATATGCTAGGAATTTTATTGCTAGTCATATAAAAACATAGGTATACCAAATACCTCTGGCCATCAAAATAAGAAACCTTCTAACGGTGTAGAGAATACTCAAGTGGGAAAATTCTTCCACTGGGTTCACATACTTTATGAATATAGCATATATCTTAGTGAGTTAAACTTCACTGAGTTTGTGGAGATCTTTGTCTATCCACACACATACAGGTCAAAACATCAAATTATATGAGTAAAACTTTCATAACCTTAATATTCTTGCAAATTAGTGTACCGGAATATGAGCCCATAAATTTTTCAAGCATAAATCAGCTTGTTTCTGGTCTTAAATCTATGATAACAATAATAATAAGCAATAAGAAATGCGCACAAAATTTTCAAAACTATTTCCATGCACTTTTATAAAAAATAAAAATAAAAATGATGATGATACTCAATAGACAAGCAATTCATTTATAAGTCTAAGCATTTGATAATAACTTCTGATGCTAATAATAATATCTCTTAATTGTTTTCTTTTCTTTTTTTAAATTGAAAAAAAAAATTGTTTGTAAAGCATTTTAAATAAGGCATATCAGTTCTACCCCCAAAATGACCATAATAGCAAAAGCATTTAAATAAACATATATAGAATCATCTGAAATCAATTTCTACCCCCAAAATAATACAATGATAATTTTAAAGTAGATGATATACATAATACACTACAAAGAAAGAAATTCTTTATATATATATATATATATATATATATATATATAAAGAATTTCTTTCTTTGTATATATATATATATATATATATATATTGTGCCCTTATCTATAGGTCATAATAAGGTAGAATGGTCAATTGCTAAAAAATTTTAAATTTTAAAATACGTTTGTGTAATATATTGATAATTGTATGATCGATTAGATTTTATAGTACAATTTAAGGCTGAAAAATACCTGGTATATAAAAGTGTAATGGATTATTTTAAAAGAACAGTTAAATAAAGCTTAATTATATCCTTGCTTATGGTTGTAAAAGCTGGCCATATAAAATAATACAGCTATAAATAGTTAAAAGTATATTAACAATCCAATTGTAATGTTTTAAAACTAATAAATTAAATAAACGCTATATGTAATATTATAATTATAATTAATATTCAAATTTAATCTAATATATTTTAAAATAAACTTTGGGATGGTGAGAATTATATTTAGTTCTACATTTTAAATTATTTTCCAAATTTTTATAAAATATATCAGTTTTGGTAATTTAGACCGAGACGTAAATTAAAAAAAAAAATCATCTGATAAAGTTAGTAATCATGTGACTGTATATTATATACTTTCACACACACGCTTGTTAGAATATAATAATAAAGTTTGTGAATTATAAAACTAAATGTAATTGCTATCTATCGTTAAAGTAAAAGTTGAAATATTAAATGTTATTTTAATAATTGTTTTAAAGTTTAAATGATTTTGATAAAACTATAATTGAGTTTAAAAATACTATTCTAAATAATATTTTAAGACATGATGTCATAAATTCTTTATTTTAAAAAGTTTAATCTATTATAAAACTAAAAATGTGTAAATTTGTTCGCGCTAAAAAAAAAAGTCATTAACCAATCAATGGAGGTATTTTAGCAGACGAAAAATAGGAATTAGACGGAGTGGGAGAAGGAATGTGTAAGTAAAGGAAGGAGGAACATATTTTTTAGCTGTATAAGATCGTAAGCTAGAAAAGTATTATAATTTAAAAATTTTGTATTTATTTTAAAAGTTTTGTTTTAAAATATAATATTTTAAACTGCCTTTAAATGGAAGGCTAATTTAAAAGATTTCTTGCCAGGATTTTTATTCAAGTTTAGCTGAAACCTTGCAGTAAAAATGGAAATACTACAGAAAAAAATACCTAAAAGTATTGATAAAGTAAAAATAATCATAAATTGCCTTGAATACAGTTTATTTGTGATCAACCAGAAAATCATTAGAACTCAGATAAATATAATTTGGACATTATACAGAAAACATAAAAGAAAAGTTATTTGCCGTCAGGAAAAATTATGACGCACCATTTTTAAAAGGCTACTCCGAAGTTTTTTTTTTTTTATTCTTCTCTATGGAAAAATTAAGATGCGTATATCATAAAAAAAAAAAAAATTATGTAAAAGTTATAATGGAGAAAGAATGTTTATCTTTTTAAAGGAAACATTACAAAGTATATAGTACCAGAATTTTAAAAGAAGGAAAAAAGTTACAGAATAATAATATGAAAGAGCTATTGTGTTTTTATGAAAAAGGAACAGAAAAACTTTCTCTAAGAAGAATTGGAAAAATTATAAAGTGTTCAGTAGAGAAATGCTTAATAAAGATAAAGATTTGGAAAATATAAATCTAATTTACTTAATGAAATGAATCCATGGAAACAGAAAAGTTTTATTGAATATTTAAATCAAAGTACTGAGAAGATGCATCGTAAAAGTCGCGTGGGAGAAAATATTAGCAAGAAATATTAGAAGAGAATATTTAGAAGTTTTCTTTACGGGATTAACTAATATCATAATTAATAATTGTATTAAATATTATAAAAACCAAGGATTATCATTCAGGAATATTTATTGAACGAAGTAATATTTGTTTTACCTTAAAATTGAACAAGCAGGGAGAGGGAAAAGAAATGATAAACAATTTTTTTTGGCTTTAGTATGAACAGTTTTTCAAGAAAATTTGATGAAGGAGTACAGTAAATATAGTTTGAATATTTTTTTACTAATTTATTTTAAAATATAAAATGTTATGTGAGATTAGGGAAAACATAAAACATAAATTTATTAATATTAAAATTTAAATATAATAACTTGATAAAATTATAGAAATAGTGTTTAAATAAAGTGTATGGATGTGAATCTTATATCTACAAGGATCAAATGGATGGTGAAGCCTACGGAATGCGATCGGGGAGATAAAGGTCGTTTGGTAATTTTGATAGTTATTTATAATGCATAATGTATTTTTTTAGAACATCTATTGACCTAAGAATGAAGTGTGAAAGTCTTAATTATATGTACACATTTTATGCAACATTTTAACATATAATGAGATAGGAGTAATTCGGAATATGCATGCAACAATTTATTTAAAGTATATTAATAATATAATTTAACAGAACAATTGTGTGATTCTTTTGAACTTTCATGTGATAAAGTATTCAGATATTTAAATAGTTTGTATATGATTAAATATACGGAGGAAAGTAGTAAAAAGATTTTCTTATAGAACAGTGGAATAGTTTTAAAATATCAATGAATTTTATTATTGTTAGTAATGCAGATATGTATTTGTCGATGTACAGCATAGAAAAAATCTTGAGAAATAAGATCGGATAGTGACTTGGAAGTACTAGTGGAGAGGAAACCAAGATGATGTTTTTTTTTAAGAAATAGGAAAATATAAGGGATTTGGATCATATTTAGTTTTGTGTGATTTAGTATAGTTAACAAAGTCCTATGACTGAACACATATGGTTTGGACAGTGTTTTGCATATCTTTAAACTTTTGATGTTAGAATAAAGCTGAAGAAATAGCTTTAGCATCGTTCCTATGATAGAGGTTGGTAGACAGGTAAAGGTCACTCCTCTATAGTGTCTTTTAATTCACTGTGCCATGATTGTCAAGGTATATGACAAGTAATATTCTAGTTGTATTTTGATCCTATGCATCTATCTTCGCTATCCTTATTTCGTGAATCTGCATCGGTCAGAAAGATATTTTCAAAAAAATAATGAATAAAATAGAACTGAAGATATGTTATTGTTTATATAAGAATAGTTTATTTGCTTGAATGTATAGAATTGTGTAACTTTAAAATTGAAAGTCCAAAATATCATAAAGAGAGAAAGAATCATATAATACATTGTAAAATTAATTCAGAAATGAATATAAGATTTTGAAAAGAAATCTAAACCAAGTATTTTAAAAATGATAAAAAAATTTGAATTTTTTTTAAATATTAATGTTGGAGGGAAGGAGTATTGCATATTTATCGAGAGAAAATTCAATAAGGTATAATATACTGTAACCGGACCGCCATACAACCGTTTTATTACGTCAGTCGTAACAATTTTCTGATGAGCATGCTGTAGGAAGGAATTATCAATTGACATTCCTAGTGCAGATGTTAATGGCACCTACAACAATATTTCCTGCTCATCAGAGGATGTAGTACAATAGAGACTGGGAACATCTAAACATTTATATGTTTGGTTTTCCAAACAGCGCCATTAGAGTTCCATCTCGCTACAACCTGACTGGCCTAGGTCAAGTTATGTCAGACGTAGCTCAGAGAACATGAGATTCTCATGAATCAATGCTATAATTGGTGAGTGATGTGATAGATAAACAAAATAGAATGGGATAAATGGACAACCAATTTAATTTAGAGTAACAAAAATTAAATTAGATAACAATCAATTTGCAATTTCAACAATAGTTCATTAATTCCTCTATGAGAATAAACTTGTAAACATTCTGGTTTAGTAATAATTCATTTTGAATTCATTTAATGGTTCATTTTGAGTTCAACTAAGAGAAGAAATTTATGAATATCTTAATTCAATGATAGTTCATTAATTCTTTTATGGGAAAAGCTTGGGATTATTCGGGTTTAACAATAATTCATTCCGAATTCATTTAATAGTTCATTTTAAATTCACTTGAGAGAAGAAAATTATGAATATCCTAATTCAATGATAGTTCATTAATTCTTTTATGGGAAGAGCTTGGGATTATTCTGGTTTAACAATAATTCATTCCAAATTCACTTAATAGTTTATTTCGAATTCACTTGAGAGAAGAAAATTATGAATATCCTAATTCAATGATAGTTCATTAATTCTTTTATGGGAAGAGCTTGGGATTATTCTGGTTTAACAATAATTCATTCCAAATTCACTTAATAGTTTATTTTGAATTCACTTGAGAGAAGAAAATTATGAATATCCTAATTCAATGATAGTTCATTAATTCTTTTATGGGAAGAGCTTGGGATCATTCTGGTTTAACAATAATTCATTCCAAATTCACTTAATAGTTTATTTCGAATTCACTTGAGAGAAGAAAATTATGAATATCCTAATTCAATGATAGTTCATTAATTCTTTTATGGGAAGAGCTTGGGATCATTCTGGTTTAACAATAATTCATTCCAAATTCACTTAATAGTTTATTTCGAATTCACTTGAGAGAAGAAAATTATGAATATCCTAATTCAATGATAGTTCATTAATTCTTTTATGGGAAGAGCTTGGGATCATTCTGGTTTAACAATAATTCATTCCAAATTCACTTAATAGTTTATTTTGAATTCACTTGAGAGAAGAAAATTATGAATATCCTAATTCAATGATAGTTCATTAATTCTTTTATGGGAAAAGCTTGGGATCATTCTGGTTTAACAACAATTCATTCCGAATTCACTTAATAGTTCATTTTAAATTCACTTGAGAGAAGAAAATCATGAATATCCTAATTCAATGATAGTTCATTAATTTTTTTTTATGAGAAGAGATTTGGTAGTAATTAAACATTTATGATTTATATAACATTTCGTTATTTTATCATTTGATAATTAAAACATTCATACTCTAACCAAGTATGGAAGTATATTTTTTACACATAATCTTCGTGACGTTATAGTAGATTTAGAAGTAGATAAGTATTTATGATTTATAGAGTATTTTATCACTTGATAATTGAAGCATTTATATTTTAGCCAAATATATAAGCAAATTCTTACACATAAACTTCATTACACTACAATAAGTTTAGAAGCAGTTAAATATCTATGATTTATGGAGTATTTATCATTTGATAATTGAAGCATTTATATTTTAGCCAAATGTAGAAGTATATTCTTACACATAAACTTCATTACACTATAATGAATTTAGAAGCAATTAAATATCTATGATTTATAGAGTATTTATCATTTGATAATTGAAGCATTTATATTTTAGCCAAATGTAGAAGATATTCTTATATAAACTTCATTACATTACAATGAGTTTAGAAGATTAAATATCTATGATTTATAGAGTATTTATCATTTGATAATTGAAGCATTTATATTTTAGCCAAATGTAGAAGCATATTCCTATAATAAACTTCATTACACTACAATAGTTTAGAAGCAGTTAAATATCTATGATTTATAGAGTATTTATCATTTGATAATTGAAGCATTTATATTTTAGCAAATGTAGAAGCATATTCTTATACATAAACTTCATTAACTATAATAGTTTAGAAGAGTTAAATATCTATAATTCGGTCAAATATAAAAGATAATAAAGATGTCATAATATTTATTGAACAAATTCTACGTAATTAGTTAAAATTCACTTTATAATATTTGATTATTATGTCTAATATTTTATAAAAATTACCTTCCAGTTTTAGGTCCATTTTATTAAAGAAGGCAGGTTATTTTATTAATGGAAGTCATGGCAAGTGAGAGAGTGAAGCTCTTAATTTATTCCAGTTTCATTATAATTTCTCTAGTAAAACTTTTATTTTTATTTTCACGTTTTATTAAAGCCTCTATATAAGACGATAGAGAAAAAAAAATTCTTTCTTTCTTCAACGAGTGTCTAATTTGAATACTGCTCAGTTTAACTAAGTATCTTTTTCTTTTTTTAATGATTGGATAATTAATTTTTCTTTTTTATTGAGAAGATAAAAAAAATAAGAGATATAACATTTCATTAAATCCATCAATATTAAAAACAAAAATATGATTTTATTTTTCATTTTTAACGAATCACAACTTTATTGCGTTTCCAATTAGACTGAATCACGCTAGACATTTTTGAATGGACGGGGGGGATCTTATGAATATTTATATGAGGAAACATATATGTTTCAATACATATACTTGTGCATGGTATATTAATAGTTGTAATTATATCATCCAAAGTAAGGCTTGAATGAGAATATTAGGATTAATAAACATCGGATAATGAATAATAAAAACCTAATACCGAATGTAGAATGGTGTTTTGACTTTGTAAGATTCTATACAACCAATATGAAACTAAATTTTGTTATTTTGTAGAATTTTATTACGAATGTAAATTTTGTAAAAAATGTAATTTTAATAATATTAGAGATGAAAAGTGTTTGTGATAATCATATAAGAAATGCATTTTGTAATAAGCTAACCATAATAATAAATGAAGTAATAATACTGTATTTTCTTAAGCATTAAAAAATAAGATTTAACTAGGAAAAGTAAATAATATTTTGATTTCATTTATAAACTAATAAACTAAGTTGAGATATGAAAGTAAGGGATATTCAATGTATATAGTGTAAAAATATTGTTAATTTATTTATGTTGTTAATAAACTTTGTTTTAAATTTATTTTAAAGTTTTTGTGTCCGAGTTGTTATTTCTCCACATGGATGCATGAAATCACGATACATTGAAAATTGAAACAGACATATAAGTTTTGCACAAAGGGTAAACATAAAAGTGTTATAAGAATTTTGAGAATTTATTGGTATGTTAACATTAAAAGATCATAATTTTTTATTATTTATTGGTCATAAGTCGGTTGCTACAATATTACATTAAATTATATGCTAATGTTGCCACACGTATTCTGTTGTCAGATTATTAAATACTACCGCGTACGTATTTATTTATTTCATTTAGGAAGAAATAAGATTATATTATATTATTATTGCTATTATTATTTTTATTATTATTAGTTGCTGTGTAGTAGATTATGACATAAAATTCCCTTTTCATATTTTACTACCGTAATTTTAAATCAGTTAGAATACAATTTATGAACCTGAGATTTTATTTTATTTTACTTCATTTTATTTAATTGAGCTAGATTCTTGTTATAAAGAAGATTAAGATATGATTATTATTTTAATTGTAGTGAATAGAGCTCAGAAAGTCATAAGAATACTATGAGTTAGTTATTTGGTATAATAAAAAGGGGGATAGTGTTCTTATGCCATTGAGGTAGTATCATGTGGATAATGGCTCAATGTAGTCTATCTCGTTCCCTGTATTGTCACTCCATGTCTCATAAAAATAGTAAATATTTGTTAATTCATTTTAAAATTGAACCGTATTTGTATTTTAAAATTAGAGCTAGTAATCATTTTAATTAATGCTGAATATTTCATTTATTTATTTGTTAACTGAGCTAGAACCCATAATATTCATAATAAACAGTATATTTTGGGGTGAGGATGCGTGGGAGGAGGTTAGATATATATATATATATATGTATATTAAATGTCCTTACACAAACATTTTTTTTATATCTACATTAAATGTCCTACACATATAAAGAGTGAATAATAATAATAAAAAATATATACTTATACAAGTCCTTTAGCAGTCCTTTCAGGCTCCTGATTTCTACTTCTCCTTTTTTTCCTTGACCAGTTTATGAGAGCATATAAGTCCTTGTTGCAAAAAGTTCTTTTGATAGAGTTCGGTTCCTTTTCACTCATATATACAGTTTTTATTTTGCTGAATGCATTCCTCATTTCCAACTCTAGGTAGATTACCTTTAAACTTTGTAATTTTCTGCAGGTTTCAGTTAAACAGCCTTCATTTAACTTTTTCACAATATCAGTCTGGTTTTGATTGTCCTTTTCTAATTTTAATTTCATTTTGTAGATTTAAATTGTCTTACATATGCATCAAACTTTTGAGTTTTAAATTTTGCTATTTGCATATATATAAACAATTGTAACTTCTGTGGTTTAAATTTTTATCACCATCTGTTGAATAGCTGACTTCTGGAGGTTGAAGATGTGTGTGCCCACTTAAAATTTACTCACTATACATTGTTATATTTAGCCAAATTATTCTGAAGAGACAAAAGTACAATAAAAATGATTTTCAATTTTATAACACAGTTTTCTTTAAGTCAATGAAGGAAAACTGCTACAGATAAGTTTTAAAAATACAAGCCCTCCTTTTCTATTAACACAGCTTTTATAAAGATGTCCATCTGTTTTTTTTATCTTTATAATTAATGGACATGTTCCCGTTTCTCAATTAAATTTAACCTTTTGCCCCTTCAGAAAAATCAGGCACAAATTCCATTTCAAACAGACATGATTAATTTTACAATCTAACAATTAATTGCCAATTAATTTTTGACACTCTGACAGACCAGACTAACCATATGGTCTAAATTAATGGCCCACTTAAATTCCTTAGTGAGATCTGTGTCTTTTAAGGAATGATAATTAACTGAGTAAGATAATATCAATGAAACTTATACTAAAAGTAATCTTACTGTTTCCCCTTTAATAGTGACACAAAATATATTGCAGCTGTTTCAAACTCAGACTTTAAATTAAATTTAGATGCTAATATCAAACTTATTTTAAATTCTTATTTAAAATTGCTTTACAACATGTAAGAAATGATTATTAATTGTAAATTGTACCATCAAGATCTACAATTAAAATATATAAACACACATCACAGGTATATACTTTTCTTTAAATTGAGATTTTTAATGCCTTAATCTTTATTTATTACAACTATTCTACCTATATTATTATTATTATTATTATTATTATTATTATTATTATTATTATTATTATTATTATTATTATTATTATTATTATTATTATTATTATTATTATTATTATTATTTATTTACTTTCATGAATTATTTATTTCTAACCTAGCATAAAATAAGAACTATTCATCATCACTATCTAATGTAGGTTTTTTTTAATAGTCACACACCTCCTTTTTTTCAGTTAACCTATCAACAAATATATAAATTTTGCTTTTCTAATATTTTCTTAATATCAATCCAACACATAAATTAAAATAAAATAATCCTCTGGTTATGAACACATTAATCATAAATTTTTAGATTGCTTACTAGTTAAACATATGCAAACCCTTATAAATAAGGGTTCAAACTCGGTCTTGGCTAAAAAAAATTTATTACAGAAAAAAATACATATATTATGAGGAAAATTTCCAAGGGCTACAATATATATAAAAAAGTTATAAACTAGGTCAGAAAACAAATCAAATAAACGTTTTTATATTATTGAAATGTATTCTATCATTTATATATATTATTTCTACATTTATATATTAAAAAAGTAATAAAAACTAGGTCACCAAACTAATTCAAAAATAGTTTTTACATTATTCAAATGTGTTTTTATCTAAAATTCTATCGTATATATAAAAAAAAGTTTCTAAAACTAGATCAGAAAAATAATTCAAATAAACGTTTTTATATTATTGAAATGTATTCTATCATATATATATGTATTATTTCTATATACATTTAATTATAGAAAACAATAATAATAAAAAATAAATAATAAAACTAATTCAATACTCACAGAATCCTGGCTAAATGTTAGCATCAGTTTCAAATTTGAACCCAGTTATGAAAGCATCAAATGTGATTACTATGGTGATTATAAAAGCCCTCTGTAGATAAACGTAATTATGAAGCTGTAAAACAAAAGCAATTGACCGTGAAATATGATTTATGGTCATTAAACCTAAAAAACAAAAGAAAAAGAAAAAAATTAAAAATTATATTTTACAAAAACTTTGGTAATTATAACGTAATTGGGCTTGGCCACTTGATGGCATTGTTGGCAGTTAAAAACAATACAATACAATGTTTGGGGCCATGTTACATTTTTAAATCGAATCACTGTTTTTTTTGGTTATTAATTTATTGATTGATATAACTTTTTTCATGCCTTTTTATTAAAAACGTTATTTAGTTTTAATTTTGCATTTAGTAAATGACAACCTTTTTTTTATTTTTAAATCACTGTTTTTGGACAAAGATGCTACTCTGCGATGTCTATTTAGCGATGTCTCTTCGCTTAATTATTGCTTTCTACATAACAAAACAACTGTGTCGGGTTAGGGTTTATTTTAGGGTTAGATTAGGGTTAGTTTTAAGGTTAGTTAGGGTTAGTTTAGGGTTAGTTTTAGGGTTAGTGTTCTGTTGTTTGTAATGCTAAAATAAAAGATATCAAAATCGTAAACGTAGTCGGACAAAAGAAAGAAACTCAAACTTTTTTAAACAACAAAAAACACATATAAATGTCATATTTATTTATTAAACATGTTTATAATATGTGCTTTCTATGAAATTTACAAAAAATCATGTATATTTTTATTGGACAGCAGAAATACTCAGCTTCTATTGTCGGCAATTGCGGAAAAAGTTGATCACCATCCATTTTATCAACTATGTGGTATTTCACGTGAAAACGAGATTTTGCATGCGATGTCGGCCGAATTCTTTTTTACCTACCCTCGGCAAGCTTTTACACCTTACAATTCTCTAAACAAGGGTGTGTAGTTTAGAAAATTACTATAAATTCATGTTTATTAAATAAATTATAAATACAAATATTGTGTAACGTATCTTGTAAAAATTTGACTAATCCAACTAAAGACACATATATATCGAACTGTAAATGAAAGATAAGTATGTGGATTCACAATAACTGTCACAAAGCAGAAATAGGCTCTATTATTTCTGCGTTATGTATCATAAATGGCCTTCTAATGGTTAAGACAAACATAGATGTTTTCTATAGCTGTAAGTCAGGCCTTGTAAACGGCATTTGTTAGGTGTTTTGGTGAGCCAGAATGCCATCAAATGGCCAAGCCCTATTACGTTATAAGTACCAAAACTTTCATAAAAAATCCAAATTTTATCGTAAAAAAAAATAATACCGCATTTAAATCAGTAAAAGATGGTGAATTGAATGGTCTGAGAACCATAAGTGTACTGCTTACTGATTCTGTGCAAACTCAGTTTAAAGTCTAAATTTTTGTTCAGGGGCTCTCAGAGGCACTTTGGCTCAAGTGATTAAGAAAGGCTGTTAACCAAATAAATACGACAATGGAAATTCTAGTTAGTGAATTTGGAAGATTTTTTAATATAAATATTTTGTTTAAAAAATATAATTTCAGAAAATAATTTTCTTATCTTATGTTTAATTATAATATCATTAACACCTATAATAGAGAGTTTAGATATATAAGAAATTTGACCAAAATAAAATATATGATAATTAATAACAGTTGTAATTTTTATAAAGGAAAATACAACAACAACAACAATAACAACAACAACAACAATAATAATAATAATAATAATAATAATAATAATAATAATAATAATAATAATAATAATAATAATAATAATAATAATAATAATAATAATAATAATAATAATAATAATAATAATAATAATAATAATAATAATAATAATAATAATAATAATAAAGTCAGTAAAATAATGTGAACTATATTTTACAACTATATTTTAAAACTGCTGTTAATTTGAAATTTTTTTATTATTTCCACCTCCAGTGCTTGTGAATTAAAGGCAAAAATTACTTGTAATATTTCTCTCTTCAGCATCTGGAAAACTTAAATACATATAAAATTTGACCCAAACAAAAATATTATATTTAATAATAAGTATAATTTTGGAAAAGAAGAATACAATATTATTCTGACAATGTATTTTTTTTTAATACATCTTATGGTGTGAGAAATTGGTCTGAATTCTGGCTTGATGGATGGTTATGATAGGATTGTTAAATGGGATGTAACTCATTGAAAGCTTTGGATCATTTCCTGTTCAGTTAAATATTATTATAGATATAATAAACATCTCCATACTTCCCTGTTCTTTTTAAATTCTTCTAAATAAAGATACAATATAAGACAAATGACCTCTAAGGTGTAACAATTTACTCTAGATAAATACTCTTCATATAATAGAAATATATATGAGAGATGGTGACCTGGGCCAACTGATGAGTGCTGGTTCAACGCGGATCATTTGTCTTTTATTGTCTCTTTATTTATATGAATTTAAAAAGAATAGGGAAGTATGGAGGTGTTCATTATATCTATGAAGATATTATACCTGGAAAAGAGAATTGTGAATAACTCCATGTGTGTGTAAATTTTAAAAAATCAGATATATTAATCTTTAACTTAAATTCCAATGAGAGATAAATGGTTGTATGTCTGGATATCGCGAGCTTTGTAAACAATTAATAAAATCATCGTCTTAAAGATTAATTACTAATTATGTTGTCATTAGAAAAATCATAATAATTAAAACGTGTATAAAAAATATAAATTACTGTATTGTAAATTATGCATAAAAATATATTATTTTGAATAAAATTAAATATTATAGTTAAAAAAAGTTTGTCTTGTATAAATTTTTTTCAAATTTGAATTTTTTTATTAGTCATTTTATTTCCTTATTTTTTTTTTGCACGAATTTTGAAAAATCATAGACCGCATTCCCCCTTTTTCAATGTAAGTTACGTCTATTTTTGCGTGATTTCATTTGCGCATGTTTTCTGAGGAACCTATCTATCGCGTAAAACGAGACCCAGATGTATGTGTATATACATGCAGCACTATTATACACACTACTATTCTAAATATAAAGTTATTAGTGGACTTGCTTATGGGAAATTTACAATAAATAAACCCTTTTTGCACTCATCATAAGGTGCAGCTGTGACAAAAAATAACTTAAAAGGATATACAGATAAATACATTTTTAGATACTCAACATGAGGTATTGTATTTACCGAATATTACAAATCTATGAACACATATATAAATATGTATATTTATGTATAATAATTTTCAGGAGTAACAACAAGAAGAAAAACAAATAGCAACAAAAAAATCTAATTGCAATCTTTGCTGAAAATACTAGAATTTGAAATAGAAAAATGAATTAAAAGATTTAAGTAAAAGCTATATCATTATGCCTGTAATAACCATAAACTCTCTCTCTCTCTCTCTCTCTCTCTCTCTCTCATATATATATATATATATATATATATATATATATATATATATATATATATATATATATATATATATATATATATATATATATATATATATATATATATATATATATATATATATATATATATATATATATATATATATATAAACATTACAAGCATAAAGCTAAACTAGTCAATATAAAATCAAAACTACCCCAAATCTAAAATTAAACCAGACCAGAATAAAAATAATATTAAAACACAACCTAAGGTTTCACTGCTACAAGCAGACTTCTCAAGTGTAAAGAAATAATAAAAAAAAAAAAAAACACACATTATATATACTATTAAAAACTACCCACAAATCCATTCACTTCCCATCCACCCTTAATATTAAAAGAACCCTTAAATAAGTTAATTGCTTCAGAATCATAAATTTTCAATAATAAAGACTCTTTAATTCTTCTTTTGATTTCATTTCTCTCAAAGAAGACAACCTTAGCTTCATCAAAATCAATAGTGTGGCCTGTATCTTTTTCATGGACATACAAAGCAGAACTAAGATATCTATTTTTAACTCTACTTTTATGAACCTTTACTCTTTCATTTAAACTCAAACTACTCTGACCTATGTAAACCTTCTTACAAAATAAACAAGGAATAAAATATACCACACCAGGAATAGTCTTTCTATCAAAACCTTCCTTTGTATTATTCAATAAATTATTCAATGTAACACCCCTTTTCCAAGCAATTTTCTTATTTCCAAACAATTTACTATTTCTACACACAATTTTATAAGAAGACAATTTAAATGGCAAAGAAATAAAATCATATTTTCTTTAACCTTTACATCCTTACAAATATTACTATTAAATAAAATACTTTTAACAAATTTATCAGAGTATCCAACACTTAAATAATCTTTATAAAATTGATATTTCTGAAACAAAGCTACCCCACTAGAATTATTTAATTTAATATTCCTATGACAATAATTCCTTAAAGCAGCTACTTTATGAGATACAGACTGATAGCTATCAGGTTTAATTATAGATCTTAATTCTTTACTTTTAACTAAATGACTGCACAATAAACAATTAGTTTCTATATTTCTAATCACCAAAAGATCTAAAAATTTTAACTTACCAAAATCTAACCCCCCTCCTTCTAACACAAATTTTATAGAAGGATCAAAACAATTAAACTCATTTACAAATTCCTTCAATTTACCATTCTCAACAACAAATAAACAATCATCAACATATCTGACAAATAATTTTACATATAAACAATTATTTGTCAGATATGTTGATGATTGTTTATTTGTTGTTGAGAATGGTAAATTGAAGGAATTTGTAAATGAGTTTAATTGTTTTGATCCTTCTATAAAATTTGTGTTAGAAGGAGGGGGGTTAGATTTTGGTAAGTTAAAATTTTTAGATCTTTTGGTGATTAGAAATATAGAAACTAATTGTTTATTGTGCAGTCATTTAGTTAAAAGTAAAGAATTAAGATCTATAATTAAACCTGATAGCTATCAGTCTGTATCTCATAAAGTAGCTGCTTTAAGGAATTATTGTCATAGGAATATTAAATTAAATAATTCTAGTGGGGTAGCTTTGTTTCAGAAATATCAATTTTATAAAGATTATTTAAGTGTTGGATACTCTGATAAATTTGTTAAAAGTATTTTATTTAATAGTAATATTTGTAAGGATGTAAAGGTTAAAGAAAAATATGATTTTATTTCTTTGCCATTTAAATTGTCTTCTTATAAAATTGTGTGTAGAAATAGTAAATTGTTTGGAAATAAGAAAATTGCTTGGAAAAGGGGTGTTACATTGAATAATTTATTGAATAATACAAAGGAAGTTTTGATAGAAAGACTATTCCTGGTGTGGTATATTTTATTCCTTGTTTATTTTGTAAGAAGGTTTACATAGGTCAGAGTAGTTTGAGTTTAAATGAAAGAGTAAAGGTTCATAAAAGTAGAGTTAAAAATAGATATCTTAGTTCTGCTTTGTATGTCCATGAAAAAGATACAGGCCACACTATTGATTTTGATGAAGCTAAGGTTGTCTTCTTTGAGAGAAATGAAATCAAAAGAAGAATTAAAGAGTCTTTATTATTGAAAATTTATGATTCTGAAGCAATTAACTTATTTAAGAGTTCTTTTAATATTAAGGGTGGATGGGAAGTGAATGGATTTGTGGGTAGTTTTTAATAGTATATATAATGTGTGTTTTTTTTTTTTATTATTTCTTTACACTTGAGAAGTCTGCTTGTAGCAGTGAAACCTTAGGTTGTGTTTTAATATTATTTTTATTCTGGTCTGGTTTAATTTTAGATTTGGGGTAGTTTTGATTATATATATATAATAACCATAAACTCAATATATATATATATATATGCATATATATATATATATATATATATATATATATATGCAAAAGACAACTCTCTCTCATTTTTAAATGGTTAATAATAAAAATGGTATTTTTTTAATTATTGGAAACATCATAATTAATTAATTCAGTATTATAAAATATTTTTAAAAGAAACTTATGTAGGCGTCTTCATCTTCTCCTGACTGGACTTTGAGTGAGCTTCAATTCAATGTGCTGTGTGGTGAGGATTTCATCTCATTCGGGTATAGGTAAGGCAATTTTGTCATCATCATGGCTGGCTAGAAGGTCAGGTCCACTGGCTGTTTTTCTACCCCATGGTCATTTTAGTGGAAGCTCTGATAGATTCCTCCATATTTTCTATCTGCTATAATACAATAATTATCATTAAATGTTTATTTGCTATCTTGAATGATTCATTAAATCCTTAAGAAATCAAGAGTTCTTAAAAGAACTGTATAATGGATTACTTCTTAGAAAATAGCAGCAGTAGTCTAATCCATAAATTAATCTCTAAGTGGCTAGATGATTGAAGAATTGCAGAGCCAAAGTAGTGAACAACTTGAATGCCGAAGAATGAATCCCACAGCACTGATTAAAACCTATCCACCCCACTCATAAGAACCAATTCAGTTAGCCCCCTGAGAAATATGAATCAGCCAACCCTTTTAATTTAGTTTATCATATAGATTATACAAATTCCTTTCTATTTTTCTGATATTAAGTTCTACATAGCAGGGTTTGATGTAATGATTAGTTTTCATTTTGAATACTCAGACTATTTTATTACAGCTATCAATTCAAAAGAATTTTTATTTTATATGCAAAAAAAAGATAATGATTTAATTATAGCATTGATTATCAAACATTTTGTTTTTGGTCAGATTTTTGCCAAAGCAATTAACATTTTTTTTGATTATGGAGTAAGATTAGTTTTTAGAAAATTAATTAAAAAAAATAAAAAATATATACAAGTATGTTAGAACAATTACTTTAATTATTTATTTTTGTTCCAAAATTTGATCCATTCATTTAATAAGTATTTCTCTATTGGAATTTTTTAGAGAAAAGCAAAATACATATAATAACATATCATAAAATATACAAAAAAAAAAAAGAGTTTATTATACGTGTACAATATTTCTGTGTCAATTTCATGTTACTTTGAATTGGTGTGTGTGGGTATTTTAATGCTCAGACCCAACTTCTATTATTAATGTAGCACATTTATATATTCATTGTGCTTAATATATCCAAATTTACATGTTTATCTGCTGTAATTTTTTTTTACAGCAGACTTTGTGCATGGACATTTGATAATGCCTGGCACAATATATATATATATATATATATATATATATATATATATATATAAGCAGACATTATGGTGCTCATTCTTCAACAAATGCTTGTATGAATAAAATCAAAATTGATATTAAGAAAAACAGATTTTTTGGTTTATCCTTTGGTTCTCAAAAACGTTTATTGGTGCCTGAGCACAATTATTCTTAACTGTTGAAGACTGTATGTTTCTGTTTAATTTTGTAAGCTTCTGTTTAATTTGCCTTATACTTTTGACTAAGATTATATGCTGAGATGCAAACTATTATTCCCTTTGTTAAATCTTCATAACAAAAAGCCTTTTTATCATCATAATAAATAACATTCATTTATTCTAATAACCTTTTTGAAATTGAAAGTATTACAGATCAATTATCACTTTAAATTTGTGTTTCCAGGGTTTTTTTTCGATTCTATAGTAAACGTCTTACCCATCCTTCATTATAAAACCAAACTCTGTACAATAAAATAAACATTAATTTTGTTATTTATAATTTTGTATATGTTTATATACATTTTGTATACTATATGAGTTTACTTTTACTATTTTTTTATTCTTATATATATAAAAAACACAGACTATGTTTCATATTCCAAAAGTACTTTTACTATTTTTTTATTCTTATATATATAAAAAACACAGACTATGTTCATATTCCAAAAGTCTTTTATAGCAATAATTAAAACAATGAAACAAAACAGTAATTTGAAATTTTCACTGGATTATAGAAATTTTTGGATTATTAAATTAGCCGTAGCATGTTGTAATATTTGTATTTTGAAAAACCTATTATAGTCTACCAGTAATAGTAACGACCGAGTGAAATCATTTATTTAAACAGACTCTCTGCCATTTTGAATTCTAAGAACCACCTACAATAGATCCAAGTGATAAATGACATTGAATAATCCACACATGGTCATGATATGGCTATTACCAAATCACAATTTACACAAATAATTAAAAAATTAAAATGCAAATTTCATGTAACTATGCGTGATCAAATCACATGACTAAAATATACAAAATATAAGTAATGGGAGGAACAAATAAATTTCAAAGTACTAAAAGCTTATAATTTCTAAAATACGAATTTAAAATATTTAAAGAGAAAAGGTGAACTAAAAAAATAATGAACACATATATTAATTTAAATAAAGAAAATACATTAAAAAAGTAAATAAACCATATTCATGTGACTTCAACATTTTTTGGACAATGATTTGTATTATTACAAATATTCTTGCTCCTTCCTATATACGTTGGTTTGAAGTGCCATCATTAACTAAATTGTATTCAATATATGCCTATAACTAATTATATGTTGAATAAATGTAAAATTGATCAAACTTAAGCTTATAATTTCAAAATACTAAAAGCTTATAATTTCTAAAATGCAAATTTTATTACAATATTGGCTCATACCGACATGCTGAATAGTGTGTCATTACAAAGGGAAAGATGACACATGATTTAAAAATACCTATAAAAGACCAATTTTGAACTAAAATCTTAGAAAAAAAAAACTTCTTTTGAGTAGGCAAATTTCTTCATAGTAACTTTTGTAAGAGATAATCTTTAAGAATAATTTAATCTCACAACTCAGCCTGTAATATTATTGTGGCTTTAAAATAGTTTTATTTGTATCAATTGCAAAAGCTGTAAAAACCTGATGTGATCAAATGTGAGCAGTGCTATTTTTTCTTATCTCCATTTTTTTCTAACTACGTGTAACAATGTCAAAGACCCAGAAAGAGACCATGCGTGAGATGGATAGATGAAATAAGAAAATGAGCAGGGGTGATGTGGATAAATAAAGCTAAAAATCAGAAAAGATGGATTGAACTTGGAGAGACTTTCATCCTGCAGTGGATTGATAATGGTTGATGATGATGATCATAATGACATGTAACAAAGGAAGCATGCAATGTTAGAGTTTGTTTCTGTAAAAAAATCTGATTAATTGCAAAATTAATATGCTTTATTTCAACCAATTTTTCGTTCAGCTACCATATTTTAGAAGTTATAAATATTTAGTATTTCAAAATTATAAGTTTGGTTTGATTCATTTTATATTATTTTAACATGTAGTTATAGGCATATATTGTAATAAAATTCATATAGAAGTTATAAGCTTTTAGTATTTTGAAATTATAGACTTGGTTTAATCGGTCTGCTGCATAATTCAAAAACATTTTTTCCACTCCCTGAATACTTCAGTGTAAAGCTTGTCATTATTGTTATAAATTTAATATACTAAAAGTTATAAACTTTTAGTATTTCGAAATTATAAGCTTGGTTTGATCAATTTTACATTATTTTAACATGTGGTTAGAGGCATATATTGGAATGAAATTCATATTTTAGAAGTTATAAGCTTTTAGTAATTCGAAATTGGAAGCTTGGTTTGATCAATTTTACATTTAGTCATCATGTCATTATAGGCATATATTGGGATAAAAATTATATTTTAGAGGTGTATATTTTGGATGATACTTCATATCATCAAAACATTCTTCCTTTTCCCCAGATACTTCCGCATGGTGCTTGTCATTATTGTAATAAAATTAGTATTTTAGAAGTTATAAGCTTTTAATAATTCAAAATTATAAGTGTGGTTTGATTAATTTTATTATTATTTCAACATATGGTTATTGGCATATATTGTAATAAAAATCACATTTTAGAAGTAATAAACTTTTAGTATTTCAAAATTATAAGCTCAGTTTGATCAGACTTTGGATGATATTTTGTATTGTTAAAAACATCCTTTCCTCTTCATACATACTTTGGCACAAAGCACCAGCATTATTATAATAAAATTAGTATTTTAGAAGTAGAAATTATAAGCTTTTATTATTTTGAAATTATAAGCTTGATTTGATTCGACTGATTTCGCATGCATTCTAAGGACTACCCAAAATCACCACTGACATATCTAAGTGACACCATGTAAATTATTCAATGTCATTTATTGCTTGGAAATGTCAAGGGTTGTTTTGGGCAGTCCTTAAATGTGTCAGCAGTGGTTTGAGGTACTCTTTAGAATTTAAAATGGTAGAGAGTGCACTCTAAATTAGCACCAGTCAGTCTTTCTCAATATTCTTTTTAGTTTAAGCTAAGACTGCATACCACTATGCCATAATCTCAGGGTATAGACTTCAAATTGTATTTAAATATATATAAATTTAAGACATCATGTACTGTTTGGTTACTATCTTAATAAAAATCCATCATATAGTAAAAAATAATTTTATAGCTAAACAAATGATTAATTTAAAAACAGTTGTTTATGCCAACACTAATTATTATGTTTACACAAGCATAATATACCTACTATAATCATGATTAATATTCTTCATAGTGAAAGAGTAGAACTAAATGATAGTTAAAGGTTTTGTTGTGATCACATCTTGCATTGGAAAAGCTCATCAACTGTCTAGTTTCCAATAGTACTGTGCACTGTTTAGTAAAGATAGTCACATCACAGGGCAAAATATGCAATAATAAACAGGTTAACAAAAATATTACCTACATATTTTAAAATTAAAATTTCCTTCTACTTCTCCTTCTTATTTGCATTGCTGAATTATATGTAATATAATATACCATATACTCCACAATTTACATTCACAATGCACTCTTAATATATGATTTATTTTTATTTCCTCTTGCTTGCAGTTTCAACTGTCCAGCAGTCATCATCAGAGTTCTTATCACCTCACCTTCCCTACACCTCTAACTAAGATTAGAAAAGTAGGAGAGGTGACGTTATAAGAGCTCTGATGATGACTGCTGAACAGTTGAAACTGTAAAATAAATCATATATTAAGAATGCATTGTGTGGTGTAAATTGTGGAGTATATTGTATATTATATCATATCTTAAATTTGTCAAAACAATTATTTTATTGTAAAAAAATTAATAATTTTTCATAATGCTGAGGCAAGTGAAATATTGTCTACTATAGTGTGTATCATTTGGTATTTCTGGATCACCAGTGAAAGAAGAAGTGTTGCCTTGGGCCACATATCAAATAAATAAATACTTCCAAAAGCTGATAAATAAAAAAAAAAGATCTTTGTATAATTTCCGCTATGATAAGTAAACAGTTCTCACATAATAATACTAATTATGATACTGTCCATTCAAAAAATGTAATAACTGATATAAAGAATGTAGATAGCTATGTAATAATACAACACCAATGGGTTTTTTTTTATTAGAAAAATTGTAATTGAAATTTTAATTCATCAATATCTGGTTTGATGGAAATAATTGCAATTTTTATGGCATATTTTGTTTCTAATTTTATTTTTAATATATTTTATTCTTTAAAATAGTTATCACAAATAATAGGGTTGGCATAAATATGGTGTGATTGTGAAGCAAAAGATATTTACCTCTAGGATCATAGGATATATAAAGACCCAATAAAGAGACATGATCACATTTTCTGTAAGTTAAATGTCAGATTGTAGTTCTATGCATTCCATTTAAAAATTGATAGATAACATATTTATTCTCTAAAAATGAAGTTGCAAATGCAGCAAAATATTATATTCTTGGAAATTTAGAAATCTGTTTTCAAATTCTTGTATTAAATCAAAAAACCAAGTTGCAGGTTGTTATTTACAGTGCAGTTTCATTCCAAATGCTGGTATGATTTCAAATGTATTCATAAGTGTTTTTCCAACTAGATGCTGCATGATAAACTGCTTAAATACGTGATTAAATTCACAAAAGGAACTCAATGTGTAAGATAGCTTTCATTTCCAAGCTCCAGTACAAATTTGTTTTTTGATACTATGAATGACTTGATGATGTAACAAATTATAAAATGTTTCTGATATTTGTCCTTGACTTAAAAATCTTGCTTCTGAAAAGAAATGTTGTTGCGATAGTCACCATCAATACTTTTAAGAAATTCCTGGAATTGACGATGGTTTGTGTGGCATTATATTTTTAAAAATTTTTATATACAAACTTTTTTTATGTTCTGTGCAATGATACTTCATCCAATATGAGTTTTGGGCAGCAATTACATCTAGTAGTTTTACAATTCTGCATTTTTTGCCTACCATCACAGAGTCACCATCAAAAACTATGTCAGGTAAGTTAGCCATATTACTTTTGAAAAGAATATAATATTGTCATGGCCTTCATCAATATTTTTTAAAAAATGTGTGGAATTGATGATTCAATCCCTGGGCACTTATGATATCACTGGCATGATGATGACTTGCACGGCATTATCCATTTTTAAAGTTTTGTACATAGGTTTTCTTTATGTACTATGCAATGATATTTCATCAAATATGAGCTTTGGTCAGTAATTCCTTGGACTTCTTACAATTTCCACACTAAGACATTATCAGGATAATATCAGATAAGTTGACAATGGACAAAGAAAATGACTGTAACATACTTTTTATTGTTTTGTATACATCTCTTAATTGTGTCTTTAAATAGCACTAAAGCCATATTTAAATGACATTGTATTTGTTAGCCATATCTCTAATAAAAATAGCAAGTTGATCCATACCATCAGCATCAGTGTTTATTATCTATTGCTGAAGCATACATTTAGAATTTGGCATTTTAACTCTTTAAATTTCTTTTGATGGAGTTTCCAATACTTTCAATTTTCATGACTATAGTCTTGTGGGACGAACTGATTTTTGAAATAACCCTCTGCTTTTCTCCAGGGCAAATTACATCTGGTAAGCGAGTACATTGTTAATAAAATTTGCCACCCAAAATATAAGTTTTGTTTTGTTTGTTTTTGTTTTTGCTATTATGTTACCATATAATTAGTTTTTACAAGGATTATGCCCAAATTGTAATCTTTTGAGGAAAAAATGTATTGAGAAGTCAAATGTTTTATCAATTCACTTTATTTGATCCTTATGATACTAATCTTCATGGATATGCATGTTCTGGGAAGGCTTGCACTAATTTCCTACAAATTAAGCAGAATACCTTACTGTTTGCTTTGAACAATAGTAATCAACTGAACACATTTTATTGAACTACTCCATAATCATCCATACTTCTATTGGGGGGTTCTTTTGAGATGTCATTGAAATCATGCTAGTATTAAAAAATATTAATAAAATATAGGGCATTATTAATTGGCAGGAAAATAAAAAGCAAGGTGTGTACCCTTTCCCACAACTCTCCTCTGTCAATGCAGCAAGAAGTGAAAAATCAATCCCAAGAGCCTATTAGGTAGCTATGAGTTCATCTATAAATGTCTACTGGTTTTATAGATCAGTGCTCACTTACAGAGTTTATTAAAAGACTCATTTAATGTGTGTGTAGCATTGGCTTTCACTATTATACAAGGGGATGTATGGGTGACAGCCAATAATATTACAGCCTGTTAAAATGATCTGATTAGCTGAGGAATGAGAAAACAGTCATGTCTGCTGATATATAAGACTATTACATGGGGCTTGTGAAAAGCATTGCCAAATTGTAGGTGTACTTTTAATAATCAAATCAGACTGATTACCTGACTTCTAGACTTTAAATCCTTAACATTGCAATATTATTGATAATTGCTTTTTCACCAAGTCATTAGGAGCACATATAATGTGTGATATTAATTCCACTGCCTATGCTTGAGAGATAACTCACTGGAAACCACACCCACAGTAAAACTAAAGCTATGCAAGCATACAAATAATGAGAGCATACATGCATTCATTTTAGTCACAATGGATACATAACCACACGAAAAAATTCATAATGTTTTAAGCAAGTTTACAATTTTGGATTGGGTCTTGTTCATAGCCATCTTGGATTACATGCAGCCTGTGGGCCACTAATTAGACATTCCTGTTCTAATGAGTAAATGTTAGATATTTTTCTTTGCAAGATATTTTTATATATACTTATGTATGTACGTCCAATGATTTTGAAAAGCCAATACATAAACTAAGCCTTCTCAAATATGTGATGCTGAAAAACTATTTTATGAACAATCAGCTCTGAAAACTTTACTACTATGAGTTACACGATAGATTCCTAAATAATTATTTACAAGTACTTGACAAATCTCCGGTTCTTATACCGATGTTAGCCTATTTATGAGATAAAAAAGATTATCTGGTTTCCAGTTTGATATATAATATAAATCAAGCATGTGTAAGGAAAACGCTGGAATTTTTATTAGCGATACTGGTTTTTTTTTATTGGTAGTTACATCAGATAAAGTTCTATCTATAGAATATAATGTTTAAAAAGCACATGTTTGTGTAATCAGTCCTGTTATTAATTAATGCCTATTATTGCCTGCTCAGCTGGTTAATATAATTTTTTGAACCATCTTATTCTTGAATCTGCATTTATATATTACCTAGATAAAATTCTTTTTAAATACTGATATCAGCAGGGCGAAAAATCCTGAGATTATTTTTAAAATATAATTATATCATCTTGAATTTTAAATATTTGTACGACATAGCTAATGTAGGTTTAAATTGAAATAATACCAAAAACTGCAAAACGTGTCAAGCGTCGGTAGCTGAGTGGTTAGCACAACTGCCGGGTTCATGGGTTCAGTTGTCCCGGGTTCGCGTCCCTGCCGACGCTTTGACATATGAAAAAAAATAAAAGCGTACGTTTTTAGTATAAACAAAACAATGCAATGCATTCTTCTAAGTACTTAGATAATGCTAATAAAATATTTTTATTATTCCACCCTTCTAAAAAATAGTTCCCATCAGTGATTAAGTATTTTCCGTGCCTGAAGAAAGAGAGCAATGTCTCTAAAATATTTAATTAATCTTTTTAATTACTTGAAAAAAATTAGATTATCCAACGTATTGTTCTAAACTCTTATCTAGAATGTCAGGTAAAACATTTTATATGCCAAGATGTTAAAAAAAAATTCTGGTAATGAAAATATAAAAAAGGTATCATCCGGATCAGTCAAGATCATAGTTTCTCCAGATATGCATTTCAGATCATTCCCCTTTTCCAAGGGTTTTTAATGTGTTTTAAGTGTGTAGAAATTAAAATTTTATATCAAATCTAATATATCATGCATATGCAGAAAAAGAAGCTGTCCTTAATAATATCACGTTCTTATGTAATAATAGATCTAGTAATCTGTAAAAATTTAATGTTATCTAGGTTTAAGATGCTCGAATATTTAGTCTACAAATGATAACTAAAATTCGCTGACGTATTATTTATCTAAAGATATCTTAAATATTTTCAAAAATGTAATATCTATAAACTGAATTAGTTTAATTAGAAGGGATTTTAACCCATACTTTCAAATTTTGTTCAGCCATCCATTGCATCTTCTACAACAATACACATGATCACATACATGTAAAAAAGATAAATTGGAAACCAATATATGTATTTTGTGCTGAACCAGTTAGTTGATCTGGATCATCATCTCCCCCACATATATATAATAAGTACTCAGTTTATATTAAGATAGCAAATCTTCAAACTTTAATAGACAGGCTTCAGTCTTCTTCACGCTCTAACTCAAGCCAACTATATCATTGAAAATCTGATGATGGCATGTTCAAAGCCCTTGTTTTTCAAATTTTGATGTGTTATACCCATGTTAACCATATGTCAATCTGATACCTCATATGTATGACTTTAAGGCCATTTAAATACACAGAAGAGGGATGGACAGAAAATTTTAAATGAGCTATTATTAGATTTTTAATAATATGAATGGCTTAAGAGGTGAGATTGGAGAAAAAGCCTGTCCATTAAAGTTTAAAGATTTTCTATTCTAATATATCCAACCACTTACTATATATGTGTGTGTAGGAGATGATGATCTGGAAAAACTGACGAGTGCTGGTTCAGTACAAAATACTTAAATATTGAAGGTCATTTATCTTTTTCACATGTATGTGGTCATGTCTATCAGTTATATATTGCAGTATTTTGTTAAATATTGAAGTTAAATATTGAAGATCATTTATCTTTTTCACATGTATGTGGTCATGTCTATCAGTTATATAAGATTGAATGGAAGACCAAAGAAACTTGAAAGTCTGGGTTCAAATCCCTTCTAATTACACTTACCTTAATATATAAATATTACAGATGTATTTAAATATTAAACTGAATTATAGAAATGTAAGACAAATCCACCCCAAAAATAAATATTCTTACTGTCTTATTGCAACTATATTTCCTCTTTTCTTTATCAATCTAGTTCACATTTCTCCACCCATATAATAATTATGTAAATGTTAGTAGGTCGTGAAGACAGACAGAAGTATTAAACTGAGCCTTATTCTAATTAGGTAACTATTGACTTTTTTAAAGATATAAAAATTACCACTTCAAACAGTCAAAGTATATCAACAATTACTTTCAAGTTCTTTTCTTTTATTTTAGAATCATTATATATTAAAATGAACATTCTCACAGGTTTCAAATACATAGATTTATCTATATATGTCATAGCAACATATTGACATTTTGGCTGGATCACTCCGGCCATCACTGAATAATAAATGTTATTATAATGAGGCACTGCAAGTATTGTTATATTATGACTAAAGGTTTAACTATTAGAAAACAATAACAAAAAATTTTCAAAATATAAAAGTGGGAAATGGAATGAAAATAGATATAAAAAACCATAAGCTAGTCCAATTACTAAATAATTCCAGATAGTTTATACATAATCACATTTTTTGATATAATCTGTTTTTTAAGGATCTCAGTGGCTTCTCTGATCTTTGATCTTGGTAGCAGTGTCCTATCTGGTCGTGATGTTTGAATATTTGAGAAATATAGTATAGAGTGAGAGTTCCAATGATGATGATTCTGCTTAACTAATTAGGATGTTCATCTCTTCTAGCACTGATGTGATGATTGCTCATGACACTTAATAGACTTCACAAACATTGTCTCAAATTTTACTAACATCACCTGATCACCATTCTTTATGCTTGCACAGGCTGTTTACACAGAGGCTAAATTCTTCATACAGTAGTGACACACAATGCAAGCCAGAATAATGCAAGAAGGCTTGTGCATAAAATTCCTATATTGTGCTTATGCATCGAATATTCCCAGACTGGTTTCTAGCCTGTGGTTTTCATCAGTGAGAAGCCATGGATTGGAGAGACTGCAGCTAGATCTTAGGATTTAATGCAATTCTCCAGCAGCCATCTATTACCTTATTAAGTAACTATGAAGCTTTGAGTTCAAAATAATGTTTTCAATTCAGGATCATTTGGTTATTTAGTCCTATAGATCTGAACTCAGTTCAGCATCCATACTTTTTGGTGTCTGTGGTTCTTTAATTGCCACAATCATCATAATCTTATTTGGCAGGATTGGTATTAAACCACTAAGCATTACAGAATCACCATTCTTTATGCTTTTACAAGTTGTTTATACAGAGGCTAAACTCTCCATACTGTAGTGCTACTCAATGCAAGCCAGAGTGATCAATGAATCTAAGGTTTATGCATAGAATCTCAGAAGTGACTGCTAAAAGGTTGCATTAGATCCTAAGATTTAGGTGCAGTCATTTCAGATTCAAGGCTCCTCACTAATAGTTGTCACAAGCTAAAGACTAATCTGGGTATATTGGATGAGTAGGCCTTAGATAAGGATTTTATGCATAAACCTCTTTAAATACATTGATTACTCTCTCTTGCACTAAGTGGTGCTATTTTATGGAGAGTTTAGCCTAAATGCATCAAATTTTATAAAATCTATGATCCTCAAGAAGATTTGAGACCTAAAACCTGAATAGAATGTTACCAGTGTTTTGATTAGTGGTGTAAGCTGTTTTTTGAAGACACCCAATACTGCTTGTAGTTTCTATTATATTAACAACATCACATGTCCTCTCTTACAATGACATATGATTCCAAGATTAGATTTTTTTCATCCTACTCTAACAATATCTAGTGTAATTTGAGTAATTGGGGAGTGCTAAGTGGGGTATTTCTTTAGAAGCCTCATATCCAAATTTATACATTTTTAACCTGTGTCTATATCAAAGATTAAAAACTGGAGTTAATGCATTTAACATATGTGGGAGCTACCTTTTACTTCTTTATACTATTCAAGCACATAACTTGAAGGTTTCAAACCCAGGTTAACTCATTCATATGTAGATAAATCTGATGCTAAGTCAATTTCCATGCAATTCAAGTTCTCGCTTCTGTAATTGTAGACCGCGTATGCATTGATTACTCAAATCTGGAGTATGCAGTTCTAGAATAAGATCAAAAAAATCTATCATTGTATCATTCAATTTCCAAGTGCTTCAGTTTTGTTGCTACTCATTTGATATCTTCTTCAGATAAATATGTTTCTTATTTTTTATTAGGTTAGAGGGTACTTCTTTTTTAGACCATATTGGTGCTTTACACTCTTTAATACACATAAATATGTTACCTGGCAAGCCTTTCTTTATTATATGGTTTATGGTATGAAAAAAAAGTCTAAATTAATTGTTGTCTCATTTTTTATTGCTTGATATCTGGTATTATATTTATATCAAAAAAAGCCTATATTAATTTATCTACTTATTTTTTTAATGAAAACGAACAAGTTCTTTTTTGTTTTTGCTTTTAAAAACATACTTTTATTTTAATAACGTGATCCAGGCCAGACTTTTTTCTCTTTAGTGTCCCATTTCAGTTATTATTTTGAGGATGCAGGTTCCAATCCATTGCTAGTACTGTCATTGGTCTGGCCAGCAACTCCTGAAGAAGAGGGGAGAATTATACCTCTCAAAATGTTGTGCATATTACTAACCTGTTTGTGGTGATATTACTAACAGTTGGTGCATATACTAACTTGTTGCTGTGGTATTACTAGCAGTTGGTGCATATACTAACCTGTTTGCTGTAATATTACTAACAGTTGAATATATTTGGAATATTTAAATAAAATTGAATTTTTTTAAAGACATTTTTCACACTTATTAGATGATGGAAATAGTCCAACATAAAAATACAACTATAAATTAATTTATCTACTTATTTTTTATTTAAAATAAACATGTTGCTTTTGGTTTTGGCTTTTTAAAACATGCTTTTATTTTAAGAAAATTACTGTGCCAGACTGCTTTGTATTTATTGTCCGATTTCAGGGTCAGGGAGAGGAAATGTCAGCATATATTATGGGAATGTCCAGGGGGAGCAATGATTTTGGTGATCTGAAGATTGTCCAAAAGACATAGTAGTCTAAGCAAACCAACATTACAAAATCACCTATTTTATTTGTCTCAACATGTGTTCTCATGCAAACCTGAGTTTTCATGTGACTTCTGTGCAATGGGTTTTCTATACCCTTTTACAATTGTTAAAAACATTGCAAGTTGTGTAGGAAAGTGTGGCAATAGGCTTAAAATTATTACTATGTAATATAATGTCAGGTAGGGTGTAAGATCATTACTTGGAATGTACATTTCAAGAGTTATGATTTCTATACACCCTCACATGATACGGTAGCCATCTGTGAAGTGTGTACATTTGCAGAGTTCGCTAAGCACATCAACAGGCCATAAGATCAGTGTACAATGTCATCTAGACTTGCTAATGGCTAATATGAACAGAACTGTTCTAGAGGCCATACGTTTGGCCATATAAATGGCTTTTTTATGTGTTTTTGCACATAAAAAGTGCAAACAGGCAGCTTGTATGGACTTAAAAAAGTACTGGTTAGAGATTATTATAACAATTTCAGCCCAGGTATAATTCCAGTCCCTTTTTATTGACTTATACATGACCTTTTAGATATATTATAAAATTCCAATTTCTACATATACTTAAAACACATCTTAGAAGAGGCAAGTGATCTCAAAATGCATTTCTGGATAAACCAGCCAAATTATATTGAACCAGGGTCATCCCTACTTTTACTTTTCATCATGCAAATTTTGCATTTATCCTTGAAAATTTAGTATAATTCAGTTTTCACTCTGTATTATTTGAATATGATCATTTGACAAGAAATACATAAAGTAATAACATATTTAATGAGATATTTATATAGCGCTATACTGTAATAATAATAATCAGCGATCAAGTTCCCATTTCCAAATGCTTAAGATTTGCCCATACATAAACATTTGGGTAGAAAAGATAGATGGTTTCATTCTATCTTTTCAAAAAGACTTTATCTTGTGTTTGGAAATGAGAGTATTTATTTATAATTTAAAAAATCTTTAAAGCACATGGGCATTGGCTTGATCGCTGCTTATTACTATAAAATAATAACAATAAATAATGAATGTTATAGATAACTATTATAAAACGTTATTTGGGGGATTTATTATTCTCACCTAATAATACTTTTAGTTATTATAATAATTAATCTATAAAGGATATTTTATTTAATATATATTTGAATAAATATAATTACGATTATTATTAATCATTAATTTCCTCATTACTTAAAGATTTAATAATGATTAAGAGAGAATATATATATAAACAATTTCATATTTTTAAATACTTATAACCTAAGGTGTTTAATAACTGAAACACAGGCTTATTATATACCTGTGTCTATATATGTAATATATAGGGTATATGAGCACAGACTTTCTTTCACACGACTCAGCACTCTCCACTCTATCTCTTAATACTGATACATTTATATATTGAAAAGATAAATAATCACCAATATACATATTTCATGCTAAACCAGCAATCATAAGTTGGTCAAGATTGTCATCTTTACACATATAAGCTAGAGATGTCTGTCCATCCCTTATATATATAAAATGGATTATGTCCTATACATTGGGGGTCAGATTGACTTTAAGTCAACATGGGTGTGACAAGAATCTCGGTCTCAGAGTTGCCTTTGAGCATTCCATCATCAGATTTTCAATTGGATGGACGGTAGAAGCTCATTCCTATTTATAGATCTGTGTTATAGAGGCATATTATAATATAACAATGTACGTTTTTAGCACGAATTTATAAAAAGTGCGTGTGTGTTTAACATATACGTATATATATATGTGTGTGTGGATACATACTTTATATGTATTGATCGGCATTACATGGTTTAAAACCAAATTTCGCGGATATTAGTTAGCAAATATAACTGACATTTATGTTTTATTGAAATAATTATGGGGCTGAAAACTGTCTCTTCAAAGGATAAGTAGTTCAAGTAAGATAATCCATAAAATAATCAGATGGATATTTGCACAAATGGTCATAAGAATTACATTCACTTTATTAAACTGATATTTCTATATTTATTTATTTTTTACAAGCTGGAAATAATCCAATAACTTAAAATTTGAACCGGCCGTTACTTGCTGGATTAAACTTTTTGGGGCAATTAAAAGTATCCCACAAAACGAGTAAACTTAAAAATGGAATTCTTATATAAAAATGTTATCTGAGATATTATGTTGAAGAAAACAAACATTAAGGCCGGTGAAGGCTAACGTGTTTAGCGGTATGCTGATCAGGTGTTATAATAAAACTGAGTGTGTAAACAAGCTAATCTTAAATGAAATAGTTTTAATTTAAAAATTATACTCGCAAGATTAAATAATCGATTAAAGGAGATGCATAATAAGATTTCAAAGCGATAAGAAGTCACAAGCTAAGTTTTTTTATCGAAAACTCACAAGAAAAACATCACAAGAAAATTTTTCAAACTCATAAAAAAAAATGGGGTCACTAACAATCCAAACAATTATTTTGCTTCTTTGTCAAGGTAAGAAACTTAATTTGAATTACTTTCGCTTTTGCTTCCAATTTCAAATATAGCTGAAAACTCAAAATAGCAGGACAGGCAGTTATCTAAGAAGTTAAAAGAATTAATAATTGTGTATATAAGATCTACTAGTACTATCATAAATATAAGGGATTTGAACTGAGTTCAAATCCCCTATATTAACAATTGGGCTCCAGGTATAAGAGTACCTGGTATTTCATATAGTACTATCATAAATAAATAAATAATAATAACTCTTATGTACACTTTAGTTTACGTTCTCATATGTCAACAGCTTTTTAATTTTTAATTGATTATTCTGTCAATGGTAAAATAAATGTTAAGTATTAGTTGCCTTTGAAACTTCATTAACAATTGTAACTTTAAGTGTGAGTATAAGATAAATTATTATAAGTTCTTACCTGGAGGCTGTAGTTTAATTTTAAATCGGTTATTTCTCACCAGTTGCAGATGATATAATCAAAGTTAAGTGACCTTTAGTGGATCATAATTATTGCATCAAGTAGCATTATTTTCCAAGCAAAATTAGGATTTTTTGGAGTAGACTATCCTTAACAATGCAGCTAGCAATCTTATTAGTTGTTAAATGAGAATGTGCCTAATTATTTTAAGATAAAGCATTAAACATCACATTCTGGCTTCCACTGGTGGTGCGACTGTATGGAGAGTTTAGCCTCTGTGTTATTTTAAGATAAATGGTAAAACAAGAAATTAAATCTATACAACTTTCATCCAAGTTATAATTGCCTTGATTAAAAAGTATTTTCTGTGGACGGGGATGCTCACCGACATCTGCCCAGCAGTTGGATGCAAATTGACTTTCTAGTCTATTATGTATAATTAATCTCATGGGCTTAATAATGATGTAGTTAACCAATTCTTTTCAGAGAGCAAACTCTTGACCTCAAATCAATATTAAACTTAACAAAAAGCGTTTTGAATATTATCATACTAATAAACAGAGTTTTATTCTAATTGTAGCTCTTTGTTATTTTACTTCAGGCTTCATTCAGTCAGACCTACCTATATGATGAAAAGCATATCTGATAAGAAGTTGTGGAATAAACATATGCTTAGTATATCAGAAATAGTTTAATTTCTGTTATACTATAAGTAATAATAATAGGCAGCCATTTCTAAATGAATATGGCTTTTCTTAATTCCAAAAAAAAGCAACAGAGAGAGAGAGAGGGGGGGGGGAGAAAACTACTCTAGAAATGAGTTTTGCATTGGCTATACAAACCAACCTGTGAAACACAAATATCACATGTAAAATATGTTGACCCATTTTTTTGTTTAATTGATACTTTCTAATGTGTTTAATTTCTTCAGAAAAGTGTTTTTTTTTTTCTGAAACACTTCAAATCTATATCTAATTGTATCTTCCAATGTTTTCCATGTTCTATCATATCTTCCCAATGAAAACACTTGACATTGCATGTCTTTAGAATCTTTGAGATAATCCTTATAACCTTGATGGAGTCTGTCTCTCTCAAAAAAACTATGTTCAAGTTTACTATAAAACATCTTTTAGGATGTTTTTGATTGATCATTCACTTTACATGTTCAATCCAATGAAATTATGATTTTACTGTAGAGAAATCAACAAGTTGAAGAACATATTCACTGGTTTCATGATCTTCTATTGTATTTTTTTAAATGTATGAATGAAATCTGTCTAATGCCTTTGTATAGGGATGTCCATGTTTCACTTCCATACAATAAATAAGCCAAAATAACAGTTCTATGTACAACTGATTTGGTTGCAGTAGTTATTTCCCTGTGATGAAATACTTTATTCTTTAGTTTGTTCAAAGCTATAGCAGCACATTAGAGCTTGTGTTGTACCTCATAATCTAAGTTCATCTTTCCACCTATAAAACTACCAAGGTATTTAAATTGGTTCAAGTTATTAAAAAGCTTTCTTAAACTATTAAGTTTACAAAACAGTACTTAGTACGACATACATAGAATAGAGTAAAAAAATGGTGCAAAGTTGTAAACAGAGGAAGATATGTGGTTTACATTATATACTCTGTATCTTTATCCCACACTAGAGATGGGGAAAATTACAAAGCTATGTGTAACAGAAAAATATATATACAATCTTGAAAGCTGCTTAACATTTTCTGACTGCTGCATAGAATTTACATCTTTCTATGTACATCATTTGCATTAATGTCCTTTTTTGCATTCTTATCTTTATAATAGTGAGTCATGTCATAAGATGTGATGTTTTGGACTATAATTTTAAACTTTATTTAAACTTTCCAAATACAAACAACTTTTTAGTAATAACATACAAATAGATAATACAAATTAGTAATTACACAATATTTCGAGTAGTATTATTCTCCACCCGTCTGTTCAGGCATTGATGGCCTATATGCACAGTGACAATATTTGCTCAGAAGTTGAACTCGCACCTTTAGATTTTTGAATATCGAATTTAAGGCAAAAGCTCTACCAATTGGACAGAATAGCTCAGTTAATAGAGCTTTTGTCTTAAATTCAATATTCAAGAATCTAAAGGTGCAAGTTCAACTTCTGAGTGAATATTGTCATTGTGCATATAGGCCATCAACACCTGAAGAAGAGGGGAGAATAATACCACTGAAACATGTGTAATTACTAACCTGTATTGTCTGTCTATTTGTGTGTTATTAACAAGTTTATATTTGGAAAGTTTAAATATAGTTTAAAATTTTCTATACATTCAACATTCACTCATAAATGATGAAAATAGTCCAAAATATCTCATCTTATAATATACCATCATTACAAACCTTCAGGCAAATACTGAATCATGTCATAAATTCGAATGAAGTCACATTTGTGACCATAAATGTCCGAATAAATGTTAGTTGGTGAAATTTTTTCATCCCTTACATATATAATATCAATTTGTTCCTAAATGTACTAGAGCCCCTTCGTGAGGTTGAACAGTACATAAATGTACACTATAATAAAAATAATATAAATGTATTGGCCCGAATGTGTGCATAAATATCTTTTTTAAATGTATTAAGAAGTATATGTATGTTATAATCTTTATTTTTAAATTTTTTTGTGATATCTCAGTGGATATTATTAAGCAAGAGCACGTGAATAGAAATGTGATTGTGTTTCTAACCAATACTGAACTGTTAATTGGCCCCGCTATTTAAAAGAAAAACCTTATGCCTATTTAGACATTCTCAAAATTACTTGGCTTGAATTCGAACCCTAGTCATGGCAGGCTATTCCTATACTGTAAAATTTTTCATGATTATTGAGTCCATAATTTTAAAAACATATGAAAAAGTTAAATAAATAAGTGAAGAGACATTTTCTTTTGTCTTATTAAAAAAACGATTTGCATTTTTAGTAAGCATTTTTTTACGACTAAAAAGATTGAAATATATTCTTATATGCACACAAAGTCACGAACACACACAATTACTTAATTATTTTAGTTAATAAACAAACAATTGAAATCAAGTATAGCGTTTCTAAAATCACAATATTTTTAAATTAATACACTGTAAGGCTTATTTCACGCCTGCACATATATATAATATATAAGGGATTCGAACTCAGACTTTCACACAATCCTCAACTCTCCAAGCCATCTCATATTGCTGACCACCTGATCATACACATATTGAAAAGATAAATAATCACCAATATACGTATTTCATGCTAAACCAGCAATCATCAGTTGGTCCAGATTACTATATCTACACATATATATATAATCAGTTCTCAGCTTTATATTAAAATAGCCAATCTTCATACTTTAATGGACATGTTTCAAACTACTCCAACCTACAACTCTTCAGCCATTCATTTCATTGAAAATCTGATGATGGAACGTTCAAAGCCCTCGTTAGTGCCAAGGTGTCATCCAATCCATGTTGACCAATTAGTTATTTTGACCCGTCACGTACTACTGGAGAATAATCCATTTACATACTATATGCGACAGATGGGCAGACCTTTAACGCACTATGTTTTAATATGTAAATTAATACACTGTACAGGCTTACACATACCTGCACTAATATAATGTATTATCTAAGGGTTTCGAACTCAGACTTTCACACACCTCAACTCTCCAAACCATCTCACATTGCTGACCCACCTGATTATACACATGTTGAAAAGATAAATAATCACCAATATATGCTCATGTATATATATGTCAGTGGATATTTAAAGCCTATTGAAAAGTTTTTTCAATAATTTCCACGAATAATTTTGAAAACTTATCACTAACCCCTCCTCCAAGTATTTTAAAAAAATAATTTCTAATTATATTGTTATTTAAGTTTTTTATTTTAATATATTCTAAACTTTTGGTATTCAGTCGGAAATGATACTAGTGGTTCATTTTTCATATCAACGGATCTCACACCTGCTTTTAATGGCACATATTTACGGATAAAAGTATATCAAATCATATTTATCTGATTGATAAACTTTAAAAGTTTATTTATATCTAAAAATATTATGATTGAAAGGTGACGTATGATCGTTAGGTTACAATTTCCGTTAATTTAATCTGTTAACATTTTTCTCTTTAATTTAAATGCTTATATCACTTCACGATTACTAATTAAGAATAAATAAATGAATGACCTTGTTGCTTGGAAGTTTATAAGAAGTCTGAAAGTAGAAGTGATAGAATCAAGTTCAATCCCTAGAGCTTAAGTCCCAGAATTTGTCGTTTTTTCACTACTCCATGAAAAGGGAAGAAAATAATTGTCTTAAGTCCTTTGGAATTCATAAAAAGTTCGAATTCAGAAGCGACAAAGCCAGACATAATTCATGGGCTTTAAATTCCAAAATGTGTTATTTTTCTGTTGCACTAAGCTACACAGGACAGATATTAATATATACAAATCAAAAAATAATCCATATCAGGGAAAATGATTCTTCGACAAATATCTTAGATGAATACCGATAAAGGTAATGCTCATCATGCTCGATAATCATGGCAATAGTTTTGGTCATATTTTTTATTTATCTTCAAGTTAATCTTAGATACTGATTTACTAACTAATATTGGGCGGAACTATTTGTTTATGTGGACAAAAGTGCTATCCTAAATCTTTTTACAAGAAGGAATTTTTCAAGATTTACCTGGACTTGATTCAAATTTCAAATTATGATCATGACAGATATGATAACCATTGCACTATCAAAATATTTAATTTCCATAGGTTTATGGATAAAAAGAGTTTAAAAATTTTGGTTAATCAAAAATAAATTATTTTGCTTTTATATTATAATAAATATTTAATAAAAGTTGGAGAAACTTTTTGATTGATAATAAAAAATTAAAAGCAATTACTAATCTAATCTTCCAACTGAATGATAAATGGTGATTTAAAATAATTTACTATCACACAAGAACAAACAAATGATGGATGTCTCACAATGGGATGCTGCCATATGAGTATTTCTGCAAAAATTGGGCAAAACAGAAAAGAAGTATCAAGTTAAAAAATATACATGTGGAAGATCACACTAGCCGATTTTTGATAATGAGGATGATATGATATGGATATATATTCAAATAATGTTATTCATGAGTCATAGTTTATTATCTGTTTATAGTTTAATACTTAATCAATATTATGTTAAATTAAATATTAAGTGGCTTTTTAATAAGTCTTAATCAGGGCCATTATTAATAAAAAAAAGTCGATGATTACCCCCATCCCTTAGTCAAGTTACTTCAAAAATGCATTGGTCCTAAAAAGATATAATACTTTCTTCTTTTTTATGCATATATGAAGTATATTCTAAAATTCCGTTTTGCTTACAAAACGACGACCAGATCTTTCATTTTATTTAAAACATAAATGAAAAATCTTTTTATAAAATTTTGTCTGCGCATCTATGCAAAATTTGACAGTTTATGCAAAACGTTAGTTTGCTGACAAAGGAGGGAGGTAGATGCTCTCTTTCCGTATTATTTAAGTAATGCTTTTATTTTAACTTCCCAAATAATAAAATTTAAAATGAATTATATTTAAAGTGTTTTTTTTTCTGTTTTAATATAATATGTCACATTAATACAATAAATATCGAAGACATTCCTCTATACATAATCATTTCTACAATGGTTGATTACTATGGGATACATGAAATTTAGCATCAAATTTGAGACAACTTCACTAAACTAAATTACACATTTGAGTCTCATAGTGTGAATATGACATTTAGATCCATTTTATTATTTACAAGAATAAAGATATAAATTAAAAAATATATATTTAAATTTTAAATTACATAAGACTATTGATTCCTTTCATTGTCTTTAAATGAATACACCTGGGTCTCATTTTATGTGATAGATAGGTTCCTCAGCAAATGCACTCAAAAGAAATTGCTCAAAGATAGACTTAACTTACCTTGAAAAATGGAAGATATTTACTGTAATTTTCCAAAAATTGCATAAAAGCAAAGCAACAATGTAAAATTACTTTAAAATTCGCATAAAAAAAAAAAATAAGAAAATAAAATATGACTAATAAAAAATTTCAAATTTGAAAAAAATTGATACAAAACAACCTTTTTTTACTTTTTTTATTAACTATAGTATTTAATTTTATTCAAAACAATATATTTTTATGCATAATTTACATTTTTTTCATACATGTACAGTATTTTAATCATTATCACTATTTGAGACATCAGATTCATCATGATGTGGTGTGATGTGAGGTTCTGTAGCTTCTTAAATGAAGACAAGAGGAAATATAACTAAACGTTTTCCAATCACTGTATCCTTCCCATTTTACTAAGTGATCTAAAATTGAAATTTTTGTTTACAAAGAAATTCACTTTCTTAGGTGTTTTTTCTTTCCGTTAGAGTAAAATAAAAGTTTAAAATAAAAATAAAAACTTAGACTTACGATAATAAAAAGACATTTACTCACCACTGTTGGGCAAAATTTAATTAAAACTAACAATTCTTATTTTTGTCTTTAATTTTTTAATTTTCAATTCCGTTTAAAAATCAAATTTCATCATTTCACATCACCTTAATTTTAGATCACATTACGTAATTTTTAAATTGTTAATTACAATTAAAAATCAGATTTTAATTGTCAAATTTAATTGTGCCCATCACTATTACTCACCTTTTAAAAATAAACTTGTGAACACTAAATGATTAATTTATTATGTACTCTTTTTATAAAAAGCAAAAATAGAAAGTGATTTAAAATGCAAAAATAATAACATACATAATATTTTTCATCTATAACATTTGAACAGATTTATATTATTGTCTTGTAAAGTTTAATGTCTGTATATAAAATAGGGAAATTCTGATTTTAAGTGAATTATGAACTTTTTTATTACATAAAATCTATTACAGTACTATTATAAAGTGCTGAAAATATTGGAATTATTACATGGAAGTCGAATTCCAATAATGCACTATTACTTTAAATATGATGTGAGTGCATGAAATTTATATTTAAAGTAATAGCACATTATCGGAGCTTGACTTCTGATCTAATAATTTTTATCATATAAAAGAAAACCGCATACAAAGATATTAAGAAGAAACATGAATCGCATAACTTCAAAATCGCATTAAATAAATCTGCATAAAACAAGACCCGGGTGTACTTGTAATGGATCATAAAAGAACCCTCCTCTAATGAGTTAAATTTTTTTTAGTTAATAACCAAAGATAATGTCCACTATTATTTAAAGTAATGCTTTAAAGAGTTATTTTTATCTGAATGGAAGTTTCTGAATATATGGAATCCAAGGCTTAAACCTTTTACACCTGTTCAGAAATTGACCAATTACCTAATAAAACTATAATAGAATTTAATGAGTACAAGCAAGTACATGTTTTACTTTTGTACTCTCCCTTTCTAAATCAGGAACTTTTTATAATGCATTCAGTAACTTCTTCACTTAAATGAATTTTATTAATTACTCAGGATACATTAAATATCAGAGAAACCATTTTTTTCATAAATGTTTTTTGAAAATTGATTAGTGTGCGGTTATGTCTATTCAGTGTTCACATTTTATTTTACTTATAGAATGTTATTTCAATTAAAAGTTTTTTTTTTTGTATTTTAAAATATGTGGCTTTTCATACAAACAAATGGTACAAGTATCAATGACAGTACAGGTCACTGGATGGCGCTGTTAGTAATCAAAAATAAATGGTTCATAATATATATATATATTAATAATTTTTAATATATGTTGTTGTTGAAATATTTTTAAGAATGGGAAAATGTTCTATTTTATTTTAGAAAAACCACAGATGATATTGACAGTGACCACTAAAAATAGTAAAGTGTAAACATTTGTATCTAAAAGGCTCAAACAAACATGCTTTTATATATATGATATGCAAATATAAAATAAGATTATAACATAAACAAAATTTTTAAAAGCTAATAATTATATGATAATTAATAATAATTTGAGGAGGCACATTTATGTATATTTGGTTGAGTGTGTGTGCACTCGTTCCTTCACTAAAAACAATTAAATAAAATAACTTATTTTACAATATTTTTATTTTTTAAATATACTCTGGTTGATATTCTTTGTGTGTTTTTTTTTCAATAACTTTTCTCTTAATGACATGTATTAGTAATGTTATTATTAAGAAACTGTGATTTCTCTAATTATTTTGATGCTTCTAAGTCAAGATCGACTTTAAGGATGCTCTCAGACTTTGTAAAACATTTAGCATTAAATTTACAAAACATTTTATAATTCAAAATACTGCCAATCAAATTTGAAAAGGATAATAGAGACAGAAAAAAATATATGGTTATCAATATAAGCTGAAGAAATTGCATTGACAAGTATAATTGCATATGGTGTTGAGATAGAAAACCAGCTGTTGACATTTTCTAAAATTTATTTACAAATTTTCATTTTTAAATGTGATCAACACGATGTTCAGAAGTGGAGAAATGTCTGCTAATCATAAAATGTATCTACTTTGCAAATTTTAGAGGTTTTTTTAATTACCTTATCTACATTTTTGTTTTTATTTGTTTACACTTTTTTGGAATAGTGTATAATTGAAGCAGTGAATATTGATACGGCATAGTTTGTGGCTTCACGGTATATTTAAAAAGACACTACCCAGAAAACAAGAAATGAAGTTGAATTATTTCATGTGTTTAATTAAAAATAGATACAATAATCTTTAAATGAGTTTTAAATTTTATCTCTGGGTTGGAAATGATACAACAATCTTTAGCTTAATAAATGATTTATAATAACCATTAATATTTTATCGGGAGTCAAATTTGTTAGTACAGAATATTTTGTTCCTATTAAATAATTTTTTTGCAGGATTTACTTTAATCAACAAGTATAAAAAAGAACCCAGAGATATGTTTTTTTATATACATTATTAAAAACTAATCAACATTTAGACAATTTCAATAACAATAACAACCAAGAATTTCAAACTGTTGTCAAGGCAACCATATTTATATAGGTATTAAATATTGCAACTTGACCACAGATTGAAATTGTTAATACAAAGAATAGGTTATATTTACCTGTTTAAAGAGGTTTATTTGAACTTTTTTGTATCAAGAATTTCAATCTCTGTGGTCAAGTTACAATCTTCAGTGTCTATATAAATATATTAGACCATTAATAAAGTGGAATTCTACCTTCATTGTTAAAAGGAGGTTGCCTTGACAACATTTTAAAATTATTGATTGTTATTGATATTGGGATTGTCTAAGTGTTGACTGGCATTTAATGATTACTTACAAACTTATTTAGCCTTGAGCATTATTATACTTAATATATATTGTAAAGGTATACATATATGCTATTACATTACTTTCAATAAAAGAAAAAAATCTATAAATAAATATAAAAGTTAATAATTTTATTTAAACCAATATATATAATTGCACAGATAGCAAACTATTAAGTAATTACTTAAAAGTAAGTTAAAGGGAAAAAAGGGGAAATCTAATGATAAAAGATTTTTTTAAAAAGTAATGTAAAAGAAAATAAAAAATTTTAATTATTTTCTATTCAAAAATTATGTTTAAATCTTAGAAGAATGGAAATGTTTTTTTTTATTTAAATAAAATGATTTAATAGCAAACAGGCCCTTGAGGGCATTTAACTTATCAGTCAGATAAGAGATCAATTTAAAAAAATTTCTAGTAATAAAATCTGATGTTCTCACTCAAAAATGAACTGCCCAATAAACAATGTGAATGAACACACAGTCCACAAAAAAAAATCCTCATCACCAATAAAATCACTGTGAAGCAAGGCAAGATTGATCCTGAATGTAAGGAACTCAAAATGATATAAAAGAGAAGAAAAACTTTGATTAAGTGGAGTTTTGTTCTTTTATATTGCTCTTGTGGATTATGTTATTTAAACATATTTGATACATGTATTGTAGATCTCCAAAATATAGTGATCATGCAATAAATTACATTTTCCATATTTGCACCAGCTGAGGTGGCCTCCAGAATGATGGTGCCTGGAAACTGGCCAGCAATGAATCTGTCTCCACCTTGGACACTATCAATATGGGTTGGAAGGAACTGTGAACATAATTGTGTGGACTTCAATAAACCTACAGTCATAAAAAGTATGAACTTTAATTATAAAATATGAACTTTTCAAGTATTAATTTTAAGTGTCACCTAACTTCTAAAAAATCTCTTGTCTGACTAAAGTAGAAATTTAAATTCTTTATATTATTTTATATATATATTTGCTACTGTCATTTCCATTCACATTAATTTCATTTAAATTAATAAATTTAAAATATGCATAAATGGCTGCATAGATTTGTAAGATTGTGGTAGTTTAAGTTTTTTATTTTGGGGCTGATTGTTTTCATAGCTGAATCATTGCTGGTGGATAGATGTATGGTGTTTTA
The DNA here is from genome assembly GCA_028023455.1 of Epiperipatus broadwayi. Classification (NCBI taxonomy): domain Eukaryota; kingdom Metazoa; phylum Onychophora; class Udeonychophora; order Euonychophora; family Peripatidae; genus Epiperipatus; species Epiperipatus broadwayi. Next base: position 844,776 of record JAQFVV010012651.1, on the reverse strand, counting down.
TGTCGATGTAATCTGGGTAAATGCATTGGATACTCATTGCCTTATGCCATGTTAGCATACAGATCATAATACCTTCCTGAATTCATGGCCAAAATGGTAGCCATCATGTTATCAATGGTCATAGACATATTTCCTAACACCAACATGCTCTGGTCAGGACACTGAGACAGCAAAGACTGCTATCCCCCTTTTACAGAGCATCTCTTATATATATTGTACAAATATCATGGTTGGTACATTTAATAATTTGTCTAAAACATTATTAAAATAAAATTATTCATTAAAAGAAATAGTATGTGAAGGTTTAAGAGTTTTTTATTGCAGTTTGTGTTCAAAAAGGTAAAATTAAAAGTCAAAAAGTTTTTGGAAATAAAAGTTACAATTAATTAATTAAAAGTGAAAAGAGGGTTTGCTTTAGAAACATAAAATTAAAAGTTGATTTTCATGTTTAAAAATATAAATCTCTTTTTATTGAAGTTAAAAAAAAAGTAATCTTAAAATTAGTGTTGAGTTTAGATTAAAATATATATGTGCATAAATGACAAATTAATGTGAGCTTGTTCATAAAATGTATATGTGCAATTGTAAATATAATAAATGTGTGTATAATGAATATTAAAACAATGATATAAAAAATTATCATTAAAAAACACAGCAATGGTTACTAATTAAAAATGTAAAAATAACACATGTGCGATGGCTGCTAATTAATACCTCCAACAACAGAATTAAAAGTTTATCTTGAGGAATGCAATTAAAAACCAAAGAGGAATTTCGACAACAGATATTGCTGGTGGACATCAAAATGACAACAGGCCTTAAGTATAAATAGTCCAGTTTTTCATCGGACAACAGTTGAGATTACAGTTTAGAGTGAGCAGTTTAGAAAACAATTTAGATTGTGCAGTTGAGATTAAATCAGTCAATAATGCAGTGTTAAAATCCTCAGAAACATAAAACTGTCTCTTGCCTGAGTCCAGTGAAACAGCAAAACCTGCCAGTGAAAATAATGCTTGCATAACAACTTAAAACCTGCCATCAATATTTAACTGTCTCCAAGAATAGTGCCAATGAATAATAATAAAACTCCTCAAGAAAATGTCCCAGCCAGATGGAAATATTCATACTAGAAGCAGCAACCAGGAAGAAAACAAAGTTCTAAATCCGCATTCAAAAATCCTAGGTAATAACATTTACTTATTTTCATTTATAAAGTAGTCATCACATTCTTAAAGCCTCCGAGAGTCAAAGAATAAGAACTCTATAGCATACATAGATGAACTATTAATGTGTGTGTTTAAAATATTGTGTGTGTTCATGCTTTAGTATATATTGATTTCATTGTATTTTAAATTTCAAATATTACTTAATGCTTTGTTATATGATATTATAGTGTGTGAATTAAAATGTGTGTGATCATGATACTAGTGTTATGTTAGTTAAGATTTACAAAAGTATTTAAAATTAGTTTAATAAATGTTGATTAAAATAAATTGTCTTTTAAACTTAAAGCTTTATCTGTCGGTCAATTCTTTTGCCACTAAATTAGAACAATAATTTGTTATTGATTACAAGTAGCTGAGCTAGTCATGGGTATAAATTAGGCATTGAATTAGTGGCCATTGTTTAAAGTGCATTATTTATCTTCTGGATAAGTAACTGGTGCCCGTGTTTATACAAAACAAAAAGTGCTTCGAACGTGGTGTTGAATTCAACAGTCAAGAAGAAGTTATGTCCGGGAAATGTAACGCTAGTTATATATTTTATAGCTATCACTTGGGCATACATACTCTCCGAGTATGTTCTTCTCTGTCTAAGAATCCCATTATGAAAACAGCATTTAACATATACAGTACAATATATATATATCAAATAATTTTATTTTTGTATCACAAATTGGGCAGTGGATCATTCCTGTCTGTTGGTGAAATTTCTTGATGATCATGAGAAAGATGCTCATTCCTTCCCACTATGATTCATTATTTATCTAATGATATCATGCTAGAGATGTAAATTCCTGTCAGCATGATTGTGTTATGCTGACAATCTCATTTTGCATTGGACACATCGGTAAATCAGTAAGCTAACGTTGGTGGAAACATGAAGTTTTAGCCTAGAGTTAAAATGATTGAGTTAGTTAAATACGTATTCTTTTAAACAATTCAAAACAAAACAACACTCTCCATATAGTAGTGCCATCTTGTGCTAACAAGAGCAATCAATGGATGCCAGAAGGCTTGTGCATAAAATCCCTATCTAGTGCCTACTCATCCAATATCCCCAGACTAGTTTCTGGCTTGTGGCCTTCATCAGTGAGGAGCCTTGGATCTGAGAGCACTGCACCTATTCTTTGTAGTGTATTTATGCTTAGTAAAATATTAAAATTGTATTAAATCTATTGAATGTACTTAACTATGCATATAATTTAAACCAAATATAGTTAATAGTTAAGTTAAACTTCAGATGTTTGTATTAATGTGTGTGTGAATAATAAAAAAAATTTTTGTTTAATTAAATTTGGCAGTAACCTATTTTATATATTTTATTAATAGTATTCTAAAATCGAGCATCAGAAATTGTAAATATACCGCGTGATATTTAAGCTCAGCTTCTCCCTAAGCTAGTGACTGGGATGTTCGATTAAATAAAGCTGAACCTCACCCATATGTATCTGCCACCTTTATAAATTTTCTAGATTCGAATAACCTAGTGGGGCCCTGGTATGGCAGACAGAGTTGGGAGATTCTATCAACCATTATATATATATATAACTTTTGAAGCTTGACTAATTGTTGAAAAGAAAAGGTGATATTTTGAATTAGATAAGCTAAATAATGAGGTTAATAGATGGCATTAAATGTGTTCATAATATATTAGTTATAGAATTAGTTATTTTTTAAATTTTTTTTATCGACTCTATTTGAATCCTGTAAAGGGTATTCACCAATAAACTATTTACCAACCATATGCCTATTTTTTTAATTAATTTTTTTTTCTGTACTAAATTTTATTATTAACACTTTGACAATGTAGTATGATTAAAATTTATGACCATAAAATAAATGACATAAGAATACAATTTTCTAGTGCAATTTAAAAATACATATAGGTGTTGAATGCTATCACCTTAGTAGTGTGCTATCAAGTAAGAGCAGTTTTGTACTTATTCCAGCACTATCTATTGTAAGCCTGAATAATCAATAGTTATATGAATTGGGTTGTAATTTAATTCTATCATTAGACTATAAAGGCTCTAAAATAGAGAGAGGAAACTTATGCTCTGCATAAGATTGCAATAAGAATGAAATGAAGTTGTATTGATGCAAAAAGATAGTAGTGTTAATCAATTATATTGTAAGGACACTATTTATCTGCCAAGTAACTGTAATATTTGAAATCAATTCCAAGTGGGATTATAGTAGTGAATAATAAAAGATTATGGAATAATTTTAAAAATTTGGGAATATAACTGGTTTTATTAAAGGGATTAAAACTTATTACTAGGATAATTTTTAATATGAATAGTGAAAGCACTTTTTTGCTCTTTATATAATGCAAAGATAGCCAACAGTTTTGATTGGTTAGCAGTCTTCCTTAGAACACTTTTTTTAACATTAAAATAACTCTGAGGAAGACTAAACAGTTGAAACTAATAACTATTTTGGACATGCAATATATAAAGTCATGTATCATGTAAAAAGCATAAAAAATGTTTTCATTATCTTATATTAGTAGTAATATGACGGCTGAAAAAGAAAGATTAAAAATAATAGTAATGATTTCTATAGCAAGAGCCAGAAGAATGTATGATATGGAAACTCTAGTTTCACAAATAATATGTTAAAAATAATTTTAAAGAGATAGATCTTTGTTAGAAAAATGTACAAGTAGAAACAAATATAAAAATAAAAGTCATGCAAAGATGGAAAATGAAAGTTAGATATCTTGAAGAATATAATGAGATATGTATATAATACTTTGTTAAATGAAAAACTGTGGGCCTTTGGAAAATATAAAATGGTATGGATTAAAAAATTAGTAATTTTCTCATATAAAAGAAATGATCTAAGTAAAATAACTTGGAAAAAGGTAACAGTATCTGCAAAACGTGAAAATGCGATATAAAATATTCACCAAAAAACTTAAAAAATATTTTAAATAGAATTCTAAAAAGTATATATGTATGAAATTAGAATTTTGGCCCAGCAATGGAACATTTTACGATAAAGTATGGTGCAATTTTATTAAAGAAAACAACAATTTAAAACTTTTGGTAGGATATGCTTTATTAATGAAAATATATTAAGATAAAATGGGGCTTTTCTAAATGATTCTAAGTGTTGTTTTTGATGGAGTACTGATGTCACTCTGAATGCTATCAGCTTCCTTTTACTCTTCTGGTTATCTATAGTGCTATTTTGCCAGGAAGTAAAATATATATGGTTTATCAATTTCAAAAAAGGTATGACATTTTTATGTTGCTCAGAAAAACTAATAGAAATGAGTTGATAATGATTCTGATTGGTAGATTCTTTATTCTTAAGTTTCAATGAGTATTTGCACTATGGCTCCTATTGCTTTAATTTATGTAAAGAAAATATATTTTCTGTACTTTATTTAAATATTTATGATTAATTTCATAAAGTATTTAATATTTAAAAATAAAAACATTCATAGTTACACTTAAATTTTATTTTGAAATGTTTATTTCTAAAAGAACAAGTCAAGAAAACCATAATTCCAACCCTATCCTAGCACCTCTCTGAGGAGTGCCAGAGCATAAAACCATGGTCAGAGGTTTGGGGAGGTCCTGACAGAGATATTTTAAATGCTTTCTCTACCTAAGAATTTATCACAAAGCTTGTTGAGGAATTGGCAATCCTCACTGTTTATAACTTACAAGCTTAAGAGAATAGAATCATGTGATCTATGATGGTAATTTTGGACAAATTACCATTAGTACCATTTTCACAAATACTATAGTAAAAAATTTTGCAATATTTTACTAATTATAAAGCCAATTTTAAATTTTAAAACAGAATTTCTTTGCTTTAGAGGAATTTAACAAATATTTATTAGGGTTTTTTGAAATGAAGTTTAATTAAAAATATTTTGTTAATTGCTTGGTAATTAGTTAATAAAAAAAAGTATTCTTCTGATAATATAGGTCAGAATTTTCCCTTTATATTTGCATAGTTGAAATCTTTTTCTTTCACAAACTTATATTTCGAACAAATCAGGTGTAATTTTATTAATATATGCTATAAAATAAAAATTTAATATTAAAATAAATGTTGGAAATATAATCCAAATAGTTGCTACAGGATGATGCAAAAAATGTTAAAATATGAAAGGATTTAACTGAATTAAAATGCAGAAGATAGAAAATATGATGAATTAAAAAGGTATTACTACCTGAAAAGTTTATTGGTAAAGAATTTATTTTTTAAAAGTGTAGAAATATGATAGATAAGTTGCTTAGAGACAAAAATGAACTTGTGAAAAATAAATATAGATTAAAAAATAGTTCAATAATATATAAGAATAAAAACTGTACACATTACAAAAGTATATATTATAATACTAATAGAAGTTTATTTCTATTTGATATAAAAGTATGAGTTATGGATTTCAAAGAAAAGAGGCCAAAGTGAGATAAAAATTTGAATTTCAATTGTGGGTCGTGTGAAATTGAGAGAAAAAGTATTGAACATTAGTCAATCATTGGTGGTCAAGAGATCAGCAACAGCTGCTTTACAAGCAGGTGTCCTGGGTTAGCAGGTTCCCTTCCTGGCTGATGCTATGACACATGAGAAAAAAAGTATTGAACATTAATTTTTGGAATGTAGTAGTTGAATGTTGTACAAAAATAAATGTATAATGAAAATATAAAGATGAATGACATGAAAGAGAAACTTTTTTATTCTAATTTAGGAATTAATAATAAAAACAAAAATATAAAAACAGAGTATTGAAAAAAATTAAATAATTTTAATAATATAAGATAGAAAAAGGCAATATACCTGCTGGAAAATTGAAAGCAATTGGAAAGGCAATGGAAGTGAATGGAACATTTGTTTTAATTACTGTTTCTGAGTTTTTGACTCTATGCATAGAAACTTCTCCGCTGAACAAACAATTTTACAACTAACGTACAAAAAAGATAGATAGATAGATAGATAGATAGATAGATAGATAGATAGATAGATAGATAGATAGATAGATAGATAGATAGATAGATAGATAGATAGGTAGGTAGGTAGGTAGGTAGGTAGGTAGGTAGGTAGGTAGATAGATAGATAGATAGATAGATAGATAGTCAGACAGACAGACAGACAGACAGACAGACAGACAGACAGACAGACAGACAGATAGATAGATAGAAAAGTTTACTGCTAGAGATTTTTTTTCTTTATCCAGATGTTCAGTGGTTTGTTCGTCCTTAGTCTCGCAGCAATAATCTTTGCAGCTCCTTTCGATGATAATTTAAATTCTTACTGGCTGAAGTGGAAAAAGCAATATGAAAAAAAATACGAACTGACTGAAGATGAAAATCTCCGGTGAATGATCTGGGAAAAAAATCTTAAATATATTAATGTCCACAATTTAGAATATGCATTGGGTCTGCATGATTACACTTTGGCAATGAATAAGTTTGGAGATATGGTGAGTGGCGACAATTATAGTAATAGTATTTAAAGGGTAAATTATTTACTAAAAAATACTTCTGTAATCATAAATGTAGATAAACGACTAGAAAAAAATTGACGTTTCTATTTCTGCTAGTAATTTTCTTATGATTTTTTATTGTATTTTTATTCTTTAGTTTATTTATTTATATGTATATCTATATAACTATATATTGATTAGTTTACTTTTCTCCCTTCCATCGATTGTTTTCTGTTATCTGCCCATCCATCTAGTTACCAATAACGCATATTCACCCATTTATCATCTATTTATCTATTATATGTCTATCTATCCATATGTCTGATTGTTTGTCTATTTATCTTTCTGTCAATCTATCCATCTAACAGTCTATCTATTCAACCAACCATCTATGAATCTTTATCTATTCTTTCAATCTATTTATATACCTATCTAGTTGTTTGTCTGTCTACTTATCTGCCGTCGTACCTATGGTTTAAAATGCATTGCTCAGAAAACAGTTTTCTTGATTACTATAAAAAAAATATGAAAGACTATTTATATTTATAACTCGACGAGTTATTCAAGATATTTCATATTTTCTTTTCTCTAAAAAAGATTATTTGTCATTTAATTATTTTATTAATTGAGGTATTTTTAGGAAATAGAATTCATATTCTCAGAAATCAAAGTGTCTATTTTGTCTATTGCGTCATTATTTAATTGTTTTATTTAAATTTTTAGAACATTTTATTTTATCTACTTATATATATATAAATTTATAGTTTGATTGCAATTCATGAAAAACCATGAGCCATACTATAATATGCAGTTTTCAAACACATATACATAATGCATTTATATACTGGAAACGCGTAATTGTATGTGTTACCACTTTGAACTAAAAAATTGAACTAAAAACTAACCCAAATGAGGGATAGAAATCGATTGCTTACATCAAAATTTCGATACGAAGATACCTGGAATCTATTCACAGTTTCACAAACACCTAAGACTTAATGCCCCAAGCTCAATCTCATCAAAAAAAACACTCTAAACCAAGATATACATAACAACCAACAAGGTTCACTCATGATTGATTTGTAAGATGAACAACCTTCCGTCACAACAATATAATGCCCTTTACTTAATTCCATCTTTTTCAACATGCAATTAATTTAGTAAATAAATTTTTATTTGGAAAAAAAAACTAAAAAATTAAAATGTAGAAAAAATATTCATTTCTAATTTTTTAACATTTTATTTATTTATGATGTTTTTTTTAATGCAGGTGATCAAATGATTTGATTTGGAATCTTTGTGATTTAAATTGTAAAGCTCAAGAATTAATAGAAAAATATAAGAACAAAAACAAAAAATATGTATATTAAGGAAACACAGTTGACATAATATTAAATGTGACACTTCATTTGGAAATTATAAAAAATATAAATATCTATACAATAAAGATCAGAAAAAGAGAAACATCAGATAAAGATTGTATTTATATATCGACTATTTTCATCATCTAATATTAAGTATGAAATGTCTTTAGAAAATGTAACCTTCTTTAAATTTTTAAACTACATTCAGTACAAACGTGAGTATATTTCCAATGTTTAGAAAGATATTATTGTTCTCTCTTCATAAGATGTTGCTGACCTGACCGATAGTACTTTCATGGGAATTGAACAGTTGGTTAAAGCGTTCCCTTAAAATTCAATAATCGACAATCTAAAGATCCAGGTTTGATTCCCATTCTAGTACTGTCACTGATCAGGCCAGCAACAACTGAAGAAGAGAGAAGAATAATACCACTGGAAACATTATGCATATATTTACCTGTGTTATATTACTAACAGCTGAATATAATTGGAATATTTAAATAAAATACAATTTTTCTAAAAAATATATAATACTTAATATTAAATGACTGAAATAATCCTATATATAATTACAAGGAAAATACCATCATCACAAACTTTCAGGAAAACATTAGATAAAGATCACTGAAAATAAATATGGTGAGTAGGAAAACTGTATCAATGATAAATGGAATATTATGAGATCAGAATATATCAGAAATCAATATATGATGATTATATGACACAATAGTAAATAATAAAAAAACATTACATAAGGAAGTTATGACCAAAGAATTGAAGGTTATAAAAATGGATTACTGGCAAAGATTTTCAGTAAAATCAAAAAAAGAATGTGGATAATCAATAAACGAGTTTGGAAAATAATGTACGATATACTATAATAATTTAAATTAGAATAACATAATTAGATTGATATAGACATGTAAAGAAGTTGCCTTAAAATGCCAAAATAAATATTAAAATGAACATTGTGTCAACAGGAAAATGAAAAAGGTTATGTCCAAAAAGAAGTTGGAAAGAAAAAATTAATAGAGAAAATAGTGGGGGAAAAAATTGGGAGATTTGTAAAATAACAGAGAAGCAAGGTAATTAAAAATAAGATATCATAGAATATTATTGACTATTTAAAAAAGCATACATTTCAGAACATCCTTTATTCCTTGCACGAATTTTTAGTGTGAGCATGAATATATATTTAAAACATTTTTTCTAAAACACATTTCTTTGAAGTATGTAAACAAAGACATCTGAATGAGACATTAAATATATATATAGCACATTACTTTTCTACATGGCGCTTCAATGTTTCGACTAGACTAGTTTTTATTAGAAAATACCACAACATGGTTTCCTTCAAAAGTTAAACATTAAAAACCATTTGCACATATGATAATGTACTAAATTTCTATAGCTTAAAATTTTAGTTATTTTTCATTTAAATGGCAAAAAGAAAAGAAACAATTTTCTTATCAAACTATAAAAATAATAATTTCTTATTTACGAAACTTACATATATATGTTGTTTTCCTAATGCTCTATTTTTCATTCATTAATTATTTTTGTTTAATATGTTAATTAATAAGTTATTGGATTGTCTGTGCATGTATATATTGAAATGTAAATAAAATTTATCAAATTTCTATTAACTATATACAGACAGTACAGCTATAATTGGCACCTCTTATTGCTATAAGACCATACTAGAAAAATGTACATGTAGTATGAATATTGTTGAATGATAAATAATGACAATACGTGCAAATAAGCGCATATTTTGCAGGATCATCATCATCATCAAACATTATCAATCTACTGCAGGATGAAAGTCTCTCCAAGTTCAATCCATCTCCGATCTTTAGCTTCTCTTCTCCACATCACCCCTGCATACTTTCTTATCTCATCCATTCATCTCACATATAGTCTCTTTCTGGGTCTTTTGCAATCTTTTGGAATCCAGTTTAAGATTTTAATTGTCCATCTATTATCATCTCTTCTAGCAATATGTCCAGCCCAACTTAAGTCTTTTAATTTTTTCAGTGAGGTTAGTAACACCTGTTTGTTCTCTTACCCATATATTACATTTTTGATTTCTTCTTGCTATTCCCAACACACACCTTTACATACTTCTTTGAGTGGTCTGAGGTATCTGTATTGCTCTTCTATTAAGTGTCCAAATGCAGGATAGACTGATATATAAAATTTCCTGCAAGAATCTGTAGTTGTATGGGCTACTAATGGTTAAATATATGTTGTATTCATTAGCATGGTTGATAAATTCATGATGATAATGGAATCATCATAATTATGTGGACTGATATATAACATATTCTACTGTGGGTGTGAATAACTAAATTCATATGAAAGTTTATTGTAATTACTGTACTTTTAAAAAATACAAAGTAAATTCTACTCATTATTTATTTTTTCTTTGTGTTGTGCTAAGTATGCAATAATGTAGGGCACTTAGAGAAAATGTGCAAAAACAAGAAATTTGGCCATAAAAAGAGAAAAAGTAGCCATAAGAATACTAATAAAAAATCTAAGCAAAAATAATTTGCTGTATTTAATAAATATGTCAACTGAACAATCACAGAAATTTGTTTTTACCGTAAAATTTAGCAGCAGTAGTGGAGTGTTATTAGTTTCCATGAGCAATTGGATGACTATCATGGTTGATATAAGACAGCCACCTAAACTTATGTATACCAGTCTTAAAGCTCTGCACATCAATGTCAATGCCATAAAAATCAAAAAGAGTAATTCAGGCTACAATTTCTACCAACAATGGTAAAATTGCATTGTATATAGTGCATGCTCTTCCTTGTTGGGCATGATTGGTTTAATAACATGGAATAAAAATCTCTATGGTAAAAAATATTGCCATTGAAATGTTTATAAAAAAAATTACAAACTATTAGTCATGTGCAAATGCACCTTCAGATTCGAGTCCCAGAAAAAAGCTAAGAAATCATCCACAGAGAAACATCTAATTTGTAGATTATGGACCAAGCTTTCTAAAATTATACCCTCTAAATAATATGAAGCACCTACAATTGCAAACTACAAATTTGTACTGAGAAAAATGTGTATGGTCAGAAATAAATTTAACAAATTTTGGATAAAGGCTGAAATTGTATGCCATTTAAGTAAGCAAGTGGTGACCATCTGAATGACAGATGGAATAATGTTACATAAATGCATCAACCAGTTGCAGAAGGCTAAAAATATAAAAGAAATGCCACAGCTGTTTTGAAAAATGATAACAGTAAAGCAGTCCCAAATGATAATACAAAAATAGAAATGGAAGTCACTCATACAGTGGATGATTTACATTGTACACAGGAACAAGAAAATACTACAAATCTTGAAACAAGATCTCCAAGTGTAATAAAGGAAAAAACCTTTTCCTACCCCCACTGTAGTGATTATGTTTAAGTTCAGAGAACAGAAAAAAGCAAAACACTGGAATCTCTGAACTTGGGGGAAGCATGCTAGATATGTGGGTATATTTATATACACACATAAATAAAAGTATTTATGAAAATGTATTATATATGTAAAATTAAATGTATGTGTGTATCCTGTTAAGTGGGTGTGTATATTTATATACACACAACATATGTTAAAAGTATACATATTCATTATAAAGCACTATAGATTATTTAAATAATATTAATTAAAAGAAGTTAATCCTATACTAAAAATTAGCTATACTGATAAAGAATCAGTAGTAGCAAAGATATAAATCTAAGTTAAAGTAAAGAAGGTCACTGCAACTATGGAATGTTAGTTCCTGATCAAATGTGATAATAATGAAAACTGATAGCTAAAAATATGCAAATGGAATGTGAGCTATTTTATCTGATCCCAAGAATTGGATATGGGAACTTGAGATATGAATCACAATGTGGGCAGCTGATGGCCAATCAAAAGTGACATTCCACAATACCCAAGAGTATGTGTGGAAAAACAAGAATGGATACTTGCTAGCAGAAGCTCCATGTATGAAAACATGATGTACAACAGATGCTCCAGTCACTTCACCTACAGCCTCACAGAGTTTATCACTAAATGCACAAAAGTAAACCCAGAGACTTATGACAGGTTGTATAGATCTTTAGTATTATTTTTGTAAGCCTTTGGGCCCATGTAATTGTATATATATTGAAGCAGTCAATCATAGCTTAAGATTGAGCTTCATGGTTCCCTCTACTTATTAACCCATGTATTCAAACCTCATATCTGGTCCTGCTCCTTTAGTTGTATGTATATTTTTACATATATATTTGAGATGCACACCTAAAATTTATAAAGTTTAACTTCACAATTTATATTATTATTATTTATTATTATTCTTTTTTATTAAAATTAAAGTATATTAGGTGCAGCTCAGATATATATATGATGACAAAATATTCACTTTAAAAATATTTTTTTGTAGTTTGTAAAAACTTTTTCTTTTAAATTATTTGTTTTAAAAAAACTGTATTTTTCTTTTAAAATTCCAAGATGGAGAATGCAAACATTAATTGTCCAAAAATAATTAAAAAGATGGAAATTTAACATTGTTTCAGTTTTGGGAAGGAATTTTTAATTAAAGTTTATTAAAAGTAAAAAGGGAAATCAGATTAAGGGTTTGTACTTTTGCTATTAACATTTTTGTCAAATCTATTTTTAATCTGGAAATACATTTGAATATATTTTTGGACAGTTATCTAACACTTGCAGCTCCAAGAACAATAGGTAAGATAAATGTGAAATTCCCTATTAGATTGTAGTTGAGTTTGAGATTGCAAAGAAGATATTAAAAATTATTCCTCAAATACCTGAGTACAGTATAAAATGACCAATTTTGACCACCATTAGAGAACTAGATTGGAGAAATCAATTGTCATCAACCTATTCCATGCTACTCAGATTCCCAATATTCTCTGTGAGTAGTAAATCTAATCACCTTTCCTGGTCCTTGCTGATCTTTCTTTCACCACTAATAACCAACTTGCTGATGCCCTAAAATGATGGAAAGTTTGAAGTAAGAACACATGAATGCCTAATGGAAACTTGCTTCCACATTAGAAATCACATGGATCCTGTTAAATTGCCATGAATGAACTGAACTTTGAAAATGGACTCTTGAATATATTATACTGGTCAGAATTGTATGTTCATCTAACAAGGGCTAGCATCTAGGCAAAAGTATCTAGAGTCCAATCACATGCAAGATACATAAATTAGAAATAATCATGAACTCTGCCCTATTGCCTAATTTCCAAATCTATAACATTACGAACAACATTTGATAATAAATGAAATTCTATTAATTCCTGTCCTGGAGCGACAGCAGAGAAACAAAAGATCTATAGGAAAATTGGTTAACCTGACCTGTAAACCCCCCCCCCTTTCCAATAAGATGAGCTACCTTATAACTATCGTACTATTTGCTATGAATCATTCACAAATGTCATAGACTAGCATAATGGCAAGTGGACTCTATCATATATGATGCAATACAATCGCAGATGTGCATGCATGGAAGGAACAAAATAAAACCAGAGAATAACTTATTTAATTGTTAATTTATTTATAATAATAATAATTGGTTAGAATTTTGGGTAAACAATTATGGAAAATATACAAGAAATATACTGCAAGTCTATTTATACATAATTAATACTATCTGGGTTTCACATCATTATCGGTAGTGATTTGCACATTCCATAAATGACATATTAGAGCATAGATTAATGATTAATGAATACGCAAGTACCAGGCACAAATATGAATAAAATCAATAAATAATCAAAATGATGCGGCTTAATAGGCTAATGAAAGATATCAAATTTACAGGCTTTTATTCGGAACACCATGATCTATTTAATAAAAACATAAATGATCTGATGAATTTCAAACAAATGTAATTTGGTTTTATTACAGTTTATCATAATGGCAAATTAAAGTATAAGATTTCAAACAAATGTAATTTGATCAGTTTATCATAACGGCAAATTAAAGTATATTATAAATTACAAAATGTATACCGTCTTTTAATGATTTTTGTTAATGATTTAAGAAGAAAACATTTATTTGCACATTTGGTTACATTTTGGTAAGGTTTACTGAAAGTTATTTTTCAGCGCATCTAAAGATCATTTAATGAGAGGGCGGATAGCTTAAATAAGCTTTAAAACATGACATTTTTAACTGATAAAATATAAATAAATGAAAGATTGGGATGGATTATAAAATCATAGCATTGTGATTTATAGACTAATAGTGGGGAATGTAAAATATTAATAATTGTGGTGCTGATCGATATGATAATGCCAAAAAAGACGAGAAGCTTCATCAACTTAAACTAACATAAAGGTCACCTGCACTTATGACAGATGGCATCTAAAGAAATGGTTGGTAGGGATTTCATGGTTTCGGGGTTCTCCTATTGAAACGGTTACACCTGTTTCACCTATTATCTTTGATAATAGTATATATTTGTTGTACTCAGATGGCGTGTATTTCTTAAATTTTAAAAACTTTGCCCTTATAATATTGCGAGTATGTGCGTATATAAACGTCCTTAAAAATTATAAATATAAAATTATAGTCTCAAATATTTATATACAAGCATGTTCCATTAGATTTGTTTGTTAAAACTGAAATAAACATAACTGTATAATTAAAATTTATCTATATAGTAGCATAATAAGTTTAAAGTTATAATATTACTTATTTTTCAATATTCTTTCTAAATAATTATTTAAGTCAGTATTCATTTTGAATAATTTCCAAGTTAAATAATTTTCTGCCTTTTGTTTGCTTAAAATTACAAGCAGAAAGTTTTATCAGTTTTAACACTTCGTTCTAAAAATAAATCTTTGGCCAAAATTTGACCTATTTAAAAATTATAACCAAGACCAATTATAATATTCAGTCAGGCATAAATCTATACAAAAATCTTTACAAATTGCTTGTGACCATTCTCTCGAAAATATATCTTTAACCATGACGTCAATTAAAACAATAGAGTCTTACCAAGTCCAGATTTAGATATACTTAATATTTTTACTAACTGGATATTTGGTTAAAGGCTAGTTTGAACTAGTCATCTTGTGATGTGGCATGACACAAAGTAGGAGGTTACTACTGTCAAAAAGATAGCATAAAAAGGGGCCCAAATAGCCACAAAATCCTCTAACCTAACCTCTTCCATCATCTATCATCATCCGTGTTAAATTTTTGCTGCTGCTGTGAAAATTATATTTGCTGCCGAAATTATTTCCGAAGACCACAGAGCTGAAGTTAAATAAAAAAACTGTTCCTGCCGTTTAGAAAGCTGAATCTTAAAAAGCTACCATCCAAGCTGCTACAAAGATGACCCTTGGCTAGAAGACAAAGAGACAGCCGTTTGCTCTTCCACGAGCGGCTACCGATGACAGAAAACCTCCACCATGCCCATCACAGTAAGAAAGAAGCTGTACCTGAGAGACCAGAGAGTTCCTGACCAGAGAAATGGGGAAAGCTGCCACAGAAATAAATTTGCGGAAGTTACATCCAGACTAAAACCTAAGAGAAGCCCAGCCTGACTGAATATAGTGAGAAGCACATGAAAACAATGCCTTAAAAGAGACTTTCCGGTAAATCCTTTCTGAAATATTAAATCTCATAACTAAAACGTATTCTAAATGAAAGCTAGCTAACTAAATCACATAATTAATTATATTTTCTAAATGTTCAATTAAAATGTTTATCTTAAATCTGTTTAAATCTTAGAACACTCTTCAAATTCTTGCTTGATCATTAATAATTTTAAGTAGTCGTTGATCATTAATAATTTTAAATAATCCTAAACATCTAGTTTCTATAAAACCATACAAGAAATTCATTTCTAAATTATAAATCTTATTGTTTATGCAATTTACTCTTATGTCATCTATCTATAGTTTTAAGTTCATGTTTATTGATTTATGCTGTGTTTTTATCAGAACGGAGTCTTATGTGTTAATAAATTATCGGGGGAAGGGGAGTGAGTAATCACTTTTAGTATACCAGAGTATTGCGATATAAAGAATATAGTCAAGACTCCTTTCTGAAATAAAACTAATATTTTATGCTAGAGTGAATCGGTATTTATAATGCCCGAACAAGTTATTTAAAATCTTTTGCTAAAGTTATTGAAAGTGTATATTTGCGTATATTATTTAAAACGCATCTTTTTCTCAAATTATTTAAAATGAAAATGTTTTGCTTAAAATGAAACTCTTTTGCTAAAGTTATTTAAATGTATATTTTGCGTATATTATTTAAGACGCATCTTTTCTCAAGTTAGCTAAAATGAAAATGTTTACTAAAGTTAGTTAAAACGTATATATTACGTATATTATTTAAAACTCAGATTGTGCCCAGATTAATTAAGAATTATATTTGCGTAAATGATTTAAAATATGTATTTTGCCAGTTATCTGAAAAGTATATTTTATGCAAGCTATTTGAAATGTAGGTTTGCACTATTCAAAATATTTTGCATTTTTAGTAAGGTCTATTTTGATGAATTATTTAAGATGAGTAATTTATTTAACAATAAATAATTTGCGTGAGCTATTTTATAACTCATATTTTATTATTTCAAAAATCAGTTTGATATTAGATGTAGTTATACTACATATAACTAATGTTTCCAGTTCTATAAATAGCTATGCAGAGAAACCTTAAATCAGATTCTCATTATCTCCTTTATCATATAATTTAATAAGCTCATTTATGAACTGACCAGTGGTAGTAGCACTGAAGAAGCTAAGATTTGGCGTAATTAATTTATAAAATATTAATTTAGCATTGCGAATGTATTGCTAATGTGCATAAATATGCACATCTACTTGCTATGTATATAATGGCCCATCTCAAGATTGTTCAACGTCCAGTCACGCCTTGAAAGTTTAGGCCACTGCGACATTTCGTATTTCATCAAGTCACGCCTCGAAAAGTTTAGGCAAATGTGACAGTTACTCGTACTTAACGGAACCAAAGTGTTTCCAAAAGGCTCATAAGCCATTCTTCTGTTCACTTAATTAAAAGGCCTCTTCCATTATAGCAAGCAGATCGGTTAGGGAACCGTTTACTAGGTAATAAACCCCATTAAGAATGGATTCAAGTCGCACTTATCTGATACTGTAGTTTCTAACGCCCTAGAATCTGATGTTCAACTGCCACCACGTCTCAGTTCAACTTCCCTAGAAAGTAACTTTGGCTTTGATCCGAACTAGAGTCTGATTTAATGTGTTTATCCATATAACAATTATATATCACGCAAATGTCTCTATAATATGATTTTGAATATATTCATAATATAATCTTAAACTTAGTAATTATAATATAAACTCAAACTTAGTAACAATGATATAAACGAAATATAATCTCTATCATTAATCAATAAATCTATCACTCTAGCTAACTATAACCGATTTCAAATATAAAACATAGCATGAATTCGAACATGAAAAATGACATAAGCTTATTAAAAAGTCATGCTTTGTAATATTATGGTATAACCCTGAGAATCCACTCATTGCTTTGTATTATTTGATAACCCTGAGAATCCTCTCATTGCTTTGTATTATTATTTGATAACCCTAAGCAACTACTCATTGCTTTGAGATATTATTGTATACCCTTGATAACCCACTCATTGCTTTGTATTATTATTTGATAACCCTGAGAATCCACTCATTGCTTTGTATTATTATTTGATAACCTAGAGAATCCACTCATGATTTTGTAATATTGTTTTATAATCCTAGTGTTCACTCACCTGCATGTGAGCTAGCTATACACAACTTGCTATGTGTCAATATTTATTAAATGTTATATTAAATTTATGAAATATAAATTTGTCTCAGTCTCATTACTTGCTCATTATCTTATGAATCACTAGTTAAGTTTTATAATAGAATATGTAATAGGGGGAATGTCTCATGTTTTACTGCTTTGCTATTGCTGGAACATGATTAAAGAGATATCGAGTGTAACCTCAGGCATGTCATTCACGATGGGTTGACTTGGAAGCACAAGTGAGAGAGTTAAGGTATGATCAGACGTAGGGTATTACTATCCCGATTTGGTCAGCTTTTGGTTCTCTGGCTTGGACTCTCAATCTGTTGAGCAAATGTACAAACCTGACCATTACACTATGTTACCCCATGCAGAGCCTAGCTACAACCTGATACAACCCATGGAGTCGGTGCTTCCAAACTCCTTCAAGAAATATGCCTTACAAAATAATACGGGATCACCAGGTAGTTTGACAAAGCAAGATATAAATGTTATGTTATCAAAGGTAAGCAATGCTAATAAGTTTCAGGTCTGTAATGATGCTGATGTATTAAGGCCCTCATAAATAATAAAATCTGGTGTAATGCCATGATACAGTTTAAACCATCCTTAATGGTATATAATTGACCTTAAATATTGGTTAGAAAGTCACACATAAAGAGGAAGAATATGTAGTTCCCATCATTAAACAAATATCAATATGCTTGACAAATAGAAAAATTAATTAAAATCATCACATTAGATGGCATGATATGCAAAATGATAGATTACTAGCACAGGTAAGGTCACAAAGCTTTACTTTACTCAATATTAAAATTCACTAAATCAATAGCATTAAGATAATAGTAAATTGATATCTTTAAATATGGCAATGGATAGTATGCCACAAAACACATAGAACAATTCAGTAATGTTATTCAATCGAGCGAACTTTGGGGCTAGGTAAGAAAGCTTACATTTAATTATTTAAGATTCCATAATGATGGAATAGGAAATTAAGACAAGATCGGTTCAATAGATTGAATTATTAGCATATTAAATAATATATACTCAAACATAAAATAAAGTTAAAAGTTTGCCACATTTAAAATAATAAGATAGCAAGAGTGAAACCCAGAAAGTACATTTAAAAAATAAAATTATAGATTCGTGCATTAGAGAAAGTCATTATTTTAGGAAATTAATAATAATCAGCACTACGTCACCGATTATGAAATAGGCAAAATTACATTTTAAATAATAATAAAATAAAAAAACACATAGTTGGAGATTTTAAAGTTACATTTTAAATAAAATAAAAAGCACATAGATGGAGATTTTAAAGTTCATATTTGCAGTAGAGGATTACCTTTTGTTGTTTGAAGACTTGATGGCTGTATACGCATATAGAAAGATAATTTGAAAAATAAAGTCAGCAAGGCAGATTTTTGGGGAAATAATAGCTGGCATCCTTTCATAGTTAGCTTAAGAGTTCATTTAAAGTCTTTAAGTGGTATGGAGCTGATCTTGGAAAGATCAGAAAAGCAAATTTCTTCCTCTATTTACGAGCCATATTTTAAAATTTGAGTGATGCAGGTTCATCCTGCAACACCTTCTGAAAATAAAATACAGAGTGTTTAACATAGAAATTTGGGCTGTATTTATATGCCACTGAAACCTTCTAGAACTTTCTATTTGCCTGCTGCTGGTGAGACCCGGATGTGCATTAATGGTCAACTGTTATTTATTTTTTTAAAAAGATGATGATGAGATAAGCTCAAGAGAGTATTGTTTCAATCTACTTCGAGTTGGAAATAGATTCAAGAGATATATTATCCATTAATGGAGAATCTCTTAAAATAAATCTTTATAAAAACATTTTAAATGTAAACAAGACACGTTCTTTTGTTTGCAACTTTCAGTTAGATTTTAATTACCCTCCAGAACTTTCTCTGGTATTACGTCAGCCCAAATAAAATAATACATGAATAAAAAAAAAACTGAAACATTTAATAAAATATAATTATACCATTTATCTGCAACACATACACACACATGCATGACTATTTATAATGATGGAAATTTAAATATTTCAGAATTAAATTAATATTATTTAATCAAAATAATGCTTAACTAACAAGAGGGGGGAAATAATCATGTGCATATGTGTACCTGCACTCCCTACTGATTTACTAGTACAAAACCGAGTTTGAACCTCTGTTTGAAGGTTCCTAATATCACCAGACAGTGAAGCAGAATATGTGCAACAGATTTGACTGCTTCAATATAAGCAAGGTAACTAAGAACCACCATGTGAAAACTAAATCTAATTTGTTCCACTAACCTCAATCTCTACTATCCAGATTTCTTTCATAAATTAGTTAATTAAATATTATCTTTAATGTAAATATAAATTTGCTCTCATACTAATTTTCTTTTTGTATTCAAGTCTATCATATGTTCTTATTTTCTTAATTTTGGTGTGGTTCCTTCTTAATATTAAATTATTCTTTATTTTATTATTTTAAGCTGCCAATCTATAACAATCTTGCGAGTTTAATGTATAAAGTTATATTTTCCCTATCTACTCAGACCTCCATAGGTTGAGGTTATTAAAAAATTCCTCCCCTTTAGTTAGATCAGAATGCACTCTTAATTAATACACTCACCAGATTGTTTTTCCGAGTTAAGCTATTTTCACGTTTCTCTTAGTATATTTTAAAAAAATTATTATTTATGTAACTCTGTTTAGAATAAAGAAATTCTACCCAGGATAATTTTAATCATTTAAATATTGATGCTATGCAATATTTTGCTATGTTGCTAATTTAATTCTGAAACAGGTTATTTTTTATTTTTTATCTGTTATCTATTTTACTATGCTATATACTCTTAAGATTTCAAATACTTGGATATTTTCAAGTTGTAAAATCTGCAAGGGTGGTATTTAATTATATTAAATAGCAGGGAAAGAAAGGGGGTAATTTTAAAATTTGTTATATATATATATCATCAACCATTATCAATCCACTGCAGGATGAAGGTCTCTCCAAGTTTAATCCATATTTCCCTGATCTTTAGCTTTTTTTCTCCACATCACCCCTGCACATTTTCTTATTTCATCCATCCATCTCACATGTGGTCTCCTTCTGGGTCTTTTACAATCTCTTGGAATTCAGTTTAAAATTTCAATTGTGCATCTATTATCATCTCTGCTAGCAACATGTCCAGCCCAGCTCCATTTCAATCTTATATATATATACTCTATCTCCCACTGAGGATAGCATATATAGCGCCATCTTTTGGATATATATATATAGCATAGCTTGAGTTGCCTAAATTATAGCATTGAAATGAGGATCATGTGTTTTAAAGTAGTAAATGCCATGTCAAGTCATTAGAGAAATGTTTTTCATGCCATGTTGCTGACATATGGCTCATCTTATTAAATATTATGTGCTTCTAGTTTGGGGGTTGCAAAGAGTTTGGACCCATAGACTTTCTTCACAGCCTTTCCTGTGGATAGTTGACCTTGCCAGGAGCATTTAATGTATAAAAAGGTCTCCAAGCATCGGTGATCTTAGTATGCCTAGGTAAAACCGAACTTCATTTCATTTCTCTAAGCAGTGCTCTAAAAAAGGGTACTCTTAGATCTTTCATTTTCTTTGGCCAGAAGCATGATCTCACTTCGGATTCTCTGTTTGATGTCAGCACCATGATTTCTCTGTTATTATTGATTTATTTGCTTAATGACCTCATTTCAATGCTCTAATAATGAAATTGTGCTCTGTTCATATATATATATTTCCAATAGTATTTATTAGCTTAATTAATAATATTATTTAAGCTTATTTTAAAATCCCATCATTGTAATCTATTCTTTTTACTTAAGAATGTAAATACCTGGGACAAATAAAGCGTTCTCTCTTTTTCAAATCTGAACTTAAAAGAATGGTTAAGAAATATTTTGTTTGATAAATAAATATGATTGTTTTAAACGTATTTTATTTTTGTTAAATGTTTATTTTTGTTAAATGTTAATAAATAGTTATTAATAAATATTATTCCTAATGACTAAACCATTCTCAAATGTATTTTATTGATTTTTACGACCGCAATGGCGTAAAAATAGTTTTTCTTATGTATATAATGAATCCTAGAACACTCTCTGAATTCATATGTCAATCACCATCTCTTGGAACCATTACTAAAGTGTTAATCCTGATGTAATGTAATTTTATGTTGTAATAATTGATTGGCATCTTAATACTGTACCCATCAAAGATGTATATATAATATTTAGTTAATATAAGAGCATGAGAACTGTTTGTATATACTCCAATATGTAATCATGTATCATTTGGTAGATTGCTTGCTTATTCATGCACACATATATAAATAATTTATCATTATATTAAACTAATTTTTATTGTCTAACTTGTTTGAGTTGTTTGAATTCCTTTTTCTCCATGTCCACACATATAATATGTATATGCTATTTTAATTTAGTTACTATTAAGTCTCATTGTCTTCTTCACTCTGCTAGTGGGCCAGATTTAAAATAAATTATCATGTGCCATCATTATATATTATTCATTAGGTGTTTAGTCTGGGGCTTAGGGAAAGGTTTCAAATTCAGGTTGGTCTCTGAGCTAAATCTCAGGCTTGACTGGGTTTGATATATATATTTTTGAGTTGCAGCTTATGTTAGATGGATCAACATGTTTTGACCAGTACAATAGAAAGCATGTAATTTAGAATGATTATGAACATTATTAATCGGTTATAATCCTCAAATCTAACACTCTATTAAATAAACTTCTTTACTTCCATCTACTAGCCATGTATTCTTTATTATTTCTTCATGCAGTTCCGAGTGCAATCATTCACTTCTGGACACAACATTAGGTAATCCAGAGATTAGGAATGATTGGATCTTCACGTTCTTTACATATATGCTTAACTTGCAGCTTCTGCTTTTAAAAAATTAAAAGATTGGGTATTTCATCACAGATATATAACTACTGAAATAAATTAGCTACCTATTAAAATGTTGTTTTAGCTATCTGTATAAAACTGAATCTTGTACCTCTATCATTATAATAATTTAAAGCCATTAGAGCACTTAAGAATACTGGTAAAATTTTAAAATATATAATAGCAAGATCATAAGGTTAGTCATTATTTTCTTGACCTTGCTGGAAGGGTTACTATGAATATGTGAAACAGATGAATAATACAAACCTTCCTAAAAGGATACCTAGGGCTGAACTTGGGAATGGTTCATGAGAGGGACAGATCTCTGATCATCTCAAAGACATTTCACAAGTACCATGTTAATTGTTTTCATTTGGAAATTATGGAAAGAATAGAATCTATTGAAGATTTTCAATTAGAGGTAGTGTTGAAGTATTTCAGAAAGAAAAGTTTCTTGTAGAAGAAAAGACTTAATGAACCAACATGTTCTCTCGGTGCGGACATGTTAGTGTTTCACAGAAAGTACTGGATTGTCATCTCTAAAATCATATCTTGTTTTATCTTTGAATCTATTTCTTTTGTTATTGGGATGGTTTTGTTTGTTTTTGACAAGTTGTTGTCAATAGTGATTTTAAAGCTTGATTTTTTGTGCATATATATATATGCATGTGTGTGCGCGTGTGCATGCTTATATATTATATATAATCTTTATTTTCATTTAAAAAATGCAGCAATCCCAAACTTTAATTAGTGTTACTGTTGAACAATAATTAATATTAAATTGTAGCACTCAGCTATAATTACGTTAAAATGAATTCACACAAAAAAATATAATATTACATACATTTAAGCCAAATTTTCTAATTGAAATGCCATGTGTGCAGGTTTTCTCGGATATGATTTTATAGCATCTATGTGTTCCGCTCTGATCTATTGGCTTTATTTTGAAAACAGTTGTGAAGATTTTAATTGTTTAAAAAAGTATTTTTTATAATAATTCCAGAAGATATCTAAGAAATATTCATATTGTTAATATCTTCTTTTATTTTAGACTCATGAAGAATTTGTAACTAAATACACTGGCAAGCTTCAAAGCAATTTTATTCGCAATGGTATTACATTTCTCGCTCCACTCAATATGAATGATTTACCAGCCCTCCGTTGATTGGAGAGAAAAAGGTTATGTAACTGATGTAAAGGATCAGGTAATTTATTCCACTGTTTAATATTAAAAATGTGTATTTTTTTATATGTGTTGTAAACTAGTTTGAAAGGTAATAAATACTAAATAATAGTCCCAGGTTTAAATCTCCGAGAAAGGTCAGATTTTTATTTAGGAACAGAGTTTTCTTTTAAGTAAAAAATTTAGCAATCAATTGTAAATACAAAGTGACCTGTTTGATTCTAATCTAACGTTTGTGTTAAAAATTAAGAATTAATCAGGTGTTTCATATATAGTGATTCTATGAGTTTAATGTAGTCTTATAAAATTACCATGGTAACCAATATTAAAAAGGAAATTAGGAACTATAACATTTACGCTTTTTATCCATGATTCATGTTATCTTATATAAAATTTAATAAGAAGGGTAAATTAACATTAAAAATAAATTCCTTAAGGATTAACTGGATAATAATAAACTCTAAAAACAGTGGTAATTGTTCTAGATAAAAGATCACCTCACTTTATATTTTTTATTTATTCCTGTTTCTGTTTAAAATTATAAGCAGATATTTTCAATAAATGCTTAAATGTGAATCGTTTAAAATCTTAGTTCTTTTTTTATTTAACGTTCCAAATTATTAATTTGAATAATTTAATAGAAGTAAAATATGTGTGGTGTAGCTCTGATGACCAACCTGTGTTTACTATTAAGAAAAGTCAATAAGCAAAAGCTATTCTGAAAGCATGTTGGCATTTTATGGTAATCATGCCTTTACATATGGCATGTAAATAGAATTATATGGATAATTTGCTGTTCCGAAGTGCAAATTCATGTAATCTAGAAATCATCGGTTAATGTTTACCTGCCTCTTATCAAAAAGCAGCTAATATGAAGTTATATTATAGTGGCATTTTACTGTAAAGATAAATTGGCAATTTTTTTCCCGATGTAAAACCTATGAAAGATTGTAAAGAAAAGCCAATTAACTTAAATGGAATAAAAGCAGTTGAAAGTGGCATGTGGATAGATATAGTACGCTATCAAAAAAAGATCAATACACAACATAAATTTTAGATTACGTTTTACATACATCATTCAGATTAGAATTAAGTAAAATGGATTCCTTTATCAAGGGCATTTTTTTATATTTTTGGAAATGCAATATATACTATAAGTATATATATATATTATTTTGGATTTTCTAAATTGTAAATATTTTTTTAATTTACTTTTTAGGGTGATTGTGGTTCTTGCTGGGCCTTTTCTGCAACAGGGTCTTTGGAAGGTCAACATAAACGTAAAACTGGCAAACTAGTTTCTCTCAGTGAACAAGAGTTGGTAGACTGCTCAAAAAAATATGGTAAGGCTCTGACTTTTAAAGGTGCTAATTGTAAATGCTTTCTATTTGCCTATGTAGTTTAGGATAGTGGTAGAATATCAGATTCTGGGTCTAAAATTCTCAGATTGATTCCAGTCGCTGGCACTTCTGAAGCTCAAACTTCTTATGAAGTCTGAGCAATAAAAACATTCAATTATTCACTTACAATAAAACATTCTTAGTGATAAATATTTTCATATACATATTTTAATTATAACCAGATGTTGAATTTCTATTTGCTGAATTCATAATTTTTAAAGTGTACTCTGTGTGTTTCCTATTGACTTTGACACCATGATACTTTTTGGTTTCTTTGTTTACATTATATTTTTTTCAAACTATGATACTTTTAAACCACTAAATATCACATGATTACCATCTCTTATACTAGCACATAATTGTTGTAAACAAAGGCAAAACTCTCCATACAGCAGTGCCACCCTGTGCCAACCAGAGTAATCAATGGATGCCAGAAGGCTTGTGCATACAATCCCTATTTTATGCACAAGCCTTCTGGCATCCATTGATTACTCTGGTTGGCACAGGGTGGCACTACTGTATGGAGAGTTTTGCCTTTGTTTACAACAATTATGTGCTAGTATAAGAGATGGTAATCATGTGATGTTTAGTGGTTTAACACCAATCCTGCCTAATAGGATAGTGATGGCTATGGTTGTTTAAGAGCCAAAGACATCAACATGTATGGGTACTGAATTGAGTTCAGTCCCATATGACTATATAAGCTATTGAGCTTAAATTGAAAATATTATTGGGTTTTCAATTTCATTCTCATAGTTTTGTAGTAAAGTAGAGTTAAAAGGTGGCTGCTGGAGGGTTGCATTGGATCCTAAGATCTAGGTGCAGTGCTCCCAGAGCCAAGGCTCCTCACTGATGATGGCCACAACCCAGAAACTAGTGTGGGGATATTGGATGAGTAGGCACTAGATAAGAGATTTTATGCACAAGCCTTCTGGCATCCATTGATTACTCTGGTTGGCATAGGGGGCATTACTGTATGGAGAGTTGTGCCTTTGTTTATGATATTTTTATTAAGAGGATTATTATTTGTAGAAACTAGAAATCACTGTTTCCATAAATGCAGTTTAATTCTCAAAGTATTAACTCTTTTCATAAAACTGTCTAAAGCACTCGTTGAATTTGACTTCTAATGAACAGGTGTGATAAACATTAATTAAAGGTACTGAGACAGCTTTCAGCCAATAATTTTGCCTAGTTCAAGCTATAATACTCAATAGACACTATTCATTTATTAGCTTGTGTAGGCATAAGAAAAGGTTGTCATGTGAAGTTTTTTATGATTTAATATCAGTCCTAGCCAAATGACAATAGCAACTATGGCTATTAAAAATCAAGAACAACAATATATATAGATACTGAACTGGAGTGACACTGTATGACTATATAAACAAATTAACTTGGATTGAAAACATTGTATCTTCATTTTGAGCTAATAATGTTATAATAACTAAAAATGCAAAAGGTAAATAGTGGAAAGTGCATTAATTCTAAAGATTCCAATGCACTGCTCTCAGGTTCAACATAAGTAATTCTAGGGATATTGGATAAGAGGATAGCACTGGGTAGAGATAAAATGCACAGCCTTCTAGAATTTATTGATTACTATAGAGTTACATTAGATAACACTAGTATAAGATGAAAGAAACTGTTTTTATTCTAAATTCAGAAAACCTGTCTGGAATGTTGAAGAAAAATCTGGATTTCACAAATTTTAATGTTAAAATTAGATAGGAGAGAAAGAGTAAAATAATAATAATAATAATTTTATTAAAAAATATAAAAGAGTAAAACAAAAGATAACTTCATTAATAAATATGATTAGTGCTGAAAAACAAAACAGCTTTAACAAACTCAAAAAATGTAATCAAAAACACTATTTAGGAGCATCAAAAATGTTGCCAACATCTTCACTGTAACTACAAGTTGCCTATATGGTTTTGCATCTACCATTCTTAAATGTAATGTTTTACATTAGATTTAAGTTATCTTACATTACACAGAATAATGCATTAATTAATCAAACTCTGTAACATTTATTCCATTCATATGTGAACTCAGATATGTCTAAATCAGAATTATATTTCCTTACTAACTGACCTAATATTTTATTTGGTTGTGTTCTGATCTATCATATCAGCCACCTGATGGTGTTGATGCTAACCAAAAACACATTAATATAATATTCCTGGGCTAGTGATTCTCTATTAATATTGACTTTTTTTTGTTTACAAATTTTACTTTCTTTCATTTCTAAATTATGTTTCCCAAATAATATTTTTGACAATGGGATAATAATAGTTGTTTTTTTAATTTTTACTGACAAGAGGGTCATTTTGGTGTATGTTCAAAAATTAATTTGGACTTTTAAAATAGTATTACTGTTTTTTAAAATTTGAATGACAAAATTCAAGGGAGAATGGGGTTTTTTCAAATAGTAATTTGGGTCATGTTTAAATAATAATTTATGTTACTTTTATTGGTTTACATTTGATTGACAATAATTAGTAGGAGGGGTGTTTTTGTCTATGTTTAAATAATAATTTACATTAGTTTTATTTTACATTTTATTGACACCAATTATTGAGAGAAGGGATGTAGGTTTAAATAAAAATTTAACTTACTTTTATTTTACATTTGATGAAGACCATTTGGAATCCCTCAAACAAGCTGATGTTTATGAAGTGAACATTTTTTTGGCAAGAACGAGACTTACAAATGAAAGTCAAAAGACGTTTATGGGCCTTAAGTCACATATATTTGCCACACGAACATATCTTTTTTATCAGCAGATGTTTTTCTGCCGTAGAAATGTTACAGCACCGGTTTCCATGTCTGGAAATTTCCACATTTTCAAGTTTTCTGTGTTCGAATTAGCCATATTCTTAGTCTCAGAAAATTACTCGCTAAAACATGACTTAAAGTATGATTGTCAAAAAAATTGCACTACTCCACCCTAATAGAGAATTTAGGAGGCTTACAGTTTTATGAGGAACAATCATGACACTGTTAAAAGATAACAGTACATCAATTCATATGAAAAAATGGCCCCAATGAAAATTTAAATAATTTTTACATGATGAACTTAACACACCCTCATACAATACTGTTACATAAAATACATTTCACAGCATTATGATATAGTGTGTAACACAAACAACTATGGCATTTTTCTTTGCTTTTAGCATAGGGACAAGCCACAGCATTAGCTGCCAGCCAAGTTAGCACTCTTTCTAGGTTTTATTGTAGAAAGAAGGCTTAACTCTGAGATAACACTTTTTCTGGATTTTAGCATAGAAAGAAGGCTTTGCTCAGAGTTAACAGTCTGTCTAAGATTTATTGTAGAAAGAAGGCTTTGGTGCAGCTGCAGAAATGGCATATTTCTAAAAATTAAGCTAGAAATAGCACCATCCTGCAGCTGTCATGATAGATCAGAATACAATCTTTTATTTCAATTTCAATTGCCAGTGGAATCAGTTTTTTATTTGTTTAAAAGGATGCCAGAGTCTATAGACTCACTATTCACATTGCATCTATTAGATTCACAGTAAATAACTCAAATGTAAGATCAGGATTATGTTTTCTTGACACTTAATCTTATATATGAATTTTCCCCAGGCTCTAAACAAGCATATTGGCATAGGTAATTTATATATTTCTATAAACATTTTAAATAGAAAAATCTAATAAATTAAAACTAAGATGAAAGTTTTACATTATTGGTAAATATTTTATTAAAATAAATTAAAATATTTAAACAAAAATTATTAAGAAACTGGAAAGAACGTACACATACTCAACCAGATAATAATGCTAATCAAATAATTAATTAAAACAGTTCATATTTCAATTCTCGTTTTAAGTTTCATCTAGAAAGCAATCCATGGATAAAATGAATGTCTCCATTGCTATTTGAAATGTGTGGTTAAAGTTTATAGTTAAATTTATTTTGCAAACAAATTGAATTAGACACAAGTTAGGATATGAATTATAACTTGCTGGTAAGTTCCACAGGTTTATGTAGATCATAGATTATTGTACCATACATGTAGTTAATTTTGATATTTTCTGTTGACATTTTCACATTTCTGGTCCATTTTAAGGCTAGCCACAAAAACTTTTTGGAGTGACCTCTTTATGATGAAAGGTGGTGTCCACAAATGCTTTGGTTTCCACTCCTGCATGATGACTTAGTTTAGCATATGAGTAGTCCTGGATAGAGGCATTTTATCTATCCAGGATCCATGAAAAAACCAACCAAAAGAACCCTTTTTGCAGTTATCTTTTTATACTCTGACCAGTTGTGAGATTGTCTGCATGTATATTTTTATCCTTTGTTCTTTATGAAAATACAAGTTGATAATCTTGTCCATTTCTTTTTACTTTTTAGCTCCAGATCTTTCTATAAATTTCTTTGGAGCCATATTTAATTATCATTATAAGAACATTACTTTGATTGT
Organism: Epiperipatus broadwayi; assembly: GCA_028023455.1. Classification (NCBI taxonomy): domain Eukaryota; kingdom Metazoa; phylum Onychophora; class Udeonychophora; order Euonychophora; family Peripatidae; genus Epiperipatus; species Epiperipatus broadwayi. The sequence continues at coordinate 814,925 of JAQFVV010012651.1, read as the reverse complement.
AATCACTTGTATTTGTAATTTCTTTCTTTTGTTTATCTGGATTAACAATCTGCATGTATTTCTGTTCACTCCAATTTTAACTTTTACTTTAATTAAATAGATAATATCAAACACAAATAACTTTTATTGTATGTATCAAAAAAAAATTCTATCAACAAAAGAAAAAGAAACCTAAATTGCACTTATTTAACGATTTTTTTAAATTTTATTTCTTTTAGTTTTGAAATATTAACAAATGCAAATGCTTTTGAAAACTATATATATGGCGCACAAATATAGACATGATCTACTTATCAAGAAACTTTTGAGTCAAAAATGCACGTATATTATTTACAATATGATGTACAAATATATATGATTTTTTTTTTCAATTAACTCACTGCTTATATGAGCTGAATATGAGTGTTGATAGAATTCAGTGCTAATTTAAATCAATATTGTATTGCAAATGATCAGATGTTTTTAAATACTATTAATGTCAGTGTTCACATGAAAGTCTGTGACAATGGAATTTTACTTGTAGTTGTACATTTGATTATTTCCATCATCTAGAATTAACTTTTGAATGTAGTTAGGAAAATTAAAATTTTATGTAAACTTTTCATATACATTCAATGATTATATATAGTATACAACACTCTGACTGCAATTTTTCTAAGATTACCAAAATTATGATGCCCAGTATGAGAATGCCACTAACCATATAGTCTAGCACTAGATCGAGAATAATCTTCAATGATCATAGTGATAATTTATTTACATACTGGATCTACATAGATTTTAAGACATATATTATACAGGGGCACTACTAATTCATTTTGTTTAAACCAACCTTATTAGAGAAATTAAAAACACAGAGGCACTTGAATATGGTTTAGATGTTTATTATATTCTTTTTAATACTAATTGTTTTCTTAATTTCTTTTTTCCAAGCGCTCCAACTGACTCGATGCAAAATTTAAGAAGAAAGACAAATGGAAATCTTACTTCCATTCCTTTTTTGTTTTTAATAAATATAATTCCTTATGAACTGTTTAAAATCTTTTGCCTAAAAAAACACACACTGCATACCTACAAATGACAGTGATCTAGGTTTATTCTGTATGCCTATCCAATTTAAGTGTGATTGAAGATCAACTTACTAATAAGAATGGGCAGTATCTTGCCCCATTCATATCCATTATTTGCTTGCAGCCATTGAACATCCCTTTTTATGAACATCAGGTGCTGATGCAAAATTCCCGTGTTTGCTTATTGTCAAAACATTTAACTGATCTTTTATCCCTCTCCCTCTGTTTGATTTTCTAGATCGAGCAATTAACATTATTTTTAGCACTTAAAACTATACACATTTTGAATACAATAAATGAACTAAATTATACAAAATTTTCATTAATAAGAAGTTAGTAAACCATACCTGCCCTTTTTCACTTTATCCAAAATAACATAAAAATAATAATTCTTCTTAAAAGCTCCACCTCTACTGTTGAAGCTTTTTATGCAACTAAGTTAATGGATTCTAAAATTCTAATATGCCAATCAGAATAAAAGTTCTTTAATAAAATTTTATAGTTACCCTGATCGATCAGTGGTTTCATTTTCTTCATTTGGGTAATGTCCTTATATGATTTTTCTTGAAACTGCTGATGTAAATTCTTCATTTGGTCCATTGGCTTTTTGCTATTCTTCGCTAACTTGTTAAATCCATTCTTCCTTTAGTTGATGATCACCTGGGTGGCTCCAGGTATATTTGCCTGAGGGGAAAGTTTTTGATGTCCACTATCCTGAGAACATTTTTTTTTGGTGCTGGTTAATATTATATTTTTCAATCTTTTTCCAGGCTTTTTCCAATGTAATATAACAAAAGCAAACTGTAATTTACATGTTTTTTATAAACAAAATTCACACCTAGTGGTTTACTTTTAGACACACTTTTACACACCTAATTTCTGTCCTTTTATTGTCATTGCCTTTTTAATTAATGAAAAAGTTCTGGTTCCATTAGCATAATAGAATGACTCTAACAATATCTTTAATTCAACAATAGAATTCATTTTAAAAATCTATAATTTTTCTCTCCCCCCCCCCAACCCACGTCTTTCAAGGAATTTCAATTTTAAAAAAAAATTAATGAAAACAAATCTCAACATCTAATTTTATCTTGAATTAGAATGGATTTAAACAAATAAATAAAATTAAGAAAACCTGATTTCTTTGAGAGAAATATAAAAAAAACTTTAAAAAAAGATTTCAAAAATTATTATTTTAAAATAATGTAATAACTACACACTTTTATTAAAATAAAATATGTGTACACATAGATGTTTGAGATGGCAGAAAATAGCATCTCAATGTTTTGAATGGTATTCTTCTCATTTTTTCTTCAGGTATTATGGTTGGCTTCATCAATGACAATACTAACATAAGAATCAAACTCAAATTGGAAATGCTGAAAAACAAAAATTGCATCTATGAAATACTTTATGAATGTGGAAGAAATGATCAGATATATCTAAAATAAAAAACCTATGCATTTACCAGTAAATATGTTTAATTAAATAAGACAAGAATATTGGATAGAGAAAAAAGATAAGAAAAAAATTAAAGAAGCTGCTCACATGATAATAGCAAGTAACCACAGAAGCCAATCCAGTGTGACGTCATAATATTTGAAAACAATTCAATAATGTTACCCAATTATAGATAAATATATCAAATTTCTACTAACTGTTACTGTTAATAGAATAGTCAATTTCATTAAAACTTGATCTTAAATTTAGTATTCGTGGTTCTATTACCATTAAAGTACAGTCACTGATCAACCAGAAACACCTGAAGAAAAGAGAGTAATACCACTACTGACATGGTTTTATTATCAATTAAATGTATTTAAAAGTTAAAATAAAGTTTGAAATTATTTTAGATGATAGAAATACTTCAACATATAATCACACATATCCATGTTAGTTAAATCTTGTCAAAATAATTGATCATTAATCATATAAATTTTTTTACACCTTATGTTATTCGTGTTTATATATATATATATATTGTAACGAACACAGACGTTCATTACATTGTTTTTTTTATTTATTTATTAAACATGAAAGTAAATTAAAAAGTTCGCATTTAAAAATTTTCTTTAAGAATTAAAAATTGAAATTAAATATCATCTTAAACTCTTATATATTAAATCGCACAGATAATGAAAAATTATTAAAATAAAACTTTATTAAAGAAAAAGTATTTTAAAACTAAATTTTAAAAAGATTTGGAGATAAAATTATATCTTTAAATTTATCTTTAAATATATTTTTGATTTGGAAAACAGGTTAATTAATCAGAAATGGAAATGATAAATTTAATTAGTTAAATGTAAACCAGCCTTGGGCATTTAAATGTAAAAACACGGTCAGATAGGAAAACAATAGAAACTGTTAGCAAATAAGAAGAAATCCCTATGGAATCGGACTGCAGCGAAAGGACCATCGCATCGGTGATGTAATGTAAATTCAGTCCTTCACATTAATATAAAAGGAAAGTTTGGAAATTATTGATTAGTGAGTTATTATGATTATTACGATGTGACAGATAGATGTTAGTGCGGAGGTGCGGGAGAAGAGATTGAAGGACGCACGTTCAATCCCTTCAGTTTTGCTAGTAGAGAAAGAGAAATGAACTATCGTTTCCTACATTGAGGACCAATTAAACTAAAAACCCTCCGAATAAATAAATAAAACAACGGCTAAATGGATACCAATCTTAGGATGGCATGGGAATTCACGTTCATGGCAAGCAACGGATAAAGATGAACTTTTTAAACCGTAAGAACTTTATAAATAATGAACATTAAATTAAAATTTTCCATATTTAAATGATTGCAATATTATCCTATCTGACCAACTTAATTTATTAATAATGTTATTTGATGTATTTTTTATATATTTATTTAAAATCATTTCCATTTATTTAATTTTGTTCTTTAAGTTTTATTATGATTTCTGTTTTCCATTAAGTTAAATTTAATAAATGTTAAACTTAAGTCGGGCGTGAATGGCTGTATAGATTTGTAAAGTTATATTAGAGGAGGGTAATCTTAGGTTATTTGTTTCGTGGTTAAATTGGGTCAATGGATTGGATATATTGGTGTGATTAGTAGATGTAATATTGATTCGCTACAGGCAGAATCGCTTCATACGCCGCACACTTCCGTTTGCCTATGGAAGGAATTATAAGTCGGATACCGCAGTTCCTTTCTATGGAGTTTTTTGTTTTATTGCTCTTTGCAGATAGATGTAATATTCCTATCTCATAAGAGGCAATTTCTTCTTTTAACCTTTTGTGCTGCCGTATTCCGTATTACATTGAATACATCGATGTATCAGATGAATTGATGCCAGTTTGACTGCGAATTTTAGCCTAAGGTTAAATAGGGATAGAATATTTTATTTTCAAATGCAAATCTATGTGGTCTATTCATACTTGACCCTAAATAAAAATGCATTAAATTTAAGTTGTTTATAGACGCTTGCATGGATTGGTTATCGGTTAAGTATGTTTTGGGTTTCCATATTTGATCAAAATATATAGACATTCAATAAATAATGATACCTTACGGTGAGTATCTAAAATGTATTTATTCGGATGTCTTTTAAGTTATTGGTGACAATGCAAGTATCTTATGGTGAATACTATTGGGTTACATATAAATTTCCCTCCGCAATTGTCAGTAATCAATAATTTTGTATTTTGATCGTTTATGTTTACTTTGAAATGTTTTTGACCGTGAAATCTATGTAACCGATCTATAGTCAACATTATAAACAAGCTTTCATAAATTTATCTGTGCGAACTTAATTAAAATGTAAAATTAGAATATAATAGTAATTAAATGTAAATTAAAGTCAAAAATCAAAGTTAAAAATAATGTTAAATGTTAAAATGTAAAACTAATACTAAAATAATTTTAAATCTTATATATATGTGCGTAAATAAATTTTTGTATGTTAATTGCTGGCAGTGGCTTATTTTATTTATTTTTTAATATTGAAATATAATTAGATATTATATTATTAAATCTCTGCTACTCCCTGAGCTAGTGACATGGGCTAACGACCGGAATCAAAATTTAAAAAAAAAAAAAAAAAATTTTTTTTGACTGACGTATCTGCCTACTTTATAAATTTTTCTAGGTTCAAATGCCTAGATGGCGCCCCATAGTGCAGATTACATTAAGTACCTATTCTCCATATTGTTACAATATATGTATTGTAACCTAATAAATGAATCAAAAAAAAAAAAGATATTACCATACCTGAGTAGTCCATAGAATGATCAAATTATTAATAACCAGTATTATATGAAATCACGTGAAGTGAGTACACTAGTAATTCAATAAATATATAACTCAGGTATACAGGCAGTAGGTTTTATCCACTTTCATTCCTTGGTTTGGTGTTAAGTGCATGTTTAAACAAATACTAAGTGAATATGGTCTAGCAGGGCGCCACTAGATTATCTGAATCTAGACACGGTTATATCTAATAACCTTTCACATGTACTGGGTTTGAATCCCTTTTTGGTACTTTATTTCTAATAAAAATGAGAGATTTTGCTTTTTGAGCCATATCACTATAAGCACTAATAGTTAGGTAAAAGTAAAATATCTTTAAACCAAAGCGGAGTATATTAGACATAAATCATTTCTCAGATCTTAGCATAACAAATGTGTTTCAATGTTTTTATAAGTTTACTAGCTCAGATTATATATAACTAATTTAGGATGGCAATTCACTCATCCTTGCATGAAATAGATGATGGGATGTGGTTATAATAATACTAAGAGATCACTAAATATTATAAAATCAATATTTATTTATGGCCTTTAAACAGTTAAACAGCTCATTAATTAAAACGTTGATGATGATGATGATGATGATAATAATAACGATAATGACAAGGGTTTCAACTACAGCTCTAGGACTAAGCCTAAACATAAAACTAAATTTTATAAAGAAATGCATAATTATTGCTTAATTTTAGCATACTTACTTATATCTTAAATAACTAATTTTCAACCATTGATGATGATGAATAATCACTTAAAAGATACTATGAAATATTCGCCGTTAATAAAAAATAATATTTATTACCTTCTATAAATAGATAATAAGACAATAATAATAATAATAATTGATTATATTCCTCAGATTATTTTAAGTTCTTCCCCTTTCCCTTAAATTATTTGTTGGGTAAAAGTATAGAAAAAATATTTCTCTCATTACATACTTTAAAATTAAATAGAATTAAAAAAATGTAAAATGAAAGAGCGTTTTAAAATTTTAAATCATTCTCCTCCCCGTTCTCTCTAGAGCTATTTCTAATACCTCATTCACCAATATACATATAGATATCTTATTATGTGTTTTTCAATAAAAAAAAAAAAAAATAAAAATTAAAAAAAAAAAAAAAATTTAATATTGTAAAATAAAAAATTTTCAATTTATCTAAATATTTTATAGATTTTTTTATGATCGAATCTTTAAAGGTTCTTTAAAAAAAATTTATTTAATTCAGCATATCAAAAAGATAAAAGTCAATTACCGATCTTTTGTTTGTGAATTTCAAGTTCAACTTGTCTTGATATTGTCTATATTTCTGCAGTTACTATTTCCGTTTTATGTGGACAATCTCTTTCTTAGGTGTATAACTATTTGTGATGATATCTATTGAGGTTTTTGTTTAGTGTATAATTTGGAAACATTATATTAATTTTCTTTCTTCCTGCAATTGGTAAATAAGTTGTTTTCATTTATAAATTTTCGGTTTAATAGTTGTTTACAATTAATTGGTCTTGATGATTAATATTTATCAGTAGATTAATTCATCTTCTTTGAAAGGTATTTTCTTCCTTCTATTAAAAACATCTATTTTCTAGTTGAAAGGTGTAGAATATTATTTTAGACATCTTTTCTTTCCTATGTGATGTATCCCAGATGGCCGACGATAGAAACATATAATTTTTCTAGCAAGGATTTTTTTATATTTTGCATTCAATTTGATAGTTTAAAATCTATAATCAATAATCCTCATAATAATTCAAGAAGTTTTTATATAATTTTTAGCTAACTTAACAATAGAGATAGAACTTATTTTTGGCAAATTTGTTTTAATTAGTCTCAATTATTTTCAACAAATTATTTTTCAACTAAAAGTTTAATCCTTTTTCAGAACTTTTGTTTAAAAAAATAGACTCAATCCTTATTTCTTTCTTTTTTTTTTTTTTTTAAACAGGTAACACTTCAAATCTTTGAGCTTCCTTTCATAGATCTTGAGATAAGACAATTTCAAAATTTAGAGCTCTGACTCATTATAAGCTTCAAAGTGAAACAATCATTTACAAAAAAATTGCTACAAGATGAATCTGATTAAACAGATTTCTCTTTTACAAAAAAAATTGTACAAAAAAATAATTTGACAGATTTAATACTTCCTTTTCTTTCAATATTTAGGAAATGTAAATTTTTGTATGTAATTACACACATCCTTCATTCTTTAAATCATTCATAAACTAACCTTAAATAATATAATTGCTAGCTTAGTAATTATAACCCAATTATTTAATTAAATCTGTAACTTTTAAATCCACTTATAATTAAAGAAAAGAAATAAAAGATAGAATAAAATATTAGAATTGATCAAGATAGGTTAGTTTTAAAGAAAGTTAAATGTTTAATATTTGAAATATAAAAAATTAAATAATTTAATACATTGCCTATATGTATGATTATAACTTTGTTTTTAAAGAAAAATTAAATATTAAAAGTTTAAATGTGTTATTACCTTTCTATCAAAAAAAGTAAAGATTAATTGTTGACCATTTTTCTGTTTAAAGCTTTTAGAACTGGACCTTGTAGGGTTTGAACTTGGATGCCCTACAGCTTCTTTTATGGTTATATAAAATTGTGATGATGATTTTTGGTTTACCTTTTCTACATGCACATTACTATAAATTTAGCTAGTGACTAAATTGTAATGGCACAATATATAACAATAAAAATAATATTAATTAACTGTTATAAGACTATAGTTAATTAATGTTATATTTATTATATTTTATTGTTATTACAATAGGTTTTAATTAATTGACATATTATTTGTATGTATATAATTTCAGGAAATCTTGGTTGTGGTGGAGAATACATGGATCTAGCTTTCCAGTACATCAAAGACAATAAGGGAATTGATACGGAAGACTCATATCCTTATGAAGCAGTGGTACTAATTGTGGTTAAATACAGATAGATTACTGTGCAATTTTTGTAATTATATCTGATACAAAAGATATATACATTGTTTATGTAATAAGTGCACTTATACACAACTATAGAGAAGTTGTTATTTCTATAGATTAAATACAGCTTAGCACTTTCAAGAACTTAGATGGCATTCTCATATGCATAGCAAGATCAAATAGAATAATAATGGAGAGTTTAATGTAATTGTATATATTTGAAGATATCTAAATTCATAAAACTCTATATTCCTTGAATACCAAAGAGCAAATATATACAAATTACACTTATTTTTCATTATTATTCTATTTCATCATACTACAAATATGGGAACACCATAAGCTCTTAAAAGTGCTAAGCCATAATTATTTTATAGAAATGACAAGTTTTTCTATAGTTGCATGTTAGTGTACTTATTACATTTATTACATATCATATAGAAGTATAAACAGTTAACATCATATATTATTTATATTATTGAATGTGGAAAAATCATCAGTTTTATTAATTTTATAAAAATATTATAACAATTTGCACCACTAGGCATTTGAACCTAGAAAATTTATAAAGTAGGCAGATACATAAGTTTAAAAAAAATAATTTTTTTTTTATATATTTTGATTCCGATCATTAGCCCATTTTCACTAGCTCAGTGGAACAGCAGAGATTTATATTTTATAATAAATTCTTATTTAAGAATATATAAAAAAGAATAAAATAAGCCACTGCTAGTAATTAACACACAAACATTTATTTACGCACATATATATAAAATTTAGCATTATTATTTTAGTATGTTTACTTTAGCATTTAACTACATTTTTAACTTTTATTTTAGATTTTAATTTACATTTTAATTTTTATAAGCTATTATAAGTTCACACAGATGGATTTATAAAAGTTTGTTTTATAATGTTGAGTATAGATCGGTTACATAGATTACATGGTTAAAAACATTTCAAAATAAACATAAATGATCAAAATATAAAATGATTGGTGGAATTGCAGAGGGAAATTTATAAGAAACCCAATGGCATTCATCATAAGATACCGCATTGACACCAATAATTTAAAAGACATCCGAATAAATACATTTTAGATACCGTAAGGTATCATTATTTACAGAATGTCTATATATTTTGATCAAATATGAAAACCAAAACATAATTAACCTATAACGAATCCATGCAAGTGTCTATACCCAACTTAAATTTAATGCATTTTTATTTAGAATGTCAAGTATGAATAGACTACATAGATTGCATTTGAAAAGAAAATATTTTATCCCTTATTTAACCTTAGGCCAAAAGTTTGCAGTTAAACCAATGTCAATCCACCTGATATATCGATGTATTCAATGTAATACGAATATGACAGCACAAATATAGGTTAAGGAAAGAAATTGACTCTCATCCAGATAGGAATACTACATCTATCTGACAAGAAGAGCAATAAAAAAAACTCCATAGGAAAGGTCTGCGGTCATTTTTGCTGACTTATGATCACATTCCATAGGCAAAAGGGGTTGTACAGAATATAATTCGATTCTGCACATAGCGAACCTTGTACTACATCTACTAATTACACCAATATATCCAATACATTGACCTAATTCAACTATGAAATGAATAACTTAAAATTACCCTCCCCTAATAAAATTTTACAAATCTATATAGCCATTCACGCCCGCTTAAGTTTAACATTTATATAACTTAGTTTAATGAAAAACAAAAATCATAAGTAAAACTTAAAAGAACAAACAAAATGGAAATGATTTTAAAAAAGAAATACATCAAACTAAATTACTTATTAATAAATTAAGTTGGTCAGATAGGATTCTATTTCTATAAATTAAATATTGGGAAAGTTTATATTTTAGAGTTCTTAGTACTTTCAAAATGTTCATAAATTTCTTATGATTTTTAAAACATTTATGTTTATCCATTGCTTGCCATTTGGAATCCAGCATTAAATCCCCTGATGATCCTGTGGTCCTCAATATAGAAAAAAGTGATGTTTCATTTCTTTTCTTTTTTTAATCACTGAAGGAATTGAAAGTGTGTCTTTCAATCCCTTTACCTCCAACTCTCTGACTTAACACATCTCTGTCTTCTCTTAAACTTTCTTCACTCACTCTAAAAATTTATTTCCAAACTTTTTCTTTTATATGTAACTTTCAGATCCAATGGACATTACGTCATCGATGATGATCCTTCTGTTGAGGTCCGATTTCCCGATGGATTTCTTTCATTGGCTATTAGTTTCTATTGTTTTCTATCTGACCATTGCTTATACATTTAAATGCCCAAGGGCTAGTTCACTTGGACTAATTAAAATAATCATTTCCATTTTTCAATAACATTAATTAATTTGTTTTATACAAATTCAGATATATTTTTATATTTAAATCTTTACTGAAAATTTAGTTGTAAAATACTTTTCTTTAATAAAGTTTTTGTTTAATAATTTTTTTTTCAACTGTGCAATTTTATATATACACCTGGGTCTCATTTTACGTGATAGATAGGTTTCTCAGAAAATAGGTGCAAATGAAATCACGCAAAAATAGATGTAACTTACATTGAAAAAGGGGGGTGCAGTCTGTGATTTTTCAAAATTCGTGTAAAAGCAAAGCACCTTTGTAAAATTACTTTAAAATTCACGCAAAAAAAAAATAAGGAAATGAAATATGACTAATAAAAAATTTCAAATTTGAAAAAAATTGATACAAGACAAACTTTTTTTAACTATAATATTTAATTTTATTCAAAATAATATATTTTTATGCATAATTTACAGTACAGTAATTTACATTTTTATACACATTTTAATTATTATGATTTTTTGGTGACAACGTAATTAGTAATTAATCTTTGAGATGATGATTTTATTGTTTACAAAGCTCACGATATCCAGACATACAACCATTTAGCTCTCATTGAAATTTAAGAGCATGTTAATGATTAGTGTCATTAATAAGAAAATAATAATTGATTACGTTCTTTTTTAAAAAGCAAAAACAGAATGTGATTTAAAATGCATCATTAACACGCACAATGTTTGAACAAATTTACATTATAATCTTGTAAAATTTAATATGTGTATACATAAAATGTGGAAATCATGTTTTTAATTTCATTATTGCATAAAATCTTACTATTATAAAGCACTGAGAATATTGAAATTACTAAGATGAAAGTCGAATTCCAATAATGTGCTATTACTTTCAATATAATGTAAGTGTGCGAAATTTATTATTTAAAGTAATAGCGCATTATTGGAAATCGACTTCCAGTGACACATGAATCGCATAACTTCAAAATCATGTTAAATAAGTCCATGTAAAAAGAGACCCAGGTGTATACGAGTTTAAGATAGAATTAATTTTCAATTTTTAATTCTTAAAAAAGAAGTTTTTAGTTGCAAACTTCTTATTTTTTTCATGTTTAATAATAAAAAAAAATATAATGTAACAGCATATGTGCCAGTTACATATCAGTAAACTTGCTTAAAAAAAATGAACAAAACAAAATTGAAAATTAATTCTATCTTAAACTCGTATATATATAAAATCGCACAGATGAAAAAAAATTATTAAACAAAAACTTTATTAAAGAAAAAGCATTTTAAAACTAAATTTTCAGTAAAGATTTAAAGATAAAAATATAACTAAGTTTGTACAAAACAAATTAATTAATGTTATTGAAAAATGGAAATGATTATTTTAATTAGTCCAAGTGAACTAGCCCTTGGGCATTTAAATGTATAAGCAACAGTCAGATAGGAAAACAATAGAAACTAATAGTCAATGAAAGAAATCCATTGGAAAATTAGACCTCAATGGAAGGATCATAATCATTGATGATGTAATGTCCATTGGATCCGAAAGTTACATATAAAAGAAAAAGTTTGGAAATAAATTTTTAGAGTGAGTAAAGAAAGTTTAAGAGAAGACCGAGATATGTTAAGTCTGAGAGTTGGAGGTGAAGGGATTGAAAGATGCACTTTCAATTCCTTCAGTGATTAAACAAAAATGAAACATCATTTTTTTCTATATTGAGGACCACAGAATCATCGGGGGATTTAACGCTGGATTCCAAACGGCAAGCAATAGATAAAGAGGAACGTTTTAAAAATTGTAAGAACTTTATGAACATTTTGAAAGCACTAAGAACTCTAAAATATAAACTTTCCCAATATTTAATTTATAGAAATAGAATCCTATCTGACTAACTTAATTTATTAATAAGTAATTTAATTTGATGTATTTCTTTTTTAAAATCATTTCCATTTTTTTTTGTTCTTTTAAGTTTTATTTATGATTTTTGTTTTTCATTAAACTAAATTATATAAATGTTAAACTTAAGTCGGGTGTGAATGGCTATATAGATTTGTAAAGTTTTATTAGGGGAGGGTAATCTTAGGTTATTCATTTCAGAGTTGAATTAGTTCAATGGATTGGATATATTGGTGTAATTAGTAGATGTAGTACGAGGTTCGCTACATGCAGAATTTAATTATATGCCGCACAACCCCTTTTACCTATGGATTGCGATCGTAAATCGGCAAAAATGACCGCAGTCCTTTCCTATGGAGTTTTTTTATTGCTCTTCTCATCAGATAGATGTAGTATTCCTATCTGGATGAGAGTCAATTTCTTTTCTTAACCTATATTTGTACTGTCATAATTGTATTACATTGAATACATCGATATATCAGATGAATTGATGTTGGTTTAACTGCGAACTTTTGGACTAAGGTTAGATAAGGGATAACAAATTTTCTTTTCAAATGCAATCTATGTAGTCTATTCATACTCGACACTCTAAATAAAAATGCATTAAATTTAAGTTGGATATAGACACTTGCATGGATTCATTATCGGTTAATTATGTTTTTGGTTTTCATATTTGATCAAAATATATAGACATTCGGTAAATAATGATACCTTACGGTGAGTATCTAAAATGTATTTATTTGGATGTCTTTTAAGTTATTGGTGTCAATGCGGCATCTTATGATAAATGCCATTGGGTTTCTTATAAATTTCCCTCTGCAATTCCACCAATGATTTTATATTTTGATCATTTGTGTTTATTTTGAAATGTTTTAACCGTGTAATCTATGTAACCGATCTATACTCAACATTATAAAACAAACTTTTATAAATCCATCTGTGCAAACTTTAATAGCTTATAAAAATTAAAATGTAAATTAAAATCTAAAATAAAAGTTAAAAATGTAGTTAAATGCTAAAGTAAACATACTAAAATAATAATGCTAAATTTTATATATATATATGTGCATAAATAAATGTTTGTGTGTTAATTACTGGCAATGGCTTATTTTATTCTTTTTTTATATATTCTTAGATAAGAATTTATTATAAAATCTAAATCTCTGCTGTTCCGCTGAGCTAGTGAAAATGGGCTAACGATCGGAATCAAAATATATAAAATAAAAAAAATTTTTTTTTAAACTTACGTATCTGCCTACTTTATAAATTTTTTAGGTTCAAATGCTTAGTGGCACCCTATAGTGCAGATATGATAAGACTCCTATTCTTCTGGATCGTTATAATATATATATATAAAACCAAAACTGTCTAACACTATACTAGCAAAAATAAAAATGCAAAACCATAAAACAATACAATACTAAATTAAATCCAAAATTTTACTAAAATCCTTACACAACCATGGTTTCATCTACTACAAATAGACCTTCTCAAGTGAAAATCAAACTAAAAGAAAACATATATATATACAAACAAACAAACCTTCCCATAATTCATTTCAAAACCTTCCCTTAATATCTTATGAAGATTTTTTTGATATTAAGGGAAGGTGGGGTTTGAAATGAATTATGGGAAGGTTTGTTTGTTTGTATACATATATGTTTTCTTTTAGTTTGATTTTCACTTGAGAAGGTCTATCTGTAGTAGATGAAACCATGGTTGTGTAAGGATTTTGGTAAAATTTTGGATTTAATCTAGTATTGTATTGTTTTATGTTTTTGCATATGTATATATATAGTAACAGAATAAGGTAGAAGAAAGATGGAAAGGGTCATACCTGAGGTGATGACAAAACATTTATAATGGGATGGGGTAGAAGAGGTGAACATGGAGTGTTGTCAAAACATCATCACTCCCAAGTCAACAATATTTCAAATAAAATGATTTAATATTTAAGTTACAAGAAATATAATATTTAAAAAAACATGAGATCAAGAGAACTCTGAGAGATCAGAAGAGCAACTAAAAGCATACTTAATACAGGAGTATTGTTAATTTATTCACAGATAAATTTAAATATTTTGTAAGTGCAAATCAGTTAAAACATTGATAAAAGAGTATTGCTAATTTATTCACAGATAAATTTAAATATTTTGTTTGTTACATATATTTAGAGGTATTATAGATAGCTTTGTAAACAAAAGAATAGTTGTTATTTATAATAAATAATTTGCAACCATTACCATATTCCGTTTGCATAATTAATAAGCACAAACAAATAAATTCTAGTTATGTAGAGGCTTTATTAATTCTGTTTTATCTAAACTTCACTAGATGAAATAAATGTATCTATTACATAAGTGAAAGCATTTGAACAATTTCTATTTTTTTAATAATTTGAACTTAGATACAAGCGATTGTGTAATAGTCAACTTTTAAATTATGATAATAAATCTTACAAAACTCATTGCAGGGTTACTCTTTTCATCATTAACACAAAGTTTTCAATATCATTATACACAAACAATAATAAACTTAAATCTTATTTATAGTAGTCAGGTACTATTTCATTTGTTTGAAAGAATAAAAAATTAAAATCCCACAATATAATTTCCTTAAAAGTGAAATGATATTTGAGCATCAAGATAGTTAGCTGTTTGTAGCAGTTTTGTGTACTTGATTGAATGAAATCTTTATTTTCTTCTTTCAATTGGAATTATTTCATGAAGTTCTTAAGTGTTACGTAAATAATCTCATTCCTCTTTTTATATGTTACGAAATATATCGTTATAATACTTATAAATTTAGTTAAGAAAACTACCATTTCTTTATACTTATTTTCGTTTTACAATGAAGTGTTCTAATAATATTTTACCACTTGTTGCAATACCTAAAAATATAGTTATATATTTTCTATTATAAAATTTCAATACATTTTTTGCAGGATAAAAATTGCCGCTTCAAGAAGGGTAGCATAGGAGCCACAGTTACTGGATTAGTAGATATCCCAAAAATGAAAGAAGATGAACTGCAAAAAGCTGTAGCTACAGTTGGTCCAATATCAGTTGGTATTGATGCTAGTAATGAATCCTTTCAATTTTATAGATCAGGGGTCTACAATGAGCCACACTGTAGTCAGACCATAATAGATCATGCTGTTTTAGCAATTGGCTATGGAAATTATGAAGGAACAGATTATTGGTTAGTTAAAAATAGGTGAGTTTAAACGATAAACAAAAGAAAGGCAAAAAAATAGTGATTAAAACTTTTACAATAGTATGAGTGACTTTAAATGACAGACAATTAATTGCCAAAATATATTGGACCGGGCAGGTATGGGAGTAAAATTAAGAAACATTCTATATTACAGTTCATAAAAAATAAATAATGATGAAATATAAAATTTCATTTTATTAATATCAGCATTGTATTAATATTTCAATGGAATAACGACTGCTATTTATTGTCTGGTAGAAATCATTATTAGAGGCATGAGAAATCAGCAAATCATTCAATGACTGAAATATCTTTGTGTTCAAATCTGTCAAACAAATTATGTTTTTGTCCAATAAAAACCGAACTCAGAAATAAAAAGTGGGATAATGACTAGTCATATAACCTTACTACTTCGGAATCCAATTTTATTGGCCAAAAAAATGTTATTTATATAGCAGATAGTTAATAAATTTAATTTATATATAAGCCTTACAAAAAATATATAAATTAACATATATAATTATAAAAAATAACAGAAAAAAAAACTAAAACATTTCAATAAAAAAAAATCTGCCAATAGTAATTTGTAATAATAAAAATTATTCAAATTTTCCAGAAGCACTACCTGTCTGCTACAACATCCTATGATAAGAAATCAATAAACATCACCAATCCTACCTAATAAGATAGTGGTGGCTATGGTTATTAAAGAACCATAGACACCAAAATGTATGGGTGCTGAACTGAGTTCAGATCCATATGGCTATATAAGCTAATGGGCTTGGATTGAAAACATTAAGGTATTTTCAGTTTAAGACTCATAGTTTTGTAGTTAAGTGGAGATAAAAGGTGGCTGCTGGAGGGTTGTATTAGATCCTAAGATCTAGGTGCATTGCTCTCAGATCCAAGTCTCCTCACTGATGAAGGTCACAAGCCAAAAACTAGTCTGGGGTTATTGGCTGAGTAGGAATTAGACGGAGATTTTATGCACAAGCTTTCTGGCATCCATTGATTACTCTAGCTTGCTGTGTGTGACAATACATATAGTGAGTTTTGCCAGGTAAGAAGTCATTTTGCAACTTTACAATATACAGATACTGCTCCTGGAAAATTTAATGAAAAGCCCTGATATTTTTTGTATTAAATTCTAGTGTAGATTATTAAAAAACAAGATTATTAAAAGTATTTCTGTCTATATTCTTATGTAATTAATTATCAATATAATAATTAGTAATGGCATGCTTTCATCTAACTAGTATATGAAAAATTTTATTGGCAAGAATAAGTTTATAAATATCAAAAACTTTCATTTAGTATTCTTACTAAACAAACATAATATTTATTCAAAGCCTGAGAAATACTAATTTTGATCCTCCTCATTATATACATTTGACTAAACAGCTATCTTAGTTAATAGTATAACTTCTAGTTTGTAAGATAATGCAAATAAAAAAGTCTTAGCTAATTAAGTTTTTTGAATATGACAATCTGCTTTATCAAGACAATTTTGATTAGCATAAACTTTCCCACAATTTTATTACCAATCTATCTCATGATAATTTTGATTGGTTATATGAGTTGTGATCATTTGATACCAATAAAAATATAATTCTAATGAGAGGTCACAATCTGGAGTAATCCCGTTGATTTTATTCTAGTGCTACCATGAAAAAGTAATATATAACAATTACCATGGATTCTTATTATTGAAATGTTTTAGATTTCAGGCTGATAGTTTGATAGTATGAAGAAAAATAATAGTAGATGGATACTAGATGAAAGATGCATTAGGTCTAAAAACATCTCAGATATCCTATATCCAGATCCAAGTTTCTGATTGTTGCAAGTTATAAGCCATACACTGGCTTGGAGATGTGGATAAAATAGTATTGGATATTGTTCAACAACGACAGCCAAATCTTAGTATTCAGGATTATAACAGATGTCAGCACTGAAACAAAATAAAGTTGTATTTGATATGCATATGCAGATTGAAATCATGTAATTTTTTGATCGTATTACAATGTATGTCCTATTATTGAATGAGATGACCCAGATTTGTTTTTAATACTTTTTCTAAAAACCATAAAGCATAACATGATCACCATTCTTATACTAGCACACAATTGTTTATAAACAAAGCAATACTCTCCATACAGTGGCATTACTGTATGCAGAGTTTTGCTTAGTTTATAATACTTTTTTTTCATATGTCAAATGTGTTGACCAGGAAGCAACCCAGGCCAGCTGCTTGGAAGGCAGATATTCTAACCACTAGGCCTTCAATGCTTGGTGTTTTTAATACTTTATCAATAGTTTTAAAGCTCTAGTTGATGGCATTATTCGATGACAGCATTACTGGTTTTAAAATGGCAATAAATGGCAAATGTTTATCATTATATATTTATCTAAAACTGAATGGAGTCATCAAAGATGTGAGTACAGAATATTTCATTTTTGTTAATAATATTGAAATATAATATTAAATCAACTATGTTCTTTATTACTATTTACAATGCTTTTTGACAGCATATTATTGACAGTTTTGCCCCAGCAAAGAAAGTAAGAGAGAGGGGAAAGAAAAAAAGAGAGAAAGAAAGAAAAAAGAAAAAAAGAAAGAATGCATGCCCTATCGAAACTGTCACTAGTAGGTTGTAAAAAAGCATTGTAAACAGTAATAAAGAACATACATGATTTAATATTATATGGACTTGGCATAAAGAAAGATAAAGTCATAATATTGAAATAATTTGTAGTCTTATTATCACATTCATTTAATTTAATTGAACACCCTATTTCTCAAGTTGCATTTGTATATGGACTATACTAAAATGATTTCTTAAATACTAATATTATACATTACAATCTACCATGAGATATTTTTTTAAAAATTAAATATAACTTTTTTTTAAGTCTCATAGCATCGGCTGGGTTGCGAACCCGCAACCCGGGCAACTGCCTGCAAGTGCAAAGCAGTCACACTGACCTCTCGACCACCAATGCAAGACGAAAACTTATTTGACATTTTTTAATTTTTTACATATTTCTAAAAGCTTCCCAGGCTTTGAACTAAACTGATAGTTATAATGTCAAATCAGTAAAAAAAAGTTGACCAAAAAAACTGATGTTTCGAACAATATATTGGTCTTTTTCATTGGTTGAACATAAAAAAGTAATGTCATTGTAGATATTAATTTTTGAGGTATTTTTATCTTATGAAGGAATTTAAATTCTGTTATCAATATTTTTCTCTAAGTAACCCTTGATAATGATCTGGGAAGATTAAAATAATACATTGGGTAATTTAAATCTTTACATGGCACAAGAAAAGTTCAAGCACTCTACAACTCTTCAGCCATCCATATGATTGAAAATCTGTTGATGGCATTTCCAAAGCCCTTGTTTGCCAATTTTGATGTCATCCCTGTTGACTGTAAGTCATTCTGACCCCTCATACATTGAAAATCTGATTATGATATTTTCAAAACCCTTGTTTGCCAATTTTGTTGTCATTACCATTCAAGAGCTTTGAAAATGACCATCATTAGATTTTTAATGATATGGATGGCTGAAGAGTTAGAGAATGGGGAAGATTAAAACCTGTCCATTAAAAAGTTCGAGAATTTGCTATTTTAATATAAATGGAGCACTGATTATATATGCATATGTGGGAGATGATGATCTGGATCAACTGACCCCAAGTTCTCATTCAGCATAAAATACATATATTGGGGATCATTTATCTTTTTCACATGTATGTGGTCGTGTGTATAAGATGGTGTGGATAATTAACTGAACTTGAAAGTCTGGGTTCAAATCTCCTCTAATTACTTCTAGCTTAAAGTATATATACTATACTTGTATTTAAATGAATCAATATTTGAGAAAACAAAATGAAATCTTTATAACACACAAAAAATTATATTTTATTACTTTGAATGTTTTATTATGAATATGGTTATTTATTTCTTTATTCATTTATTTTGCAAATTCTGATTCAAATAGATAAAATACCTGATGAAGAGAACCATTCATCACTTACACTGATATTACATTAACTTGATTACAACACTATGGAATACTTAAGTAGTCACATTGTATGTAGTTGAAAAATTTATGTTACTGGTTATTGCTTTGACAATTGTATTACATCAGACATGATAGTCATTATTGAGCCATCAAATTACAGAGTTTTAATTAAAAAATGACTTTTATCAAGTGGTAAATCATTTCAATTTTTTTATTTTCGTAAAAAATGTAGATCCTGCTGGCATGGGTCTTAATAAGTGCATGGCCTTGAGCGGTCGTATCCTATATATTGACTAATTCTTCTGAGAATAATTTTCTTTCAATCCCAGATAACAAATGATTTTCTGCGAGATTTTAATAAAGTTTAAATAGTGGTTGGATAAATCTTTGCCTTCAATTAATTTTTGCATATACACCTGGGTCTCGTTTTATGGGGATTTATTTAATGCAATTTTGAAGTTATGTGATTCATGTTTCTTAATAACTTTGTGTGTGGTTTTCTTTTATGCGATAAAAATTATTAGATCAGAAGTCGAGCTCCAATAATGCACTATTACTTTAAATATTATAAATTTTGCGCACTCACATTATATTTAAGGTAATAGTGCATTATCGGAGTTCGACTTTGATCTAATAATTTCAATATTTTCAGCACTTTATAATAATACTGTAATAGATTTTATGTAATAAAGAAGTTCACAATTCACTTGAAATCAGCATTTCCCCATTTTATATACAGATATTAAATTTTACAAGATTATAATGTAAATCTGTTCAAATGTTATAGATGCCTATACTATGCATATTATTGTTTTTACATTTTAAATCACATTCTATTTTTTCTTTTTAAAAAAGTACATAATCAATAAATCATTTAGTGTCCGCAAATAATAAATTTTACAAAATTATAAAGTAATGTAAGTCTGTTCAAATGTTATAGATGCTTATACTATGTAAATTGTTGTTTTTGCATTTTAAATCACATTCTATTTTTGCTTTTTAAAAAAAGAGTACATAATCAATTAATCATTTAGTATCTGCAAGTTTATTTTTAAAAGGTTGGTAATAATGGTGGGCACAATTAAATTTGACAAGTAAAATCTGATTTTTAATTGTAATTAACAATTTAAAAATTATGTAATGTGATCTGAAATTAATGTGAGTCAAACGATGAAATTTGATTTTTAAATGGAATTGAAAATTTAAAAATTAAAGACAAAAATAAAAATTTAATTTTTAATTGTTAATTTTAATTAAATTTTGCTCAGCAGTGGTGAGTTGGTGTCTTTTTATTATCGTAAGTCTAAGTTCTTATTTTTATTTTAAACTTTTAGTTTACCCTAATGGAGAGGAAAAACACCTAAGAAAATGAATTTCTTTGAAAACAAAAATTTCAATTTTACATCGCTTAGTGAAATGGGAAAGATCAACAGCGATTGGGCGAATCCACTATAAGACCAATTTAAAAAAATGAAATTGGCACTAGTTGTATTTCCTCTTGTGATGGATCTGATGTCTCAAATAGCGATAATGATTAAAATACTGTACATGTATGAAAAAATGTTAATTACACA
The DNA here is from genome assembly GCA_028023455.1 of Epiperipatus broadwayi. Taxonomy (NCBI): domain Eukaryota; kingdom Metazoa; phylum Onychophora; class Udeonychophora; order Euonychophora; family Peripatidae; genus Epiperipatus; species Epiperipatus broadwayi. Next base: position 793,575 of record JAQFVV010012651.1, on the reverse strand, counting down.
TAAAAATATATTGTTTTGAATAAAATTAAATACTGTAGTTAATAAAAAAAGTAAAAAAAGTTTGTCTTGTATCAATTTTTTTTTAATTTAAATTTTTTTATTAGTCATATTTTCTTTTCTTGTTTTTTATGCGAATTTTAAAGTAATTTTATATTATTGCTTTGCTTTTATGTGATTTTTGGAAAACTACAGTATGTATCCCCCATTTTTCAAGGTAAGTTAAGTCTATTTTTGTGTGATTTCTTTTGTGCGCATTTTCTAAGAAACCTATCTACCACATAAAATGATATCCAGGTGTATTTATTAATTTCTGTATTCGTTTATTCAGTTGCTAGATAGTCATTGGTTACAAATAAAAAATAGTAAACAGATCATTAGTCAAGCAAGAAGACAGATCAACTTAAAATTAGATACCTTGACTAATTATTTCAAATTATTAAAAATAGTTGTAACTAGTATCATAGTTAATACACACACACACATATATATATATATCAAAAATATGTTTCTAATATTATATTTTGTTTTAGTTGGGGTACAAGCTGGGGTCAAGATGGTTATATCTTGATGTCCAGGAATAAGAATAATCAATGTGGTATTGCAACACTAGCCAGTTATCCCACCGTTTGAACTCATTGCATTTTTAAACACCATGTAAAATACTCATCCTTTGTAAAAATTCAATTTTAATTAAGAATGAAAATATTTATATTTATGTATTTTGATATCAAAAATCAAACTTTGTTCATACTTTAATATTTTTTAATTGTATGAATTTTGATATTTTTAAGTTATTAAAGATATTTGTAAATAAATTTTAAAGTGATTGTGTGATTATTTTTGACCCAAGTTAAGAATTATAGCTAGTGATGTCCTTTTTTGCAATTTCGTGGATTTAGATTAGGGCCTTTGAACACTATTTTGATTGTATACATATCTTTAAAAAATAAATTCAAGAAATAACTTTTAATATTAATAATTTGTCGATTTTTAAAAAGTTGAGTTATGTATTTTATATTAATCAATGATGAGTAGTTAATATGTTTGAGTGTCATTTCGCATTATGACTTCTCCTTTCTCGAAGTCAGTAATCTCTCCTCCACTATGCCCAGAAAAACCGGCTAACCACCTTTCCTTTCCATTCCTCACCCTAAATTTTCCCCATATTCTTCTCTATCCTGCTCCTTCCCATTTCCACATTATCTAACCTTTATATTTAAATCCCTCTTATCTTTTTCTAAACCCAGCATAAAAACCAAGAACTCACTTTCTGTATAATCACTTTCTTTATATTTACTCGATGTTTGGCATCATTTCAAGGGCGACAACTTTTACAATTAATTTATATCTAATTTAAATTGTTTTAATCTATTTAGTTTACTTATTGTCTGAAGTAGTATATCGCAGCTGCTATTGGGTCAACTTAAATCAATTCTATAAGAAGAAAAATAATAGAAATATCAAGTTCAAGATAAAAATATTTACGGTATTTTATTATTTATATATAACTAAATATTGCATTATGGGATATTTCATTGACAAATAGAAAGATTTAAAAATGTTGAGCATGTAAATAACAACACAAGTACAGGTAATTATCAAGTTAATCAAGAAAATTGAAATAACATTTCATTAGTCAAAACAATATGGTGTTCACTGCTTTGCAATAAGTATTTTGTGAATTAAAATGGAAACTAAGGAGTAAAAATAAATGTAGATTATTTGTTATCTAGATTTTGCACATGATGTAGTTGTTTTTGCCAATAATGCTTTAGAGCTTCGGTAAATGTTGTAAGAGTTATCAGATGAAAATAAGATTAAAGGTAAATATTAAAAGACTTTACAGTAATGTTCATGGATTTTTTCAAAAGAAGAAAATAAAGATTGATAATGATGAGTTGGAAGAAATTAACAAGTACAAATACTTTGGTCAGGTTATTACTATAGATAGAAACAATAGATGAAATTAATTATAGAATTAAAACTTGATTGGGGGCATTTTGATTCAAATAACATAAGCCTGTGTGCTTATAAAAGAAGAGTTTTAATAAATATGTTTTATCAATTCTTAATTATGGATCTGAGATTTGAATATTTAACAAAAGGGCAATATAGAGACTTCAGACCACTTAAAGAAATGTGGACAGGTTCATGCTAGGAGTAACAAGAAAAGATCAAAAACAAAATACATGTTTGAAAGAACAAACAGATGTTACTAACATCACTGAAATAATTAAGAGACTGAAGTAGAATTGGGCTTGACATCATACTTACTACAAGAGATGATAATAGATGGATAGTTGAATACTTAAACTGGATTCCAAAAGATTGTAAAAGATCTAGAAGGAAAGAATATGTGAGATGAATGAATGAAATAAAAAAGTATCCTGGTGAATGTGAACAAAAAAGGCTAGAGATCAGAAAAATTGGATTGAACTTGGAAAGATTTTTATCCTGCATGGGATTGTGATGATGTCATTTTAATGTTTGAATTGCATAAACAAAGCAAGTAGTTCTAAATTTTGGAAATATTTAAGGATTGTCCATCTTTTCATTGACTGTCCTTCAGAAGCTAACAACTCCAATATGTGAAGGTCTTAACACTGTTTGTATGTCATAAGCATTGCTTCTCTGTAATTTGGTAAAATAATAAAGTTTAATGTTCAAGTACCATAACAAGATTGCACCCAGATTTGTCTAGTCTTGCACTCAAACTTATGAACTGTGGAGAAAAAAAACTTTTTATTTATTACTAATATTATTAATTTATTTATTCTTCAATCACAAATTTATGGTATTTTGTTTAAAAATATAAAAAAATCATGCACTTAAATATCAAGGGCACAGACTATTGATTAATAAATTTATGATCATTGATACATAAATACATGTAAATAGAGGTCAAACATTATAGATTAGAGATAACATTATTTTTTGTTAAATGTTGATTAGTATTAATCATCATCATTTTACCCATTATCAGTCTACTATTGGATGATCTCTTCAAATTTACTCCTGTTTTGTCGATCCATAACTCTTCTCATATCACACCAGTAAATTTTATCCATAAATTTCACATTGTGATCTCTTTCTAAGTCTTTTACAATAGCTTGGGATCCAATTTGACTATCCCTTTTAATAATATCCCAGCTACAGTTTCTCAATTCTCTTAATGATGTTAAGAATACCTGTTTGCTTTTTCATTCATGTATTTTATTTTCGATTTATTTTTGTTATTCTAAAATACATCTCTCCAAACATTAATGAGTGACCAGAAATTTCTATATTGTTATTTTGTTCAAAACCATAAGAATTGGTAAAACACATTTATCAAAAACTTCCTTATCAAACACAAAGTATGTTTCCTTTTAATACTATTATTTCTATCAAAACCACTCCATCCAAATTTAATTCTATGATTAATATCATCCACTATGTTTTGAGCTATATTCACAATTTGACTAAAATGCTTGAAATTGATAATTTCTAATTTTTAATTATCAGCTTTTCATTTCATTTTTTAATTATTATACTGTGCTTCAAACGCACACCAGTGAAGGTATTATTTTAACTATGTTTATTCTGGCTTGGTGATTTCAGGGCATATTTGTACCCACATTCATAGCCTGTGTCATTCTCTGTTTTGTGTTATCATTAGTGTATAAAAATATATGCAAAATTATTTACCCAGTCCACATTTTGGAAATTGAGAAGCAAGAATCTCATCTGTTGGTGGCCTTTGGGTCGTTCACAATAAAATATGCTTCGTTTACATTGTGTTTGGCATCATTATTTTTCTTGCACATGATTTCAGCATAGATGGGTTCAAATCTGTGACTAGATGTTTTTGGTGTACTAGGAATTTAGAATTGCCTTCGTTTTTAGTGTGTAATCTGTTATATACATACAGGTGTTGAGATATTCTGATAGTGTCATTTTAGCCCGTTTCCTTATAATATGTGTCAGAGGAACTGGCTTGTGGGCATGTTATCTTATATGCCACTAGGATGAGGTTGGTCTGGATTTATTTTTATCTTTGGAGTTGTTGATGAGGCTGTTAGTAGTTAAGGGGATCAAAAAAACCTACTTTAAATTGCTTGGATAGATATTTAACTGTTTTCCCACTTTGGGTATGTATGGTAATACTATGTGTGACTTATCCTCTTCAATCTTGTTATTTGTTAATTTTCTATGAAACTGCTTGATTCTCTCTGCTATTGTTCTGTGTTTGAATCCCATATTTATTAAGTCTTTGACATAGCTTGTGATGTTGGTTTTCCTATCTGCTTCAAACCTACACAAATGGTGATTTCTAAATAAAAATTCTGATAAACCTGCCAATTTATGTGCCTTAGATGCATTTGACTTCAGATAGATGTAACCTCTACTTTCCAATGGCTTAATGATCATCCTGTAATTGAGAATTTTTGTATTTGTAAATCAAAATATGTCTTTGCCTTTAAATTGTTTTCTCATGTGCTACTTAGTGCTACTTTTGTAAGTTCTTGAAGGTCATTTTGGATACTCTCAATTATGTTTTCAGATGCTGCTATAAATAAATCATCCATGCATCTTGTATATATTGTATTAGGGGCTGTTGCTAAGTATTTGGTATCACTTTCTGTTCAAAGTGATTGAGGAAGATTCTTAATCCTGCTCATAGAGGACCCAATGGCCAACCATTCATCATTCTGTACCGTTTCCCTTTGAATATTGCTATAATGTTGCCATCAAACCATGACAGGAATTATGTTATGATCTTGACATGCTTCTCGGTATGATTTTTCTTTCTTAGCTCTTAATTGATTATACTGATAGACAGCTTCCTTTCAATAGATCTGTATAGTTCAGCTAAACCAGTGCAACAATTTTAAAGTCTGGTTCTATTTTATTCAACCTAATTCTCTCTACGAATTCAAATTATGATTTGATTGTATAATCTCCAAAACCAATGGATTCAACCAGCACCACTTATTCACCAGCTTCACGATGTTAAAATAGTGCACTGCACCTCTCCCCTCAGGAGTGTGTTCCACTTATGCAATTTCATGTTAGCAAATATTTATTGAGGTATAAAAACGGAGGGAGAAATCCAGAAGTATTCTGATTGCATAAAAGCTTTATCTTTGTGAACTCGCAAAATTGATGCAATAATTTAGTCTCTGTTTATTTTCTGGTTATACTCTGATACCAACTCAAATTTTAATTTTACAATCTGTGTAAAAATCTTATTTGTATATTCTTTCCATCAAGACAAATTGGTTTCCCTTGTCCTTCTTGTAGCAAATGATTGTGTTGTCTGTGAGAAACCACCTTGTATTTCTAACTTTATTACTCCAATTGTCAAATTGGGGGTTAATCTGTCTGTGTCTAATTGTCTTAGCTATACCAGTAATAATATTATCTTTGATAGGGTTATCTATTAACCCAGTCTCTACATCTGCTAGTAATGCCATCTTTGGTGCATTCATTGTCTGCCCATAAATTTTGAGCCCTGCACTACCCCTGTTGGCAGAGTCACTGTTCCATTGACATATGCCTACATTCCTGCCACCACTATAATACCAATATCTTGTTTCTATGCCAAAAAAGCTAATGTATGCTTGAATTTGTGAGCTAATCTCGATTCTAAATTACTACATTTCGCTGTTATAGTCATTACCTTCCACCATTTTTTCTTCTCTTTGGTTAATGCTCTTCTACAACCTTTTATAATTAAGTTCAGCAGATGCCTTTGCAATTGTACTGTTGTTTTATTACAGTTAAAAATTGTTCTGTTGATTTTTATTATACAGCAGTTGGAGATAACATGAAATTGCTAGCATTTTTGTAAGAACAAAAGTCTCTGCTGGAAAGTATGAATAGTCTTTCCCAGCTTTAAAAAAAATTGGTCCTAGTTCATTTGGTTTATAATCCTGAAATAATTCATTTACATCACCAGTTCTTTGTAATTATTATACTGTGCTTCAAACACACACCAGTGAAGCTATTATTTTAAATGTTTCTTCTGGCTTAGTGCTTTTGGGGCATATTTGCTACCATTTTTATAGCCTGTGTCATTCTCTGTTTTGTGTTACCTTGTTGCAATTATCTTTAGACCTATTGTTTTGCTTTCATCTTGATAACTTTTGTAACATTTTCTAAGACTCGGAAACATTATTTGCAAAAACAACTACATTATTTATGAATTTGTAAATTATTTAAATAATCTCCATTTATTGTACTCTGTTAACTTTCCATTTTGATCCACAAAATACATCTTATTGGAGATATAATTATCCCATCATGTACCCATATCAATGTTATTTCTTCTGTTTCCACCATGCAATGTAATATATGTACTGTTTTTGGGTGAACATTCTTTAGAATATGACTATCTCAGATCTATATCTTGATGAGCCAAACTTTAATTACAATGAAAATGCTTATAAACAAAAATATCTTTTTATAATTCATGAATCCAAAGCAGAATAGGAACCCATCTCTCAGTACTAAAAAGTGACACACTGTGCTAATACCACTTTTAAATTCAACTTATTATTTTAATTGATTACAATACAAAATTCATTGTAGACCAGTTGTCACTATTCTGATAGAGATTTTCTATAGAATTGTTAGAAGACAATATATTTAACTTTTAACATCTTCATATATTAGTTTTCTTAAATATCAATATTATTATTACATTCCATCAATTATCTGGCATATTTTTATTACTTAGATATTTGGTATATAACTTTGACAATAATTTGTATATTTTTATTAAATGAGTCTTTTAAAATATCATTTCCTGAAATTTTTTCTTTCTTCGTAAACTTAATTGTATTTTTTCATTTAAAATACTTGTAGTTGTAATTTTTTGTTCTTTATTTACTGTACAATTCTTTACAAAATTCTTCCATCCATTTATTGACAACGACCCTCTTTCCAATAATAGTTCTATTTTTTATGCTTATTGCTAAAACAACTTTCATTACAATACTAAGATGATTTATTTTATAAGCGTTTTATTCTTTTCTATATATTTTCTTGTCAATTCAACATTATACTTTTTATATCATTTTCCCATCATTTTACAAAACTAATATATATTCAATTTTTTCCACTGGAGGACATGATATCTAGAATGATATATATATATATATAATATTCTGGCTGCAGAAAGGAGTTTGCTATTAACTGAAAGGAGACCCTTTGATTCCTCTTGGAGGCCTTAAAGGAACCGAGCAGGGCAAATTCCTAATGTCCACTCCATACGTTCTTGTCGTTGCAGCTGTTATTACTATGTGATTATTCATATAGTATACGAACATGGATGGGCTGCTCACCAACACGCATTATCCAGCATGGTGTGTTTATTGGCTTTTTACCTCTGAGTTTAAGATCAAGAAACACTGTGGTCTTTCTTCTCATAAGGCAGAATGAATGTTTGTGTAAATGATAAATATTTTTCCAATACATATATACAATTATGACAGACAAAAATAAAACATGGCCCTTATTCCCAGGAGGCTGTAAAGTCACCAACCAAGGCAGCGGTTGGTGGCCGAAGGCAGAGGGTGCTAAGAATCCCCTGATTGCAGACCCAGGCTGCCATTTGATGACAACTTTTTACTTAGGTACTTACAACTGCAGATCACTTTCAAGTGAAGTAAGATTGCAAGAATTAGAAGAAAAACTGTCTTATATTAAATGGGACATTACTGGACTTTGTGAAGTTAGAAGAAAAGGAGAAGAAACAATTGATTTAAAAAGTGGACATATACTCTATTATAAAGGCACACATATTGGAAATACAAGTGGAGTAGGATTCATTATAAATAAAAAGTGGAAGAACAATATTGTGGAGATTGATGGTGTATCGGACAGAGTGGCAAGATTAGTTATACAACTTAATAGCAGATACCAAATGCAGATAATTCAGGTTTATGCCCCAACAAGTTCTCATAGTGATGAAGTAGTAGAAGATTTTTATATTGATGTACAAAAGGCTTTTGATCAGAGTAAACAACATTTTAAAATTGTTATGGGAGACTTTAATGCTAGAATTGGTAGACAAATGAAACATGAAATTGCTGTAGGTAATTGTGGTTATGGTAATAGAAATGAGAGAGGACATAGACTTGTGGAGTTTGCAGAAAAAGAAAAACTTTATATTATGAATTCATTTTTTGAGAAAAATGTTAAAAGGAAATGGACATGGAAGCATCCAAATGAAGGTACAGCAGAATTGGATTATATTTTGACTAACAGAAAATACATATTTCAAGATTGTAATTTCTTAATAAATTTAACACAGGAAGTGATCATCGATTAGTAAGGTGTAAGTTACGTGTTAATGTAAAACTAGAGAGACAAAAATTATTAAGAAAAACAATATTTACAGTTGATATTCCTAACCTTCAGAAACATTCTAATGAATTTAAATTAGAACTTACAAATAGGTTTCAAGTGTTAGGAGATTTTGAATATGATACAGATTTGAATGAAATTAATATGAAAATATCTGATACACTTTTACAAACTGCAACAAACATAGCTGGTAGAAAAAAGCAGCAATTGACTAATAAAATTTCTAATGAGACTAGAGAATTTATGAAGAAAAGAAGGAATATGAAGATATACAAAAATGATGTATTAAAAAGAATTGAATATCTCGAATTTTGTAAAATGATACGGAAAAAAGTTAAAAATGATATAAGAAAGTATAACTGTGAAATAGCAAGGAAAGCTGTAGAAGAAAATAAAAGTCTCAAAAATGTTAAACAACATTTTGGTATTGGTAGGAAATTTATATCTGCAATAAGAAAAAAAGATGGAATTATTACTAAAAAGAGAGGTGACATCATGAAATTGGTAGAAGATTTTTATCAAGAATTATATAGTAATAAAGAACAAGTACTTTCTATGTCTATTACATCTTCCGAATTGCCCAGAATTTTAAATGAAGAAATGAGACATGCAATTAAGTGTATGAAGAAAGGAAAGGCTCCAGGAAATGATGGAATTATAAATGATATATTAAAAAAAGCAGGTGAAGAAATAGAAACAATTTTAGCAAAGTTATATACCAAATGTCTAAATGATAAAGATGTACCAGAAGATTGGAAGAATGCAGTAATAATATTAATATTTAAAAAAGGTGATAAAGAAGATATTAGAAATTACAGACCTATCAGCCTTTTATCAGTTTTATATAAAATTTTTACCAAGATAATTACAACTCGTCTACAGAGAACTTTGGATTTCCACCAACCAAGAGAGCAAGCTGGATTTAAAAGTGGTTTTTGTACAATAGATCATATCCAGGTATTGAGAGAAGTCATAGAAAGGACAAACGAATATGAGTTGTCATTATGTTTTGGATTTGTAGATTATGAAAAGGCATTCGATTCTATACACATTTCTTCAGTGATTAAAGCATTGGATCATCAAGGTATAGATCCAGGATATTTTCATATTTTAAAGAATATTTATAAAAATGCAACAGCAACAATTAGATTACATAATGATACTGGAAAAATCAACATTGAGAAAGGTGTAAGACAAGGTGACTCCATATCTCCAAAACTCTTTACAGCAGTGCTGCAAGAAGTATTTTGTGGATTAAAATGGGAAACTAAAGGAGTGAAAGTTAATGGAGAGTATTTAAGTCATTTAGATTTTGCAGATGATGTAGTTGTTTTTGCAAATAATGCTTCAGAGCTGCAGGAAATGTTGCAGGAGTTAGCAGATGAAAGTAGAAAAGTAGGACTAAAAATAAATGTTAAAAAAACTAAAGTAATGTTTAATCGATTTGCTCAAAATATGAAAATAAAGATTGATTATGAAGAATTAGAAGAAGTTAACAGTTACAAATACCTTGGTCAGATTATTAATACAGATGGAAACATAATGGAGGAAATTAATCATAGAATTAAACTTGGTTGGAGTGCTTTTGGTAGAAATAACTTGATACTAAAAGGAAATATGCCTATGTGTTTGAAAAGGATGGTTTTTAACAAATGTGTTTTACCAGTTCTTACTTATGGATCTGAGATTTGGACACTTAATAGAAGAGTAATACAGAGACTTCAGACCACTCAAAGAAGTATGGGGAGATGTATGTTGGGAAAACGCAATGTATGGGTAAGACAACAAACAGGTGTTACTGACCTTATTGAAAAAATTAAAAGATTGAAATGGAGTTGGGCTGGACATATTGCTAGAAGAGATGATAATAGATGGACAATTGAAATTTTAAACTGGATTCCAAGAGATTGTAAAAGACCCAGAAAGAGACCACATGTGAGATGGATGGATGAAATAAGAAAATGTGCAGGGGTGTTGTGGAGAAGAGAAGCTAAAGATCGGAGAAGATGGATTAAACTTGGAGAGACCTTCATCCTGCAGTGGATTGATAATGGTTGATGATGATATAATATTCTCTAAAAAATGTTTTTATTTAATTTTATTAGTAATGCACTAAAAAATAATTTTTTGTGATCACAATATTGGTTCCTACATTTAACAGGAACTAAAAGTGTGGTGTGTCTATAAATTAATTAATTCAACCTCCAGTTTAATTACTTTTTGGTTTTAGTGCATTATCCATCAAATTAAAGAAAAATATTTTTATTAATATATTATTTATATAATATATATATATATATTATTTACAGATTAATACTGCTTTTTAAAATCATGAAAACAGTTGTGGACATGAGTTTTATCCTCAAAATATCACTACTGTGTGCAATGAATCAAATGATAGAAAAAGAAAGTTGAAAGAGGCTTGGTTTATTGTGAAGTCTTCAATCAATGTAACACTAGTGTTCCACTGAGCATTTACTGAAATATTAACCATTCAGTTTCAATATATCACCATAATTCTGGTATAAAGTATGGAAGGTGCTTGGCAAATTGTTTTTTGTGATTAATGTTTTTGTGATTAATGTCGCACTTATATGTGAAGAATAATTTTCATTATTTGACACAGTTTTTGTATTATTTAGTTACAATATTTATAATTTCTGAAATAAAAATTCATATGCATTAATAATTGTTTATAATATTTTTTTGTTTATGAAGACATCATTCCATATTAATTAATTTTAAATGCTTTTTAATGAATTAGTGATCAAATTCAATGAAAGTATATTTTTAAAAAAATATACTGTCATCTAGTGTACATCATTTAAAACATATGAAACTGATATCAATATGGTTTTAAATTTTCCCACAAACATTATTAGACTGAACAACCAACAGGATGACTTTGAAATATTGCATTGTCATCAAAACTTAACACATGCACAAAATTTGAGAAAAATCTATTCAATTGAAGTATATTTAAAATGGGTTACAAGATTTAACCCAAATCAACAAACAGAATTTCTAAGTGACATAAAAGTATTTAAAAAGCACGTATTTGAAAAATTGCAATGATAGTATAAAAGAAATTTACTTAATAAAAGCCTAAGTTTGCCATGCAAGTTAATTCTAAACATTGGGAATGACAGATAAATGCACTAATTGTGACAATGGGAACCTTTTCTTTATATTTTTATATAGAATTCCCCCTCCCTAAATATTATTAAGATTATTAAAGAATGATGAATATCAAAGTTAAGATAAATAATAAACCATAATTTATTTGAATATGTTTCTAATATAGATAATTATTAAAGATTTTCCCCACACAATCTACTAGGAAATTATTACGTAAATATGAAGATGTTCATTAATGTAAAAGGATTTCATGCTTTTTAAATAAGTCATTAAAGTAATGCATTGTATCATTAAGCATATAGATGAAATATCTAGAATGGTAAATAACATCAAACTACTTCCAACAATGAAAACTGGTATCATTTGGCATAAAGTGCTATATTATTTCTACATGCAACCTACTTTTAACTAAAGTATTACCAATATGGATTCAAAATCTTAAAATTTTAATTTTTTTAGAATTATAGATATTGTATTTATTGAACAGAATACATATGCATACATATGAACAAAAGCACCTATATTCTTTAGCACCATCTATATTCAGCTTGAGTAATTAGTAACTAACAAATAGTATATTTCTGGATTTGTTTTTATCTATCAGAATTTGGGTTTTAAATCTGGAATTAATGTAAATAAAACATCTAAAAATCATTTTTGACTACTGTTTATATGAAACTAAAAACTTAAAAGTCAAAAGACAATTGTGTGTACATTCTGTAACAATAACACCATATGAAAAATAGTGACAGATCATTATGGAGGATTTGCCATAGCCATCAGATGGCATCAGAGAATCAGTTTACATAATAAATTACTGTAATACCTGCAAATAACTAAATCAATCCACACTACAGTATTATGTGGATCCCATGCACTGAGAGCATCAACAACATTTGCACCTAGAAGGATATAACCATGATGCATAAACCAATCAGTGATACCTTGGTATATAAATTTTTTGACTATAGCACTGCTAGAAGCTTGGTACTAATTCTTAAAAGAGACAATGCAATCTTTAACAAAATTTTAAAAAATTATTTTTTAAACAATAGTAGTTGCATTGTATAATTAAATATCATAAGATAGTAACTTCATTAAAGCCACATTGTTCAAAAATTACATGGACAAATTGATGCTAAATGTTTTAGTACAGTACACAGTTCATTCATAATATAGCAATTATAAAATTAAAATATTATTAATTTACTTTACCTGATTTTCATTCACTGAAATTGCATGATATTCAATACTTTTGTTTGTATTTCCAAAATAAAAAAAGATTTCCATTGATAATTACTGCAAAAACAAATATTGCTAGTTTCATTCAATACAGTAAAAAATCAAAAACATATTTTGATCATGTGTAACAAAAAATGTATTAATACCATCAATTTTAAAATGTGTACATTAAATAAAATAATCAAACTTACCCCAAATTTGCAAGTAACTTAGACTAGCCAATGAAAATAAATTCTAAAACACAACTGATGGTTTTACTGCTATAAACAAACTTCTCAAATGTAAATTGTTTACATCAAAGACAATACAATCAATATTATACAGTAAAACTCTACTGAAAGTTATTTTGCTTAAAGCAAAAATATTGTAATTCTAAAATATATATCATAATTATAAATTACTCTGAGAAAAAAAAATGATTTCATGTATTATGCACTTTGTAATCAACTTCATAGGATCAAAATTTATTAAATATAAATTAAAAATATTATGCAATTGTTCAAATCTAAATTAATAGTAACATACCATAATTTGTTTCTAATGTCTTTTAAAAAATATACATTTTTATTATCAGCAAAAAAAAATATTTAATTATTTAGATTATTAAAACTATAGCAAACAACAGCATATTATATATTTTTTATCAAATTTTTATTTAATTTCACTACATTTATGTTATAAATATAATCACAAACCATAGCATCAGTACTATTATTTACAAGAATTAAAGTCTTTGATAATAGAACATGAAATATACAAAAAATAAATTTTAAGATGTACATTGTATTAATTTCATTATTTTTAATTTTAAAATGTACATTTTGATTAGTTAATTTTATTTTTTGAAAATCATTTTACTTTAATGAATAGTGCAAGTAGAAAATGTTTTATCACTATTTAAGAAATAAAATGGCAGAAAGTGAAATGATATATATATCATCATCATCAACAACAACAACAACCATTATCAATCCACTGCAGGATAAAGGTCTCTCCAAGTTCAATCCATCTTTTCCTATCTTTAGCTTCTCTTCTCCACATCACACTTTCTTAATTCATCCATCAATCTCACAAGTGGTCTCTTTCTGGGTCTTTTGCAATCTCTTGGAATACAGTTTAAAATTTCAATTGTCCATCTACAATCATCTCTTCTAGCAATATATTCAGCCCAATTCCACTTCAGTCTTTTAAGTTTTTCAATGAGGTCAGTAACACTTGTTTGTTCTCTTACCCATACATTGCATTTTCAATCTCTTCTTGTTACTCCCAACATGCATCTCTCCATACTTCTTTAAGTGGTCTAAAGTCTCTGTCTTGCTCTTCAATTAGTGTACAAGTATCAGGTCCTAATGTAAGAACTGGCAAAACACATTTATTAAAAACCTTCCTTTTCAAACACATAGGCATATTTTCTTTTAGTATTAAGTTATTTCTACCAAAAGCACTCCAACCAAGTTTCATTCTATGATTCATTTCATCCATTATGTTTCCATCTGTATTTATAATCTGACCAAGGTATTTGTAATGGTTAACTTCTTCTAACTCATCCTAATCAATATTTATTTTCATATTTTGAGAAAATCGATTAATCATAACTTTAGTCTTTTTAACATTTATCTTTAGTCCTACTTTCATCTGATAACTCCTGCAACATTTCCTGTAGTTCTAAAGCATTATTTGCAAAAACAACTACATCATCTGCAAATACTAAATGACTTAAATAATATCCATTTACTTTCACTCCTTTGGGTTCCCATTTTAATCTACAAAATACTTCTTGCAGCACTGCTGTAAAAAGTTTTGGAGATATGGAGTCACCCTGTCTCACACTGTTCTAAATGTTGATTTTCCTACTATCATTAAGTAATCTAATTGTTGCTGTTGCATTTTTATAAATATTCTTTAAAATATTACAATATCTTGGATCGTCACCTTGATGATCCAATGCTTTAATCACTGAAGAAATGTTTATAGAATCAAATGCCTTTTCATAATCTACAAAACCTAAGCATAATAGCAACTCATATTCACTTGTCCTTCCTATAACTTCTCTCAATATCTGGATATGATCTATTGTACTAAAAACACTTTTAAATCCAGCTTGTTCTCTTGGTTGGTGGAAATCCAGTGTTTTCTGTATGATGAGTTGTAATTATTTTAGTAAAAATTTTGTATAAAACTGATAAAAGACTGATAGATCTGTAATTTCTAATATCTTCTTTATCATCTTTTTTAAATATTAATATTAATACTGTATTGTTCCAATCATCTGGTACATCTTTATCATTTAGACAATTGGTATATAACTTTGCTAAAAAAATTCTATTTCTTCACCTGCTCCTTTTAATATATCAATTATAATTCCATCATTATCTGGAGCCTTCCCTCTCTTCATAAATTTAATTGCATGTCTCACTTCCTCATTCAAAATTCTGGGCAATTCGGAAGATATAATAGGTATAAGATGCACTTGTTCTTTACTACTATATAATTATTGATAGAAGTCTTCTACACATTTCATGATGTCATCTCTCTTTTTAGTAATAATGCCATCTTTTTTTCTTATTACAGATATAAATTTCTTACCAATACCAAAATGTTGTTTTAGACTCTTTAGACTTTTATTCTTTTCTACATCTTTCCTTGCTAGATCACAATTATACTTTCTTATATCATTTTCAACTCTTTTCCATACCATTTTACAAAATTTGAAATATTCATTTTTTTTAATGCATCATTGTTATATATCTTCATATTCCTTCTATTCTTCATAAATTCTCTAGTCTCAGTAGAAATTCTATTGGTCAATTGCTGCTTTTTTTACCAGCTATTTTCGTTGCACTTTTTAAAAGTGTATCAGTTGTTTTCATATTAATTTCATTCAAATCTGAATCATGTTCAAAATCTACTAATACTTGAAACCGATTTGTAAGTTCTAATTTAAATTCATTAGAATGTTTCTGAAGATTAGGAATATCACCTGTAAATATTGTTTTTCTTAATAATTTTTGTCTCTCTAGCTTTGAATTACCATGTATCTTACATCTTACTATTCGATGATCACTTCCTGTGTTAAATTTATTAAAACATTACAAACTCAAAATATGTATTTTTTGTTAGTCAAAATATAACCCAATTCTGCTGTACCTTCATTTGGATGCTTCCATGTCCATTTTCTTTTAACATTTTTCTCAAAAAAAGAATTCATAATATAAAGTTTTTCTTTTTCTGCAAACTCTATAAGACTATGTCTTCTCTCATTGCTATTACCATAACCAAAATTACCTACAGCATTTTCATCTTTCATTTGTTTACTAATTCTAGCATTAAAGTCTCCCACAACAATTTTAAAATGTTGTTTACTCTGAGCAAAAGCCTTTTGTACATCCATATAAAAATCTTCTATAACATCATCACTATGAGAACTTGTTGGGGCATAAACCTGAATTATCTGTATTTGGTATCTGCTATTAAGTTGTAAAACAAATCTTGCCATTCCGTCCAAAACACCATCAATCTCCACAATGTTATTCTCCCATTTTTTGTCTATAATGAATCCTACTCCACTTGTATTTCCAATATTTGTGCCTTTATAGTAGAGTATATGTCCACTTTTTAAATCAATTGTTTCTTCACCTTTTCTTCTAACTTTCCAAAGTCCAATAATGTCCCATTTAATATAAGACAGTTCTTCTTCTAACTCTTGCAATCTTCCTTCACTTGAAAGTGATCTGCAGTTGTAAGTACCTAAATAAACAGTCATCATCAAATGGCAGCCTGAGTCCACAATCAGGGGATTCTTAGCCCCTCCACCTTTGGTCACCAACTGCTGCCTTGGTCGGTGACTTTACAGCCTCCTGGGAATAAGAGTCATGGTTTATTTTTGTCTGTCATGATTGTATATATTGGAAAAAATATTTTTAAACTCGGAGGTAAAAAGCCAATAAACTCACTATGCTGGCTAATGCATGTTGGTGAACAGCCCATTCATGTTCATATACTATATGAATAATCACATAGTAATAACAGCTGCAATGACAAGAACATATGGAGTTATTGCTAACAAATTATTTTTATGTAATATACTTACGTGCATGTTCATGATTTTTTTAATATGTTATTAATGAAAAGATAAGCTTTAATTCAGACTAATGTAAACATATATATATATATATGAAGATCATATAGAGAAATAATGTAAACATATATATATATATATGAAGATCATATAGAGAAATGCTTTCATAAAGGTGGTTTTTTTTTAAAAAAAGCAGTATGTCCTTAGTCAACTTTCAACTATTACAAATCATAATTGTAACATATATTGGAAAGTGTGAATGGGTATCTATATCTGCCATTGCTAATTTACAAAAAAGAATCATTCATGACCCTCTCAAACAGATGGCCTATTCTCTCTAATTAATTTTCATATCTAAATTTTGTATAAATTAGCAATAACAGCATATACATACACCCACTCCTACTTTCCAATTTATGCTGCAGCTATGACTTGTAATAGTCAAAAGTCAACTAAACTTATATTGGTTTTAAAAAAATTTTTAATGGACTTTATGAAAACTTTTTTCTATATGCTCTTCATCTCTTTATAAAAATATATTAATAAAATGTTTATTCATTAATTAACACTTTTTTTTATTTAACTTTAACTTTTTTAATTGAATTTTTATATATTTTGAATTTGCTTATTTTCTGTAGGAGCTCTTTGATTTATGATGCATTTTGGGATGCCAGTTATCCCAACTGGAGTAAAAGTGTATTTAAAAAGGTTTTGTAAACTTCTATACATGAGCACACTCACTATATTACCAATCATAGATTTATATGAATTTCACTTGGTAGGAATAATTGTACTATGACAACTTGGGATTATAGTTAATAGATTAATAATACAACCATTATAAGAATAATAACTATATATATATATAAATTAATTATATACAGCATAAATATAGTATTTATATACCAAAAGGCATCTTCAATCCATAACGTAAGTCAATGTGATCTGTACTAGTCCCTAGATTTGCTTTGACACATTCAAAGGCAAGTCTCTCTGCAATATTAACTATCAAGGACAACACAAGATGACATCCAGCATCATTATCATTACAAGTATATCTGAAAGCTTTTAATGTCCATGAGCAAGTGTCCCTTGGTACTTTTCTAAACCAATTCTTCACTATTAATTAATTATTGCAACTTCTGTTCGAATTAGTTGAGCCACTTAGATCCTTTTGACATTATATCTAACATAATTTATTGTTTCTTGACACATCTGCATAAGTAAAATCTTTTTCTTATTTATTAATTAGTTTTTGCTGAAATTCCATTCTTATCTTTTTAAAAAAACATACTTTGTTTCCTGTACTTCCTACTTATTCGATAAGTTTTAATTTAATTTTCCATTAAAATTTATTATAAATTTATTAAACGCACATTGATTACGTAAGTAATATTTACCGAGATTATAACCTTCGAGAATATGTGTGTAAAATGTGATAGTAGGGACCTCTACATATCTTTTAACCACAAGCTTACACTATGGAAGCAATTTATTATATTTATTTTTAAATTTTAAATGTGTATTTCAACATACACGCATATATATAACACACAATTTTTTATAACTTTTTCAAGCTTTATATGGGTTCATATAAACATAGCACAACTGATAAATTTTTCACGGCTTGAATTTTTGACTATGAATCTTGTTTCATAGTTAAACGGTTTGATTTTTATTAACATTTAGTCTTTATACCTTATCAATAATAAAAATTTTAGTTTATTGTTGAATTTTAGTTTCAAAAGCAATGACTACATTTTACCTTGAATATTATAAGAAGTGATTAATGACAGATAGAAAAGCGATTCTATATTCTGGATTTGTTATGCACAGAAGGATCATCTCTATCACATGTTAAACAGAAATCATGACTAATGTAGTTACCATTAGATTTTAGAATAAAAATAGACATTAAGGAAGTATGAGATTGTTAAATTCTGTTAGCACACTGAAAGAATATAAAGTATAAGCAAAAAGATCAACTGATTTGAATGTTTTAAATACTGTGAAAACAGTATGATCAATTTTATGCCATAGTTCAATTTATTATACATTGTTGAACATCTTTTGCAAAAACCAATGCCAAATAAACATTATTCTATCTTTATTCCAAAAATTACTACATAAGTGTCATTGAAATGTCTAAACTTTAATACAATAGTTCTTCATGCATCAACGAAATTGAATTATGTACTATTTCATGAATAACAAAATTTAAGAATAATAGTGAATAACATGCATAGATGTGTGTATATACTATGTATATGTCATAAACAAATTAGGGGGAAGAAATATTAATTATTATTTGTTTGTATATTAATCACTACTAGTTTTTTGGAGGATAGATGGATCAAGACAAACTGAAACTATGAGTGTGTGAATTAAGGATACAAATGGGAGTGAGGTGTAATAAGTCAAGAGTATAAGAAGTAAAGTAGCAAATATCAATGTTTACTAACAAATTTATAACAGCATCAAATCCACGTGATCCTTTATTTATTTTATTACTTATTTATTTAATTATTATTACCTATTTCCAAATTATTAAATATAAGGTGGTATCATTTTAATTGTCTATTTTCCTCATTTGTCAGATAATATAACTATTTTTTGATAGTGTGGTTTAAATTTATAGAAAACCAATCTGGTGGGCACTATATTCTAGAAAAAATCATTTTATTTTGTTATATAGTGAACAATTTACATATATGTGGTTCAAGTATGTTGACATTGAGTAACATTTAAAAGTTGAAAGAAGTAATATTTAAAAAAATCGTCAATAGACACAATTTAGATTTTTTTTTTTTTTTTGGTAGCATTTTTTTTGATACATACAATGAAAATTATTTGTGTTCACCTACGATTTATTTAATTAAAATAAAGTTAAAATTGGAAAGTCTAGAAATGCATACACATTGTTTATCCAGATAAACAAAAAGAAATAATAAATACAAAAGATTACAATAAGAGTAAAACCTTTTAAATGATAATTAAAGATGGCTGAAATAATTTATAATAAAAAAAACTTTGTAACTAAAAAGTAATAAGGGAATTACAAGTTTACCAACCTGTGTTCCAATAATAAAACAAAAGATAAAAATGTACTCAAAAATCTCAAAACTGGTCAAGTGTATAAAAACCAAATAACTTCAAGAAGAAGCATCTATTCTTGTCTGCTCTTCTTTTGGCTGGTCCTGGATAGTGAAGCATCTAGGGCTGCTCTACACTAACTAATTCATCATGCAGGAGTGGAAATTGAAGTATTTGCATACACTTTCTTTCATCATAAATAGGTCACTCCAAAAAGTTTTCAGTCTAGCCTTAAAGTGGAACAGGAATGAGGAAATGTCAACAAAAGAAACCTGTTTACCAATGAGCTCTTCATTCCAAGAAATACATGTATGCAACAATAATCTAAGATTTATGTAAACCCACAGAACTTACTGGTAAGTTAATATTTGTACTTTAACTTATGTCTAATTAAATATTTGCAAATTAAATTTAATTATAAATATTAACAATGACTTTAAATGCTGATACAGACTTTCACTGATTTAGACATTTGCTCCATGGATAGTTTTTTAGAATAAATTAAGAAGTGAAATGAAATATGAACTATTTGAATTAATTATTTGTTGTATGTTATTATCTGGATGAGAATGTGTATGTTCTTTCCATTTTATTAATAATTCTCATTTAAATATTTTAATTTGTCTTAATAAAATATTTAACATTAATATCAACTTTTCATTATACATTCTTTAATTTTAGTTTATTAGATTTTATTATTAAAAAGATTGTTTTAAGAAGTGTATAAATTACATTTGCCAATATGCTTCTTTAATAATTAAGCATAAGGAAATTTTATATAAAAGATTTAAGTGACAAGAAAACAAAACCATGATCTGATTTTAGTTATTTGTTTCAAATTGGCTATTTGATGTGACGGATATCAATGGGTCTGCAGTCTCTGGTGCCTTTTTAAATAAATAAAAAACTCATTCACTGGCAATGAAAATCATAATAAAATATTAGATTAATTAATCACAAAATATAATTATTTTCTTGAAATATCTGAACTCCTATGAGTGGACTATTCTCTTTAAATAATTTGATTTGCTAGCACTTTATAGTGTGCAAAGTAAAGACCTAAATCCAAATGTAAAATGTTACTATATATATATATATATATAAGATTTAAAGATTAGAAAACCCAAACCACAAATTTTGATTCATGTCTAAATTTGTATTTATTCTAAATCTATGTTTAATGATACAACTTATAGACAAATATATAGTTGTTTATGAAAATATTTTTTCTCAAATTTTTGTTTTCAATAATCAATGATAAAAACAATTATTTAAAATTCAAAATTGTTTATGTAATGCATTTTTAGTATAAATTTAAAAAAAGGAAAGCATTTACAATATTCTCTAAAAAAATATATTTAAAATTTTAAATACACATTTTCATTATATATTTTAACAATAACTATATCTTTGTATATATAATATTTAATTATAAAAAAACTTCTCTGAATTTGCCTAAAAATTCTATATTATTATAATTGATGCAATTTATTATTTTTTTAAAAACAAATATTCCACATAAAGCAAATAATTTTTTTTTATGTGATGAAAAATTTGGCATTATAACTCTTTCCCTCAAATTGTTCCTTTTGTTGTTTGATATTACACCTATGTGTAGAAACCCATTGATATCAAAAACCATTTCAAAATCAATAAAACTGCTAAAATGCTACAAAACCATGATTTACACCTAAATTTTTTCCAGTATTTTTTGTTGTCTTTTGATATAATTTATATAAATTCTTATTTTTTTTTTTTTACTTTATTCAAAATTTTATTACTTAATTTGTAATATCTTATAAATCAGTGGTTCTCCATCTTCTTTTGGCCATGCCCCATCAAATTATCTCTAAGATCCTGATTCCCCTTGTCCTGTGAATATAATTTTTATTATTCAAAAAGTGAATTTCTATTCATGTGGAGGAAACATAAAAGGTCATTAACTTGGTTTAAATAAGCTTCCAAAGAACATGGCATGAATAAAAGAGAATAATAAAAGAACAAAAGTATCTTTGAAGTACAACGGAGTTTCAAGCCAAATAACTTGCTTGAAGTAACAATAGAGAGGTAAGGCATAAAGATTATCTAAACAGAAAAGACACTCAGATGGTGCAGAAAGAGGGAAATTTAAAAAACCACACACAACTTAATTTATAAACAATAAGATATAAAAACAATTAGCAGGCTTTTAAATTCACAATTAATAACTCACTCACAAATTAGCCCCTTTAAAAATCAAATGGTTTGACTGTGGGGTGTTGGTACCCTGTTGGGAACCACTGTTATAAATAGATTAACTTTTAAGTCATTTTTTCAATGTGGTTATATGCTTAGCTTAAGTGTATATTGTTCTGGTCAAGTTTTGTACATTCATGTAACAGAATCTAGAATCCAAGCAAAGAGATACTAAAGCTGACCAGAATGGGATGGTGATGTCCCAAGTATGGTTAGACTTCAACTCATCTACCTGTTCCATAACTCAATACCCTATGAATGGCACTCCTAAAAGTACATTCACCTTTTCTTCATTTGTGGCTGGCATAGGGCAGGGACAAACATGAGAATCAGGGTTTAAAATGCACATAAATTAACTAAATATACTAAACTAATGGCATAGTATTGTAGGTAACATTCATAATTCATCATCAATGCATAAATTGAACATCTATATTATATAACTAACTAGAATTGAATTGGATTGAAATTAGGCAATGATAAAACCACTAAACTAAATTAATTTAAAATACATTTATTTATTGATTAATGCAAAAAATATTAACAAAAGTACATAATCTAAGGTGTAGTAAATGCATGCAGGCATAACAATTGAAAATTACTCTCATCTTACATATTAGTGTGTGTACATAAATGATCACTTTCTTTATGCCTATAAAAAGTGCCAACTCTTATCTTTTAACATTATAGTTGCTCTTTCACAAATAGTTACACTAGCCTTTGGTAGGTTATTTATTATAACACTTATACTAAAGACATATTTATAAGTAACATATGAGTGTACAAACAAGCTCATTGAGGTAGATTGAACTTAGGAATCAAGAGAAAGATACTGACTAATTCTGAATAGAAATTTAAGAGGATGTAGAATTGGCTACTCTAGATTGCAACAAGTGCTATGGCATTGGCAAATATTATTATAAAGTTACCCTGTTGATTGATTGTTCTGTCGAGGAGTTCTTGTGATAAATGTTGGTACACTGGGACCAAGTATTCTGCTGCATACAGTGCAAACATTCTGAGTTGGAGGCTGGGATGGCTAGCATGGTTGCCTGGTATTCAACTTCAGATTTTACCAGTGCATGTCCCTGAAAGAAGAAAATGGGATGGCCTAACCAAAGTCCCATTTTGAGAGAGACAGCAAAACATTAATCACTATTCATATTTAATCAAAATCTGATCTGCCAAGCAATAAAGGTATAACATTTAAAACTAAGTGCATTTGAATAATGGCTTTATCAGTTCAGCTAATAGAGCCAATTCTTAACTAGTGCTATATATATGTCTACTCTTGCTAAGAAATAATTATATTTCAATTTGATTAAGGAGGGAAATTATATTCGTGGGGATTTATTAAAAGCTCAATAAATAAATATACTTTCTCATCATTCTAAGGCTAGCCATTACTTATTAACATTAAGTAAAATCATAAGTTAAATTTATGAGTAAATCACATTATGCATTTATTAAACAAATATTTAATAGTAATAATGAGTGCAAAGTGATTCGTTATTACTCTGAATATAGGTTTTGAAACAGCACACATAAATGGCTACATTAAAAATAATTATATAAAGATAGCATTAATTATATCTTCTGTAAAATTTTAATAAAGTTAATGGCTCACTGTTTTGAAGCATTCGCATATAATCAATATCAAATACATATTAAAACAATCATAAAGAAAATATATACATAACCACAGTGATAAATAATCAAAGTTATGGAAGATATCAATTTGTTTTTAAATAAAAGAGTTATAAGGTGGGTAGACAAGTTATATATTTTGAAAGATTAATTCATTTAGATTGGATTTATAATAACATTAATTTGAACATTCATAAGTTAATTTACATTTTATCTAGATTTAGATTTAGAGTTTCAAAATTATATAGCAATTAATACAGAGCTCTGCAGTTTTGGATTCATATTACTGGTTATTTATTTCAGCTAGAGATGTAAGTGCTTGGACTGGTGATAGTCTTCTTGTGAAGGTTTCTGGTGTCTTTTCTTTCTTTTTGCAGTAGGCTATGGCTGTAGAATTTTATCTCGTGGTGCTCTGGTTGTTAAAACATTGAATGGCAGTAAACCCTGCCATTCACTTATGGAGAAACTGCAAAACTTTGCATTCCCTAGGCAAACATGTTGAAAAATAGAGTGGCATGGAGTATATTAGTAAACACTATTACAAAATGGTTTCTCTCTAGAAGCTTAAACTATGGCTTATATATACCTCTTAGATTCAAGCACTTATTCCTGGAAAATTTATTTTGCCTGAAAACCTATTAACTTAAGGAATGACATTAGATAGCACAAGTTGATTTTAAAACTTTTGTTTGAAATTTCAAAGCATTAGAAATTCTTCCCAGGCTGTTAAATAGTGCCAGTACAGCGATTTTACGATATAACCATTTGGTTGTAAACAATTTAGATAATTGCAATTACTAAACTTAAATTGATTTTTTTTTATTTTTACTACAGGTGCAGTAGTTTAATGCAAATTTTGTTTACAACTATTTTTATTTTAATTAATAAAACTAAAACACTTTTAATTTGTCACCCAGTGGATGATTTGTGTGACCAAGTTGAAATGTCAAAATATCAATATTTAAAATTTTTTGACATGGATGAACCCACAAAATATGTCTTTTATATATATATGGGTTGAATTATACATCTACATATGAATTTATAATAAAATAAATTAATAAATTGATTTTATAATATTAAATCTAAAATAGAAATAAAACAAACTAACTCCTTCTTTTTAAAACTTGTTTTTTATATGACTATTACATGAAAAAAAAATCCAATGTTTCGACTATTTTATATAGTCTTTTTCAAGGCACACTAAAATAAAATAATATATATATATAACAAATAACACATTCCAAAATAATAATAATAATAATAATAATAATAATAATAATAATAATAATAATAATAATAATAATAAATAAATAAATAAATAAATAAAAAAATAAAAAACAAAAAAATAATAAAAAAATAAATAAATTACTAAATATAAAATATTACAAATATATTCATAACCAAAAATTTATTTTTTTATTATTTTTTTGTTTTTTATTATTTTATTTTATTTATTTATTTATTATTATTATTTTTTTTTTTGGGGGGGGGAGGAAATATGTGTTATTTGTTATATATATATTATTCTATTTTAGTGTGCCTTGAAAAAGACTATATAAAATAGTCGAAACGTTGAATTTTTTTTTCATGTAATAGTCATATAAAAACAAGTTTTAAAAAAGAGTTAGTTTGTTTTATTTCTATTTTGGATATTTATGAACTATTTTGAAAAGAAGAACTCTGTGCTTAATATATATTAAATTATTTAATATTAAATCTGTAATACAACATTGTTTTAAATAGCAAAACAAAATTTATCCGCTGTAATAATTAATGTAATATGTATTTACAGCCTTTATCTGTATTTACACATATAATACCAAACATATAACCATGATAATCCCATTAATATATCTAAATTAATTATTTTAATGAGGTTTGAACCTAGCACAGATAGAATTGGTACTCAGGCTAAAGGATTACCATTTCAATATTATAATGATCCAAAAGAAAGTGGAGATTGAATCTTACTACATCTTTATGTATCTGCACTACAGGGCACCACTAGGCATTTTAACCTAGAAAATTTATAATGTAGACAGATATGTGCTGTTAAGATTCCACTTTATTTAAATATTTAGACCGTTAGCCCAAGTCATTAGCTCAGTGGAGTAGCAGAGATTTAAAAAAATTTTTTATAAGTTTAAATAAAGATTTATATTTTCAAAATATATTAATATCTAAAAAAAGAGTAAAATAAGCCACTGCCAGTAATTAACACACAAACAGTATTTATTTATGCACATATATAATCATTTTAAATTTGAGGAATAACATTTATTATTTAGATTTTAATATTAATTTTTAATTTAAATTATTATTTTAAGATTTTAAATCATCCACACAGATGAATTTTATATTTATTTTAAGATTGTCGAGTATGAATAAACTACATAGATTTGCATTTGAAAAAAAAATATTCTGTCCCTTATTTAACCTTAGGCCAAAAGTTCACAGTGAAACTGGCATCAACCCATCTGATACATTGATGTATTCAATGTAGCATGAAATACAACAGCACAAAAAATACTATACTGTCAGGAATGTACATCTCAACAGTACAGTTAGAAGACATTGACTCTCATTCAGATAGGAATACTATGTCTATCTGATGAGGAGAACAATAATAAAAAAACTCCATAGGAAGGAACTGTGCCTTTCATCTTACCATCCCTTCCATAGGCAACAAGGTGTTGTGCAGCATATAAAATGATCCTCCCCATAACAAATCTCATACTACATCTACTAATTACACCAATATATCCAATCCATTGATCCAATTTAACTACGAAACAAATAACCTAAGATTACCCTTCCCTAATTAATTCATATAACTTCACAAATCTATACAGCCATTCAAGCCCGACTTAAATTTAACATTTATATAAATTCACACAGATGGATTTATTAAAGTTTGTTTTTTAATGTTAAGCACAGATCAACTACATGGATTACATGCTCAAAAACATTTCAAAATAAACATAAATGATCAAAATATAAAGTCATTGATACAATTTAAGAGGAATTTCACAAGAAACCCATATGGCATTCATCATAAGATGCCGCATTGACACCAATAACTAAAAAGACGTCCGAATAAATATATTTTAGATATTCACCATAAGATATCATTATTTACCAAATATCTATATACTTTAATCATATATGAAAACAAAAATGCAATTAAACATGAACGAATCCATGCAAGCATCTATGCCCAACTGAAATTTAATGCATTTAGTAATTTAAACGATAAATATTAATACAAATAAAAAAAAAAATTTTTTTTAAAAATGGAAATGATTTTTTTAGCAAACAAATATGTAAAAATTAAACATTTATATTTAATTTGAAACATAAGTCAGAGAAAAGTTCCTTTTTTAAAATTTAGATTAACTGATAAAATCTTTAAAGTTCTTAATTACTTCAGATTTTAAAATTGTTCAGTTCAATTGCTTACAGTAGAAGAGCTCCTGGTTCCTGATGGCAATTCCCATGAAGACTTTCATGGAAGACCGGTCTGATATTCTGGAGGTAGTCTTAGCTGGTTCCATTCTGGTATCACAGTCATTTCATTTTTAAAATAAGTGAGAGAGAATGACAAGTGTGTCTTATCATTCTCACAAAATCAAGTTGGAACTCACTGGAACTGTCAGGAAAAAACTGTTTTTTTCTTGAATTGTTGTCCTTTTATAATGATCCTATGGATTCAATGAACAAAACATCACTAATCCATCATTTTTGTTAGGGTCTGAGCTGAGGCTTGGTGCTTCCATTGGTCAAGCTAATTCTTTTTATTCTTTTATCTATCTTTCATCAGACTTTTTAATTATACAAAAGCCCAAGGGCTAGCTTGCTTTTCAATTAATATATAAAACAATCATTTCCATTTACAAAAATATTTTATCTTTAAATCTTGTACTTTTTTATAATAAAGTATGTTCAAATACTCTTATTTATTAAAGAAAAATATTTTTAAAGTTTTGCATCTGTGCGAATATATATACGTATACACGTTTAACAACTCTTTTAATTTTTTTAGCTTTTAGTTTTTAATAAATTTATTTTTATTTGTGAACTTAAAGATTTTATTTTAAATTAATGTAACGGCATATTTATATATCGTTACATATCAGTAAACTTCCTCAAAAAACAAAAACATTAAAAAAAAAAGACTTTACTTAGTGTTAGTAATTACATTACACAAATTGATTATATATGAAAATTTCAAAAGGACAAAACTTTTTTTAAAAGACAAAACAGTAATTACACATAAATATAATGATAAAAAAATGTTGTTGACTGTTGATTCCTTTCTACCAGCTAAATTTATGCCCCCTCCCTTCCAAATTTCTTTTTTTCTACTTTTAACTATTACTTACACAAGTTGAATGCTTAGATTTTAATTTAAACAAGACTTTTTTTAAAAAAAATTATGATTTATATTTATTATTACATTTTATTCCTCACATTTATTTTTACATATGCGCAATTTTTCTTACTGGCAGTACCTTTAAAACAAAATTCAAAGTGTAACTTTACGTTAATACAAAAAATATATTACTGCTTTTTAAAGAAAAATGTTACTGGCATGATTTATTTTTAAAATTCTCAGGGCACTCAGTGGTTTATTAAAGATCGGCCCATGTTGGGAGACCAATTATAATGATCCAAAAGAAAGTGGAGATCAAATCTTACCACATCTTTATGTATATGCACTACAGGGTACCACTAGGCATTTGAACCTAGAAAATTTATAAAGAAGGCAGATACGCACTGTTAAGATTCCACTTTATTTAAATATTTAGATCGTTAGCCCAAGTCACTAGCTCAGTGGTGTAACAGAGATTTAAAACATTTTTTTATAAGTTTTAATAAAGATTTATATTCTCAAAATATATTAATATCTAAAAAAAGAATAAAATAAGCCACTGCCAGTAATTAACACACAAACAATATTTATTTATGCACATATATAATCATTTTAAATTTGAGGAATAACATTTATTATTTAGATTTTAATATTAATTTTTAATTTAAATTATTATTTTAAGATTTTAAATCATCCACACAGATGAATTTTATATTTATTTTAAGATTATTGAGTATGAATAAACTACATAGATTTGCATTTGAAAAGAAAATATTCTGTCCCTTATTTACCCTTAGGCCAAAAGTTCGCAGTCAAACCGGCGTCAACCCATCTGATACACTGATGTATTCAATGTAGCATGAAAATACAACAGCACAAAAAAATACTATACTGTCAGGAATGTACATGTGAACAGTATAGTTAGAAGACATTGACTTTCATTCAGATAGGAATACTATGTCTATCTGATGAAAAGAACAATAAAAAAACTCCATAGGAAGGAACTGCATCTTCCATCTTACCATCCCTTCCATAGGCAACAAGGTGTTGTGTGGCATATAAAATGATCCTGCCCATAGTGAATCTTATACTATATCTACTAATTATACCAATATATCCAATCCATTGACCCAATTTAACTACAAAACAAATAACCTAAGATTACCCTTCCCTAATTAATTCATATAACTTCACAAATCTATACAGCCATTCACGCCCGACTTAAAT
Organism: Epiperipatus broadwayi; assembly: GCA_028023455.1. Classification (NCBI taxonomy): domain Eukaryota; kingdom Metazoa; phylum Onychophora; class Udeonychophora; order Euonychophora; family Peripatidae; genus Epiperipatus; species Epiperipatus broadwayi. The sequence continues at coordinate 764,188 of JAQFVV010012651.1, read as the reverse complement.
TTAACATTTATATAAATTCGCACAGATGGATTTATTTCTCAAAAACATTTCAAAATAAACATAAATGATCAAAATATAAAGTCATTGATGCAATTGCAGAGGAATTTCACAAGAAACTCATATGGCATTCATCATAAGATGCCGCATTGACACCAATAACTAAAAAGACGTCCGAATAAATATATTTTAGATATTCACTATAAGATATTATTTATCGAATGTCTACATACTTTAATCATATATGAAAACAAAAATGCAATTAAACGTGAATGAATCCATGCAAGCATCTATGCCCAACTGAAATTTAATGCATTTAATAATTTAAACGATAAATATTAATACAAATAAAAATAATAAAAAAAAAATGGAAATGATTTTTTTAGCAAACAAATATGTAAAAATTAAACATTTATAATTAATTTGAAACATAAGTCAGAGAAAAGTTCTTTTTTTAAAATTTAGATTAACTGATCAAATCTTTGAAGTTCTTAATTACTTCAGATTTTAAAATAGTTCAGTTCAATTGCTTACAGTAGAACAGCTCCCAGTTCCTGTTGGCAATTCCCATGAAGACTTTCATGGAAGACCGGTCTGATATTCTGGAGGTAGCCTTAGCTGGTTCTATTCTGGTATCACAGTCATTTCATTTTTAAAATAAGTAAGAGAGAATGACAAGTGTGTCTTATCGTTCTTTTCACAAAATCAAATTGAAACTCACTGGAACTGTCAGGAAAAAACTGTTTTTTTCTTGAATTGTTGTCCTTTTATAATGATCCTATGGATTCAATGAACAAAACATCATTAATCCATCATTTTCATTAGGGTCTGAGCTGAGGCTTGGTGCTTCCATTGGCCAAGCTAATTCTTTTTATTCTTTTATCTATCTTTCATCAGACTTTTTAATTATACAAGAGCCCAAGGGCTAGCTTGCTTTTTAATTAATTTATAAAATAATCATTTCCATTTACAAAAATATTTTATCTTTAAATCTTGTACTTTTATAACAAAGTACATTCAAATACTTTTATTTATTAAAAAAAAAATATTTTTAAAGTTTTGCATCTGTGCGAATATATATACGTATACACGTTTAACAACTCTTTTAATTTTTTTAGCTTTTAGTTTTTAATAAATTTATTTTTATTTGCGAACTTAAAGATTTTATTTTAAATTAATGTAACGGCATATTTATATATCGTTACAATATCAAAGTGTAAAATATCGAATACCAAAAGCTAAATTAGTAAATAATATAAAATCAAAGCTATTTCAAAATTCACTATTAATGATTTCACTATCAAAACAGATTTTTCAAAGATAAAAATGGAATAAAATAAAACCCAATTATATTTTAATATCTTATAATTCAAATTAACATTTAATCACTTTTAATATACAACATATGCTTCTCCTTAAATATTACTCACAATACAATTCAAATTAATTTTTTAAGCCATTTTTAATAGCAAAATTAGTTATTTTAAAAACATGTTACAATATTAATGCTGTTCAGAATGTTGCTTTGAATTTTGGGTAAAATATTACAGTATCAGACATGATACTAAATACTTTCATCTTAATTTGTCCTGCCTGTGTATGTTTCTGTCTGTATGTTCTTATACTCATATTTTTTAATTTTTAACAATGAAAAAAAAATACATTTCATTTACAACTTGAACTCACATTCTCATGTTTAGTTTTCCATGGTGGCATTTTATTTTTTCTGTCCTCATATGGTGACTTGATTATTCATTTACTATATTGGATGGCATTAATATTGGTTTATTGTCTTCTCTGAAAAAATTTAAATCCCCCTTCTTTTTCAGCATAAGCATTTAACAGTTCAACCTGATCAATTGTACACTTTCATCTTTTCAATATGGCTTGGGAAACTGTCTCATATTACTCTTATTATTTGTAATTCTGAGAGAGGATCTGCAGTGGGTGCTTTCAATTTCACCACTTGCTTTATGTCTAATCTTTTTCTGGTAATCCTCATTCTACAAGCACTTCATGAGTGCTTGCTTAAACTCTTCAGATATGGCATTAATGCTGAAATATCTTTTCAGATTGTGGACAAATTCAATGTGTGCCTTACCAGGTACTTGGTTTATATATTGACTATCTACCTTTGTCTCTACTGTTTTCTTCTTTTCAAGTTCTTCTCATTTTAATGTAGTCATGGCTATTTTTTCAATTTAAAAATCTTGTCTATTTTTTTTACTTTTTCTCTGATTCTATGTTCATCTCTGACATATAGAAATTTAATTTTATTAGCCAGGTCTGCTATTTCCTCTTGTACAGATTTCAGGCTACTTTGACTTTTATTTTTCACAGATTCTATTGCTTCTGCACTTGGATTATTTTATTATCCATTATTTCTTGTATCTGTTTGATTTTCACATTTTCATTCTTCTTTGTTTGGCTCAGTTCATTTAGATCTTCTTTTAATTTGTTTGATTCAGTCTTCTATGTCATTATCCATTTTTTTACTGTTTTGATCAATTTTCTGTATCATATCTACTTTTATTTTTTCAACACTTCTTCTGTTATTTTTCTACTGTCTACTTCTCTTTGTTGATTCTTTTTATTATCCTCTTCTCTTTGTTTATTATATTCTTCTCTTTGTTTATTATATTCTTCTCTTTGTTTATTATATTCTTCCCTTTCTTTATTACCTTCTTCTCTTTATTTATTAACTTCCTTGTCTATTATCTTCTTCTCTTTGTTGGTCTCTTTTTTTATGTTCTCTTTATTTATTATCTTCTTCTCTTCATTGATCTTTCTTTTTATTATCTTCTTTAACTATTTACAATAATTTGGCTAACATAGAAGCATGTGCTACTCTCTGGCATCCTTCTATTGATTGCTGATCATTTTCTATTGAATCACATTTTTCTTTTATTCTTTTCTTTTTTTCTCTTGTCAGCATAGCTGTTTCTTTTATAGAACTTGGCCTTTTTAAGAAAAACTGTGTTAAAATTATTTTTTACACCGGAAATACAAATATGAACTTTTAAAAATATCTCACAAAATAAGCTTAACATCACTTCCTCTTCCATGCAAAGCTATTTCACCTTGCCTAAAACTACTACTATTATTATTATTATCTCTAATCTGCCTTTCTTTTAATCTTATTATCTCAATACCTGGATTTATTTGATTAATGTATTTTCCCCACTTTATTCTCCAATTCTATCCAGTCCATGTGTGTGTGTGACTGAATGGCACTACTGTATGGAGAGTTTTGCCTGTTTTAATAACAGTTGTGAGCAAGCATAAGAAATGGTAATCGTGATGTTTAGTGGCATTCAATTTTTCGTCATGTTATAATGCCGAGCTTGAACTCTATATATTAACATTATGCCAGCACAGCCTTAAGTCATTCTAAAATCACTATAAACAGAGAGTAAAGGCAGACTTCATTTTTACTAATCCCTGATTGTTTATAGTGACTTCAGAATGGCTTGAGGTTGTATCACTGCATTGTAACCCATGCAGCTGCATGGGATCTGATCTCATTAACAACATCTCAGTATCTTAGCTATGAATATACTAATTAAACCAATAACTGTCACATGACCACCTCTTATTCTTGCTTATAACTCTTTTAAAACAGGCAACACTCACTATACATATTGCCACACACAGCAAGCTAGAGAAATCAATGTATGCAAGATCCTAAGATCTGGGTGCAGTGTTCTCAGATCCAAGGTTCCTCACTGACGAAGGCTACAAGCCAGAAACCACTCTGGGGATATTGGATGAGTAGGCATTAGATGGGGATTTTATGGACAAGCCTTCTGGCATTTATTGATTACTCTAGCTTGCTGTGTGTGGCAATACGTATAGTGAGTTTTGCCTGTTTTAATATACTAATTAATATGCATGACATATATACTGATTATTGCTCAAATACATAAACATCTATCTTATTGCTTTTCTACTTGAAATCTCTTTTGTTTCAATAACATTTGTTACAATGTATATAGTAAACCTAATAAAGTTAATTTAAAACTAAATAGAATGCTATGATCTTAACTAAAGAGTTCATTCTGAACTTTTTTGTTTATTGACGGTTTCTATTAGTTTATACATAACTAGCTGTGAGTTTACAAAAATATTTATACATAAGAGGTTTTTTTTTTAATTTTCTTATTTTCCGTGCGTGGATATATAATAAATATTTGGGTGATATTTGCGTGTATTTGTGCGTGTAAAATGTTTATAAGAAATAAATTAATATTTTCGTATATTAAATTTTCTGCTTATTGATAGGTGCAACTAGGTCTTAAATGAATATATTATTTTATTGAATGCATTGTTAAATTTGAACTTTGATTTGAAAATAACATTTCAGAAGTTTTAGAGATAAAATTTACGATGTAAAGCTTACCAAAGCAGAAGTAAGCCGTACTTTTAATTTAAGGGATAGTAATTAAACGTATATTTATAAATAATCATAATTATTCTCTCGTGAGATCAAATGTATCTTTGCAGCCAAGTACTAGATTGAACACGACTTCTTTTCAATTGATTGTAACCATTCTTAATTCCGTAGTTTGCCGCTAGGCTAAACTGTCCAGATAAATTAAGATAATACCTAAATATTATTTTTAAAAGAAAAAGTGGATGTACCTTTGCTGTGTTATTATATTTTATAAATATTAACTGGGAATTTAAAAAAAGGTTTCAGGAAACAATTGAACATAAAGATAGAGGTTGAGATAAAATGTTTGCTGATTCATTGTCTTGAGAAAACCAAGCTGATATAGTGTGTGTGTGGCGGGGGGGGGGGGCTGCTGTATGTTGGTCATTTATTATTTTCATAGAGTGTAAAAGTGCAAATACTATACAATGCAATATTTTTAATTTTAAAACTATTTTTAAATCTAAATAAGCACTTAAGCAAATAAACAATAAGATTTCAAAAAGATAACGAGTTCTTTTATCCAAAGGTCACAAATAAGATATCACAAGACAATATATCAAATATAACCGTTTACAAACTAATTAGTCATTTCTACGTCTGTGTCAAGGTAACAAACTTATTTTCATATTAGCTTTTTTCTATATAAGATATTGCTGAAAATTTTTTATCGATGTTATAAATTAACATTATAGAATACATTTTAATGTTATAATTAAAATTCTTATTAAATTTGTGTATGGGTAAAAATTGATATTTAATTTGCTACTATGACTATATCAGATTTTTCCATGATTACGCCATATTGCAATATTCATAGCAAACCTGCGGGATATTATCAGATGATTACCGATAATTTTTATTGATTGCACGATGTAGGGGTTAATGCCTCAGCCTGTTATACTTAAAAGATGCTTTTCAGTCAATTACGATTTTCCAATCAAGCGTAAAATTATTCAAAAATAGTTTTCCATATCTGCCCTATCCAATGATCAAATTAATGATTGATAAACTTGAATCTAATCATTTCCAACTAGAGAATGAAACAGCAATGTATTCTAAATATTCCGAATTAGACTTTTATCTTGCAATAAAGTATGTCTCTTTTTTTGTTTGGAAGTCTATTATTCGCATTCGCAAACTCGTACCTATGTGGACGTATGTACATATATTCTTAACTGTTTGTAAACAAGATATATAAAAAACAATATCATTAAATATAATTTCTTGCCTTTAAGACTAATTGGCAAAATGAAAAATCTTTAGGAAATTGCTTTCCGAAAAATAATACGTGAATGTATGATTCTGTTACCCTGCACGGTTTGTCGCATTTGTTACGTCAAATCGGGAGTTCCTAAAATCAATTCTGGCCCTCAATCTTCTTATGAATTCCGAACAATAAAACCATTAGCAGTCAGGCGTTGTTAGCAGCCGAGATATCAGCGCAGCTGCCTTGCAAGCAAGTAGTTGGTTGCAGACGGTTGTTACATGTTCGCCTTTCAGCTGATGCTATGATATATGGGGAAAAAAGCCATTAGCATATATATAAATTATGTTCTTTATATCTCATAACTAATGGAATTATATATATAATTGTGTCAACTAATCGGTAAATGCTATATTAATGTGTTGTTGCTCTTTACGCTTACTACTGCGAAATAGGGCACATCACATTATAAAAACTGTTTATCTATATAATATCAGCGCTTTAAAAGTATATGTTCCATGTATATAAAATTAAGTTTACATTTGTTTGATTAGAAACGAAGAAAAATCTTTTCAATGTCTTTTCAAAAAGAAACAGGACGATTTTATTTACCTATATAATTAACTTATGTTTTTAGTTTATTATTTAAGAATATTTAACCTCCTATTTGTAGACTAAATAATGGATAGTTGTAAGCCAGTTACATTAATAAAATCTAAAACTTAAAATCTTTTAGGGTTATGAATATGGGTGAAAGATGAACATTTTACACATCCGCATATTTATTTACGTGTCTATCTATCTATCTCATGAATCATCCATTTATCCACTATCAATACCTACCTAATTATCTGTCTGTTACCTAACCATTTATCTCTCTACTGTCTCTCTACTTGCTACCAATATATATAAAAAAAAGTATGGGGCTTATTAAAATAAATAATGTAACTGTAAAATTCGAATGTTAGAATAAATTATGTTAAGAAAAAGACAAGCAAGGTCGTAGTATATTTGATTGATCATTGTACTTCATTGCTTATTGGATCCTATTTGCTTTTGCACATAAAGCTTAATAGATATATATAAGAAAAAATAAAGTATTTAAATAACATATTTCAGAATAGACATCTATCCAGCAACCCTAGCAATTACAGGATAGAGGCAGAAGGCATTATTACTGACTTAACCATAACCAAAAAATGAAGAAATGAGCCAGTTTTATCTATCTTTTAACAACAGTATTTTTGATCAATATCACATGGTTAAGAGAATTTGTTGCAGACCCACTATTTCAAAAATTATAAGCTCAATTGAAATCAACTTAAATTTTACTTGCTTAGATATTATCAAGGTTGTAGATCTGGCAAGTTTTTCAATGTGATTTATATACACCTTTACCCTGCTTAGCGATTGGCTACTTAGAAAGATTTTGCACTAGCAATCATCATCAATTTGCACCCACTACATTGATGTACAATTGATTATTCGTTATAACGATTGGGATAAATTAAAAAAAAAATTTTTTTGCCAGCCATCTTGAATTTAGCATCACTGATGACATCAGAGAATAGGTATTTTAAATACATTTTACCCAAAAGCAAAAATACATTACTGTAATACGTATGCAGGTATACGTATACTTCATTGTAATTGTATAGCACATACAATGTTTTATTCATAAAGCACAATGTCAGTGCTGAATTCAGTGTTTTGATTATAAAATGTATAAAGTTAAAATATATATAATTACTGAATATATACATATAAGTGTTAAATATAATGTACACTACTTGGATTATTTAAATAAAGTTTAATTTTTTTAGACATTCAACACTTACATTAGATGATGAAAACAGTACAACTAAAATACCATCATCACAAACTTTCATGAAAACACTATATACTAATATTAAATTGTGTGTGTTCCTTCTTTACGTACACTCAAGTGGTTTCAAATCAAAAGAAAAATAATATTTTAAAATGAGAATGTTGAATTAGAAAAAAACAAAAAACAGATTGCATTTAAAATAAGTGTTAATGAATAATTTTTCTACATGAGCGGGGGGGGGGGGAGGCACTATTACATTAGTAAAAATATACATGAGAAAAATAATCTTAGCGTATGTTTTAGAAAATTACAAAAGATTTTTTTTCTTTTAAAATAAGTTGATTTTTTTTTTCTAAAGTTGACTCAATAGGCATTAAACCTTTTGTTACTCTGAAGTACAGTAATAAGTTTTTATGTTCAATTAATTAATTTATAATTACACAATGTTTTTTAATTTGAATAATTTCACATAAGTAATAAACATAAATGTACAGTACTATAATACAAATTTTAAAAAAATGAACTTCAGTATGGATTTTTTTTTCATTACAATGAAAAACTTCTGGAAGAATCTAAAAACTTTTAAATTCAAATTTAGTTTCACTTTCTTTTTGCTGTACTGTATTTTTTAAACAGTAAAAATATGCATTTTTTCCCTAGTGATATAAAACTTTTCTTTTAGATAATGTATTTAGTCATCATTGCCATCAAAAAAATCAAGAAAATCTTTGAGCTTGGAAACCAATGTGGATATTTTACATTGACTGGAACCGACCCAATTTTTCCCCATAGACCCCCATTAGAAATACGTATTCTGTATACGATATTCTTGCTTAATCATGAGTTTTGAAGGACCAATTGCCATCGCTAAGTGGGGTAATGGTGTATATGTTTTGGATAGCTATAACAAAAATCTGTGAATTACTAACTGCTTGAGCTTAATACATAATATTTACAAATGTTACTGTCAATTTCATAACTTCTGAAAAAAATTACTTCGTAGTAGTCGAAAGATTTCACGTTGTTGATTTATAAATAAAACACAGTGAGTTAAATGTGAAGATGTTTAAAACTTTAAGCTCTTAAGTCAAATTGCTTCAGATTGGCTTATATATTTTAAAATTTAAGTAAAGAGAAAGGTGGAACCACCTTTTTTTAATAAAAATCTCTGTCTTGTGTTGCAACGTAAGAGTTCCTTATACAGTCATCATTACATCTGATTAGCTATCACATAAGCATTATAAAAACACATGTGACAAGGTTTCAGGCTTTCACTTTAAAAATCTGTGAATGAAGTTAAGATTATTTAAAAAATAATTTTTCTTTCCCTTTTGTCAAAAAATATAGACTTAATATTTCTGCTAGGAGACTTATTTTTTTATAAATGAATAAAAAAAAAATTGAAACATATATGTATACACACGAGCACTTTTTTTTTTCAGTCTTATTTTTATTAATTGTAAGACAGAGATTTCCAAATTTACTTCTTTTTTTTATCTATAGGTTCTCTTCTCCACAATATTCTAAGAAATTTTCTAATCCTATTCTTTCATTTCAGGTGCGATCTCATTCTAGATCTTTTAGAATGTCTTAAAATTCTACTTAAAACTTCTCATATTACAGTTCAATAATTATCTCTTAGTTTATGAAAAGACATCCTCAAAACTTTTGAAATCAACCTTAGAATTTAAAATCATCTAATATTATTGATTAATAGTTTAAAAATATTATTGACTATCAGAATAAAATTTTTCATTTCACATTTTCATATTGATGCATGTCATCTCTTCTGATATTTAAATCGCGTTGAAAGATATATTTAATTATTCAACCCAAATGCCTTTTATACATTTTTTTACAGAAATACTGTAAACTTTTTAATCTTTTTTTTTTTTTTTCGAATCATAATTTATCTTCTTTCAATGATATTTAACCTTTGATGACACGTTATGTTAACAGATTCTACACTTCCATAAAAATTTGATAAGTTTCTTATCTGAATGTACTTGTTCTGATAAAGATATTGAGTCATACTTATATAATGAATAAAGTTTGTATAGATTTATTTGTATTATTTAATAAGATATTAATTGAAAATATTGATAAGCTTGAAAATTGATATGTTATTGGATTAATATTTGTCTGAAAATTAACATGATGGAAATATTCCAATGTATAAAATACAACTAGAACACCACCATCACAAATCTTCAGGAAACCACTAACAAAATGAGTTTCTTCATAAGACAGAGAATTAAAAAGAGTAAAGTTCAACATAGAACACCCTTTCAAAAAAAAAAGGTATTTCGTTAGCTGTCACAAATAAAAATATATTCAATAGATAATTAAAAGTTATATTTTAGGTTACTGTAGAGTATCCATACATATCAGGATAGCAAACAAATTAAAGAAAATCTGCAATTAATATAACAGAGCACAGCTTTTTGAAACTGTAGCTGTGAGCAATCCTAAATTCTATAAAATCTAAACTTGAAATGCTGAAATATAAAAACAAAAAAAAAATTGCATCTATGAAGTACTCTGGGAAAATCAAAGAATATATATCAATGAAAATACCCAATTCATTGAAAAGTGATTTAAAAAAACACACAAATTAATGCTTAGGGAAATGATAAAATAGTCGATTATGCATGTACCAGTGAATATAACTTTGATTATGGCAAGGAAGAATATTAGGCAAAAATGAAAAAGTAAAAGAAAATACAAGATACTAGAATAAAATGGTGAATAACATGTAACCCTACTAGTTCTTTCATTGACAATCAAGCCTTATTAGCTAGAGTACCACCTTCAATTCAGTATTCATTGAGCTAAATGATTCTAGTTCAGTAACCATACTAGTAATGTCATCCTGAAAAAACAAGAAGTACAATATCTTTTGAAATGCTGAATTTTTCTAAAGACATTTAACAATTAGTATTACATGATGATAATTATACAACATATAATTACAACCCATTAGCCTCACCCTTAAAAAAATGAAGTTAAGAGACCTTCATAGATAGATACTATACAAAATTTCTATTGATCATCGCATTTAACAAAGTTGCTAAATTGATTAGAGCTTTATGTTGAATTTAATATTTATGAATCTAAAGGTTGTGCTGGTATTGTTATTGGTCATACCAGCAACATATGAAGAATGTAAATAATACCACTTAAAATGAAATGTTTTTTGCTAATACGAGTGTTATTATGTAATCCTGAGAACATCCCATGTTCACCTTATGTGTACACATAGCAGATCTTTCCATACAATACTGACACCTAGTGAAAGATTTAGTAATAAATAGCTGCTAGAAGGTTGTGCACCATAATTCCTATTCAGTGACTACCTATCCACTACTCCCTGACTAGTTTCTAACTTTTGGTTTTTACCAGTGAGGAGCCGTGAATCTGGAAGCAATGTACCTGGATCTTTAGGTCTAATATATCTTTGTAGCATTCACCTTTTGGGTAGCTAGAAAGCTATTATCCCAAAAGACAATAATCTTTTCAATCAATGCTAATCTACTTGTATCATTATATATATCTGAATCCAGTTCAGTTTTTTCATATTTTGGTGTCTTTGGGTTTTAATAATTACAATCAACATCATTCTTTGAGTAGTATTGTGTAAACCATTATAATACAATGTTGCCATCTTTTTATTATGCTTACAGGAGCTGTTAAAACAGTAACAAATTTTTGTAGTTAACCAAAAAGATATAGAATAGTTGCTAGAGGGCTGCATTAGATCAAAAAGTCCAGGTATTACCACTCCCAGATCCAAAATACCTCATTAATAAAAGCCAAATGCTAGAAACAAGTCTGGTAATATTCGGTAAGTAGTCATTGAATATGGATTATGATGGGCAACCTTTTAGTATCTATTGGTCACAAGGTTTGCACAAAGTGGAACAATTGCTGCTAATATATGAATGTAACTTGAAAGGTTTAAATGGAATTTAAATTTTTCCAAAAATACGAGATGAGGGAACTAATCCACCATGTAACTATCATTAGCTAAATTGATTTATTTGGCATGTTTGTCAACTAATAAAAATAATTCAATAAAATCATTATCAATTGGTTGTATTTTTATATAAAGGTTTATACAGTGGTAAACTCTTCAAATAGCAATGCTGCTCAGTGTAAGTCATGGTGATCATGTGATGTGTGCATATAAGTTAACAGAGCTTCATGATATATCTTAGTTGCATGTTGACAATATTTCATTTAAATCAAAGCAGGTTAAAGTTTGAAAATATTTTTAGTATAATTTGAGTTCAAGTTTTGTCAGCATCTCCCGTTTAAACTCATCCTATCTATCAATAATGTTTGATAAATACTTAGAATTAGTCAGAAAATAAAACAAGATTTTAAAAATCTTCCATAAGCTATTACTGATCTTTTTTTTAGAAATCCCATCAATTTATGATTTTCAATTCATATTTGATAATATAATAACTTTTAATGAGTAGTGAGTAATGTAACTTTCAGAATATAAACCTATTCACTGAACAAGCAAGTCTAAATGCATTACTAAGATAATTCGCAAGCTAGATTCCCCAAAGCATCTTTTGTTTTATCTTTAATATAACAAAAGCTTGGCATTATTATAAGTTATTTAAATGACTCTTTTGGATCTAGTTTGCAAACTATTTTAGTAAGGGTATGCTGATTTGATATGGTACTAAATAGACATAAACTTTTCAATGAATCTCACCCAATAGTAATTGGGAATACATTATTTATTAGGCTTGTCAATTGCCTAATGGTTTTAAGTATTTCTTCTAACTATAGTGCTGCCTTGGTAACAGTTGCTTTCATATTCTATTGGTACGTTTCAGCAGGAAAACTGTGATGTTATTTGCATGTGATAACCAATTTTTTGTTGGCACTTATATAAATAAACAATAAGAATAGAAAATTGGTGATGAATAAGTCTTAACTACTGTTTGTTATTTGACAAAAGTTAAACGAATCTTTTAAATCACACTGTTTGTGAGCATAAACAATTTATGATTGAAAATGAAAGTTAAACCTGTCTGGTCACACCTTTCAAATATTTGACAATTGGAAATTAAAACCTTTTTATTGATATTTTATATAACATAAAATATAAATCGATGATAAAAATATAGTGTTATATTGAGTTATCTCGGTTTTTAAGCAAGATGAGACTGACTCGATGGTTATGAGTTCTTTCCTATCAGAAAGCTCTGCTTTAAACCACTTAAACATTACATGATCACCATTTCTTATGCTTGCTCATAACTGTTATTAAAACAGGCAAAACTCTCAATACAGTAGTTCCCCTCAGTGCAAGCCAGATCAAAAGGCTTCTCACTGATGAAAGCCACAAGCTAAAAATTAGTCTGGGGATATTGGATTAGTAGGCACTATATAGAAATTTTATGCACAAGCCTTTTGGCATTTATTGATTAGTCTTGTTTGCACTGAGTGGCACTGGAAAGTTTTGCCTGTTTTAAGGTTCTGCTTTCCAATCATGCATCATTCTTATCTTCAATATTACTTTTTCACATACACATACAACAACAACCCTCATTGACAGCATAATAGCATTCAGTATAAAAATATTTTTTTTCATACTCTAGTAAATAAGTTGCTATTTAATCTTTATCCTTACATCTAGCAATAGTAAATCCTTTTGTCTACAAAAATTTAGATATAAAAATAAAGGCTACTTGCCTTATTTCCAGGAGTTTCATAAAAAGTTCATGAAGCAGAATCAACCATAGGATCTTATGCTCCCCAATTCAGATGCTCTACTATCTTCACCAAACCATGCAGTACATTATATAAAATTAATATGAGAGACAACCCTATACATATTCAGAACCTTTTGTAGCTCCTTGGGTTCTATTTTACTTATGTGCGAAAAATATTGATTATTTTTAAAAATATAGTTTTTTGAATGTAAAGATAATACATCATCGCCTTTGTGTTATAATTTTCCTTCACAAATTTTTATTCAATTTTTCACAATAAATGAGAATAGTCTTTATATTCTAGTTTAATAGTATTATGTAGTGGAACTTCATATTATATAACTGTTAATTGTTCATAGTTACTTTAAAACTTAAAAGTCTCTACATGGTTTTATTGTATACAACCAAAATATTGTCATTTGAGCAATTTTTATAATGCTCTTCAGGAGCAAATTCTTTATTAGCCTACTCTGCTTCTGCCATCTATTGTAGGCTTGAAAAATCAAAAAATGCTATATGGTAGTGTTTATTAAATCTTTTTTAGTGCTAGTCTATCGACATCTTCAGATAGGTTTTTATCAATGAAGAGTTTTAGATCTGAAATAAATATTTGTAGATGTTCTGGATCTAGTTATGTCCAGTTATAAACTTTTCTTCTTTAAAAAAAAATGAAGGATGTCAAAATATATAGATATGATTATGATAAAACTGACAGTTGGAATCAATAAATCAAGATCTGAAATCCAGTGCATCCGTTCAACTTTCAAAAAGATCTTACTGTCAAAGGTCATATGCCATAAATTAGCCTGGGGATATAAATATGTCTACACTGGATAAAAAATTAATAATCACTACTACCTACCATCTATTGATTACTCAAATTTGCACTAAATGGCATAGTTGGAACAGGACAAAAGTTTTCTTTTGAAATGATTTTTTGTAGCAATGAAAATGGTAGACCAGAAATTTAAAAAATTTATTGGTTAATTGCCAGTGGAGGAAAATAAATCCAAAATGTTTGATTCACTGTGTCACTTTATGACTTTAGTCTCAAACATCACTTGACCTTCCAAACAACTCACCATACAATTATTTTATTTTATATTAGAATATAGTAGTGGAAGAATTCATTTTCTCAGCTGTGCTGATCCCCACTCTCATCTTTCAAAATATGTGACGTTCTTCATGATTTTTATAAGTTGTGAATGACTTTATCTTTATAGGTTTCCCCTTATCAAAAACAGTAAATTTATATTATTTAGTCAGTTGGTCAGTAGCATGAGAAATCGTCTATTTTCCCAATATCTAAAGTGACTGATTAAGTTTTAATCCCAGAAACTTTATATCTGACACTCCATTATCACATTAAATTTTATATATGACCTGAATTAAACTGTGAAGCTAAAAGAATTAAATAAGTTGAGACTTTTCAGCATTTTGTTTCGCGGCATCTGTTTCACTTATAATTTATAAAGGAAATTGCAAAACTCAGATTTTTAATTATATTGCAAAATAATTACAATAGATGGCACATTGTTATCTTTTCATACATATTTATAATAATAACAAATAAAATAATTCACTGTATAAGGCTTGAACAGGATCGTTGACAAAAAGGGAATATTCACATAAATGGAAATATCTAGATGATTTAGTCTGCAAATTATGTAAGGAAGGCATAGAAAATATTAGGCATCTATTAATTGAATGAAAATGCCTACAAGCAGAAAAGATATAAGTAATGAAGTTGTGAAAGTATAAATATAAACAAAGTGATTATACAGAAAGTGGATTCTTGGTTTTTCTGCTGGGTCTAGAAAAAGATAAGGAGGAATTAAATATAAAGGCCATAGGGTTGACAAAGATAATATTGTGGAAAGGTATGGAGTAGTATAGAGAAGAATATGGGGAAAAGAGGGTGGGAAATGAAAAGGAGAGGTAAGATGGCTAACAGGTTTTTCTGGGAATAGTGGCTGTAAAATTCCTGTCTCTGAAAAAGGAGAAGGCATAGTGCATCACATCATACATTAAAAGAATATAGGACAAAGAAAAATAATTATGAAATGATGAGGAAAAAGAGTGTATATCTAGAGAAGAATTAGAGACAATCTTAAATAAGTATGTAATACATTTAAAAAAGATGTTAGATGTGGACAGAGTGTTGTGAAACTTTTATATAATAATTTGTCAGGTTTTTTTTATATATTCGAATTTGCAGATGTAGCGCTTTTAGTGCCCTTGTTGCTCCATGTTCATAGTTTTTTCACATTATTAATGTTATATGCAAATTGCCTCCTATACTATCCACTTTTTGGAAATGGCAAAACAAGTGTCTTTTCTATTTATTGATTTGGGATCTCTGGTGATGAAACAAGCTTCCTTATTTTTTTGGAAATATTAATTTTTCCAGAAAAAGAATTGAATGAAGCAGGAAAGAAATTGAAAAGCAGAAAGGCAAATAGCTTAGATGGATGGGCAGCAATGATAGATGAATTTGGGAAATAAGGCAAAATTAAGTCTATTGTCATGTTTTAATAAGATGCAACAACAAAGAGAATTTCCAGATAGCTGGAATAATACAAAAGTAAGGCTATTATTTAAAGGAAAGGGTAAGGACCACAGATAAGTTAAACAATTATAGACCAACAGCGGTAACATCAGTGTTATATAAAGTTTTTGCATGTATGGTGGCTGGAAGGGTGGAAAATGAGTGGAAGATAATATAATGGGAGAAATGCAAAGAAGTGTTAGATTGGATAGGCATAGAAGAGATAGTTTATTTGTAGTCACACAACTTATAAATATGAGTAGGAATATATGTAAACAGTTATATGTGGTGGTTTTTAGGTATAGAGAATGTAATTAGGAATAGATTATGGGTAAATTTGTGAATGAAAGAAAATTTAGTGAGTCTTATTAAGAGATTGTATAAAAATAATTTCTATCAATTAAGAAATATAGAATCAGAATTAAAAGTGGAGTGGTCACGTATTTTGCTTTTGTTATATTTGAGAGAAATGGTAAAGCAATAGAAAAAGGGGATACAGATACCATTAAAAGATGGTAAGGGAGTGTATATATTATCATGTCTTTTATTTACTGATATCTTCTTGTGCACAGAAAGTAGAAAAAATATGGAAGCTACTCTGAAGACATGCCTAAGAGTGGCTAAAGAGATGGGAATTAAATTTAGGGAAGAAAAATTGAAAATACTGATGATAAATGCTGGGGAAAGACAAGATAAAAAAATTGATTGGAAAATATAAAGTAAAATGTGGTGAATAAGTATAACTATTTGGGAATTCTCTTAAGTAAACAGAGAATTTGCTTAGATGAATGGGAGAAAGAAGAAGATAAACAAAGGAAAGAAAAAAAACTGATTAAAATAAAATTAAGTGTTTACATATAGTAAGTTTGATGTAACAAGATTTGTATGGAAAGAAGTGGCAGTAGCAGAGATACCTTATGGTAATGATGCAATATGTATTAGTAAAAGGGTATTAGATTACTTAGAAAAAGTACAAAAAGAAGTATGATGACATGCATTAGATGAAGATGTGTGGACAGCAAAGAATGCAATTCAACGAGAAATGGGATGGTCACGTTTTTATATGAAAGATGCAAAAAGCAAAATGAAAAATGATTGCAATTTGTGGATAGTAAGAAAATAGCCAAGTTAGTACTTAATTGGGTTATGAGTAAAGGACAGACAACAAGATGGGTGAAAAAGTTAGTACAGCATGTTGAATATTTTGATAATAACTTTATGTCAGCATACTTGTACAAAAAATGGGCTGATTGTGTTAGGAGAATTGTTTAGTATTATAGTGGCAAAAAATGGAATAGAAGAATAGATAGATGCATTAACCAAAATAAAGAGTTGGAGAGATGGAAACTAGTATGAAGAGTAAAAGGAGTTTAAATATATATAGAAGTAGTTTACTGCTTAAGGCTTTAACAGGATCATTAGCAATGAGGGAATATATACATAGATGGAAGAATGTGGGTAATTTAGTCTGTAAGTTATGTAAGAAAGGCATGGAAAATATTAGGTATCTGTTAATTGAATGTAAATGCTTACAAACAGAAAGGGTACAAATAATGATGTTGTGAGACAATACATATAAACTAAGTGATTATATAAAAAAATGAGTTCTTTGTTTTTATGCTGGGTTTTGAAAAAATAAGAAGGATCTAGATATAAAGTCTTTAGAGTGTACAAAGATAATATTGTAAAAATGGGATGGAGCAAAATAGAAACGAATATGCGAAAAACTTAGTGGGAAATGGAAAGGAAAGGTAAGATGGCTAACAGGTTTTTCTGGGCATAATGGCTGAAAGATTCCTGACTCCAACAAAGAATAATCCATAGTGCATCACATCACAAAACATATATGTAAATATTAAAAGTAGCGGAAATTGAGTGATAGAGCTTTTTTTAATTTTTTATCTAGATGTTCACTGCCTTGTTGGTCCTTAGTCTCACAGCTGTGGTTTTTGCAGCACCTTTTAATGCACACCTTGATTCTTATTGGCTCAAGTGGAAAAATCAGCATGGCAAAAAATATGTAGTAAATGAAGATGATAATCTCCGGCGAATGATCTGGGAAAAAAATCTTCAATACATTAATCTTCACAACTTGGAAACTTCATTAGGTCTACATGGTTTCACTTTGGCCATGAATGAATTTGGAGACATGGTAAGTTCCATTATTCATTATTTAAAGGTTTAAGCTGTTTTTGCTTTTTTTTTAAAAAATGTAAATTTTCATAAATGTAAAAAAACCTGTTGAGAAAATTTGTTAGATTTCTATATTCAATTTTTACTAATAGTTTTTTTAATTTATTATATATATATATATATCCATTATTCACATGTCTATTCCTCCATCCATTTACATAACCTTTCCATTTTCTATTTACACATTCATCCATTCACCTAGACAGATATTTATCTATATCTACTTATGTATATATATATGTTTGTCAATCATCTATATATGCATTGATCTATCCATCCTTTTGGGTATATTTACATCTAGCTGTCTATCTGAAGATATTTCTATGTTTTGGCCTGCCTATCTATCAACATTTTACTTTATCTTTGTTTTCCTATCTCTAATAGAGAAAAACAAAAACTGCCAGATAAAAATTAATAATATTTTACCAACATATTAACAATAAAGTTAATAAGAATTTATTATATATAAATCAATAATTATTTAGCACAGTATCTACCTGTAATTATTGCAGAAGGAAATTAACCTTCACACATAGCTGTTTGCTTTTAATGTATAAATCTCTTCCTACTCACCCCATTTCACCCAACAGCTAAGTTCCAAAAAATAGTTTGAGACTAACTAGCTTATGTAAGTGTATTAATGTGTTAACAGATAATTATGAAATCCCTGAAAACAATCCTGTGATTTATGATTTTTAGTTTCACACTCAATGTGAATTATTTCAAATGCTAATTAAAACAAAATTCAATGTTAAATTATGGTGCATCAAGAGTATCGTATTAAGCCTTCTGTCATGTTTCACATCATAACTCATGATTGAGATTTGCTAGTTCCTTAAACGTTTTGTAATTAATAGCTAAACTATGTTGTTATGTAATACATGAGTTGATTCACAGATGGCACTGCATGAAGGTTTATGTTATAAATAGTTATGTAATGAATATAGAAAAGATGTTAGATGTGAATGATAGAATATTAGAAAATATGAAAGAATATAGTAATGGGAATATTAGTTTTTCAGAAAATGAACTAAATGAGGTAGAGAAGAAATTGAAAAGTGGGAAGGCAAGAGGTTTAGATGGATGGGCAGCAGAGATGGTAATGAATTTAGGATATAGGGCAAAAGTAAAGTTATTATCCTGTTTTAATAAAATGGCACAGAATAGAGTTTTCCCAAGTAGTTGGAGTAATACAAGAGTAAGGTTATTATTTAAAGGAAAGGGTAAGGATCATAGAAAGTTGAATAATTATAGACCGATAGCAGTAACATCAGTTTTATATAAAGTTTTCTCGTATATGGTGGCTAGTAAAGTTGTAAAATGGATGGAAGGGAATAATGTAGTGGGTGAAATGCAAGGAGGTTTTAGATTAGATAGGCGTATAGGAGATAGTTTATTTGTAGTTACACAACTTATGGATATGAGTAGGAATGCAGATAAACAGTTATATATGAATTTTATAGATATAGAGAAGGCATATGATAGAGTAAATAGAAATAGATTATGGATAAGTTTAGCAAATTTGGGAATGGATGAAGCTTTAATAGATATTATTAAGAAATTATATGAAAATAATTATTATATATATCAATTAGAGAATATAGAATCAATTAAAGTTAAAAATGGTGTGGGACTAAGGCAAGGATGCCCTATGTCACCTATTTTGTTTGTGTTGTATTTGAGTGAAATGGAAAGAGCAATAGAAAGATTAGGAAGAGGTATAGAGATACCGTTAATAGGTAGTAAGGAGTATATATTTTGTCAGGTCTTTTTTTGCAGATGATATATTTTTGTGTGCAGAAAAAGAGAAGATATGGAAGTTATGTTGAGGACATGTGCAAGGGTGGGTAAAGAGATGGGGATTAAATTTAGTGAAGAAAAATCAAATATAATGATGGTTAATACTGAGGAAAGAGAAGATGTAGAATTTTTATTGGGAGATATTAAGTTAAGTGTGGTGAATAGATATAGTTATTTGGGAATTATTTTAAGTAATCAGAAAAATTATTTGGATGAATGGGAGAAAAAATTGATAAATGAAGCAAAGAAAAGAAAGGGATTGATAAAGAAATTAACAGTATTTTCATATAATAAATATGATGTAGCTAGAATTATATGGAAAGGAGTTGCAGTAGCAGGGTTAACATATGGTAATGATGCATTATATGTTAGTAAAAAGATATTAGATTATTTAGAAAAAGCTCAAAGGGAAGTAGGAAGACATGCATTGGATGCAGAAGTATGGACAGCAAGGGAGGCAATTCAAGGAGAAATGGGATGGTCAAGTTTTCATATGAGAGATGCAAAAAGTAAAATGAAAATGTTTGGTAGATTGCAGTTTATGGATAATAAAAGAATAGCTAAAATAGTATTTAATTGGGTTATGAGTAAAGGGCAGGTAACAAGATGGGTGAGAAAGGTAATGCGCTATGCAAAAGATTTGGATAAAGAATTTATATCAGTATATTTGTACAAAAGATGGGATGATTGTGTTAAGAGGATTATTGAGTGTTATAGTAGTAAGGAATGGGATAAAAGAATAAATTTATTAATAAAGACTAGGGAGTTAGAGAGATGGAGAAATAGTATGGAGAGTAAAAAGAGTTTAAATATATATAGAAATAAACAGAATATTAGGTGTGAGTTAATTTATGTTAATAGTAAGGAAAGTAGCTTATTGTTTAAGGCTCGAACGGGATCTTTAGCTACAAAAGAATATACATGTAAATGGAAAAATATGGGTGATTTATTTTGTAAATTATGTAAGGAAGGAATTGAAAATATTAGGCATTTGTTAATTGAATGTAAATGTTTGAAAACAGAAAGGGTACATATAATGAAGTTGTGGAAAAATAAATATGAAAAGAGTGATTATACAGAAAGTGAATTATTGGTTTTTATGCTGGGTTTGGGAAAAGATAAGGGGGATTTAGATATAAAGGTTATAGAGTTGACAAAAATTATGTTGTGGAAATGGGATAGAGCAGATTATGGGTAAATTTAGAGTGGGGAATGTAAAAGAAAGTGGCTAACAGGTTTATCTGGGCTTAATTGCTGAGATATTCTTGACTTCGTTTAAGGAGAAGCCATAATACATCACATCACATCACATTACACGAATAAGGCAAAAAGCTAAGTAAAAATGTTTTTATAATTTTTTTTTTTTTTGGTTTAATGTTGTTTACGTGTACATTGATCTTTTGAGAGCAGCAATATAAAGAGTATTAATTGTGGATGAAAGTATAAATTGTGATTGAGAGAGTGAGTTATTTGAGAGATTGAAAATTTTTTGTGTTTATCTGTTTGAAAGATTTTCGTTTGCCATTTTAGGTATAGTAGTTTTTTTTTTTTAAAAAAAGTTGTTCTTGTTGAATGTGTGTTAGTGTAAGGATAATTACAAAAAAGTTGTATGTAAATTTAATTCGTTTTAGTTAAGTTTGTTACTGAAAGTTTTTTTAAATTTTAAAATAGACATTTATTTTGAGAAAGAAGGCAACGTTTGGGAGCCTTACGTTAGAAAACATGTGGTTGTGGTTATAGTTTGATCATGTTTGGGGAAAAGTTTTTAATTTTTCTGTATAAGGGTGTATGAAGAATAGGAGAGTTATTATAAAGAGGTACTTATAAAAAAGTTGTATGTAAGTTTCATTCGTTTTAGTTAAGTTTGTTATTGAAGGTTTTTTTAAATTTTAAAAGAGACATTTATTTTGATAAAATATTTAATGTTTGGGAGGCGTAACGTTAGAAAATAAGTGTTTATAGTTTGATCAAGTTTGGGAAAAAGATAAATATTTTTATTTTTCTGTATAAGGGTGTTTGAAGAATAGGAGAGGCATTATAAAGTCAAATATACAATAGGTGAATTGAAAAAGAAGAATATGGATTGTATTTGTACGGCACAGTGTATATACGATCAGCAGAAAGGAATTAGACAAGCACTAGTAGAATGTACAGTGTGTGCTGAGGTGTATCATTTGAAATGTCTGAATAAGAATAGGAAGGATGTGACAGGTTTCTGGTAAGGATGTGACAGGTTTCTGGTTATGTAGTCAGTGTGTAAATGTGATTAAAGAGGTGAGAAAGTGGTTTTTCAGTGTAGGTAGTCTAGAGAGAAAGTCAGAAGAGAGGAAGCAAAATGTAGTTAAGGAAGATAGGACAGAGTATGGTTTCAGTGGAGTGACAGAAAATATGGGTGGAAAAAGTAGTAATGCAATGGAGATGGTTAGACAGAGAATAAGTAAGATAGAGGAAGAAGTGAAGGATGTAGAAGTAAAATTAAAATTGTTAGAGACAAAGTATGAGAAGATAAAGGAATTATTGAGTAGAAATGATAAAGAAGAAATGGATAAGGAGGTCCAGAAGATGGTAGACAAGGTTACAGATGGAGTAGAGAAAGTAGAGTATGAGACTGTTGATAAAAGATTCACTAATAAGAGAATGTGGGGATATAATTTCAAGGGAAAATAGAAGCAGGCATGTTAAAGAATGTATGCCTGGAGCAAAAATTAGGGATGTGACAGATAAAGTAAGAAAGCTAGGTAGTAGAGATGTATATGTTATGGTAGGGACTAATAATTTGTTAGAGCCATCAGAAAGAGTAATGGATGAGTATGTACAATTGATGAGAAATTTGAGGGACATTAAAGGAAGAGTAGGGGTAGTTGGAGTATTAACAAGATTTGATGAGGTATTTGTTAGATAGAGCATGTTCTATAAATGAGAGAGTGAAAAATTGTGTGAGAGAAATAATGTGTTTGTGGATGTATGGGATTGGTTTATTGGAAAGAGGGAGTTATATAGTAAAGATGGATTTTACTTAGGAAAACAAGGAAGTGAAGTTTTAGGGAGTCTGATCTATAATTCGGGAAACTTTTAAAGGGGGGTGGGCTTTTAAATTGTAATATTATCAAAAACAAGATGAATGGAGGGGTTATAAGAAATAAGCAAAAGATGGTTGATTTAGATATAAGTGTAGATGTGAAGAAGGAATGGTTTTGTAAGATTAATGGTAAGAAAGTTTGTTATAAATGTAATGGAGAAGAAAGAATCAAAACAATTTATAAAAGAATAGTTAGGAAAGAAAAAATTGTTAAAATTGGGTTTTTGAATGTGCAAGGTGGTAGGAGACCAGAAAAGTGGCTGGAATTACATAAAGCAATTGAAAATGAAGAGCTGGAGGTATTAGCAGTAGTGAAAACTCATCTAAGAGAAGAAGAACCTATTTTGGAAGAGGTGGTAAGGCAGGGTGTAAACAGAAAAGAAAAAGAAAAAAGGGTTGGTGGTATAGATGTTATGTTGAGGAAATATTTAAATATTGTTAAATGTCAAGAGCATTTGTGGTTTGAAATAAGGTTGGGTAGACAAGAATGGATGGTGGCTATAGTGTATATAGCTACTGGAGATAGTCAAACTGTAATGGAGTGAAACAGTAGTATATATGAAATGCCTAGTTAAGGATATACAATTTTTTAAAGAAAAGGGAAGAGAATAATGGTTATAGGGGATATGAATGGACATATTGAAGAAATTGATGATGTAGATAATAAGAATGGTCAGTTTTTGAAGGAATTTTGTCAAATAGTAAATTTGAGCATTGGGAATTTATCAAATATGTATGAGGGACAATACACATGGTCTAGGAATAATGTATTTCACACAATAGATTATGTATTGGTAGAGAAAGAGGGAATGAATAAAATATGGAAATTAAGGTGTTTGATAGTGAAGAGAGAGTATGTAATAGTGATCATAATTTTATTGTAATAGAAATGGTTAGTAATGTGATGGAGGATAGAAATAAAGGTAGAAATAATAGTGAAAGATGTGGATGGAGAGTGAATGATAAGAAAAAGTTGAAAGAATATGAAATAAAAGTTGAAGAAACCATGGAGCAGTTGGATGGGGATGAGTATAAGGAATGGTGTGGTGAAATAGAAAAAGTGGCAAATAGGGTTTTAGTTGAGAATATGCAGAATAAAAGTAATAAAAAAGAGAGTTAGTAAAAGTGTAAAAGAGAGGAAAGAAGCATGCAGAGAATATAAGTGTACTATTAAGAACAAAGAAAGTGAAAATGATATTAATGCTAAATGGGGAAAGTACTTAGAAAAGAAGAAGTTGTCTAAAATGGATAATTATAGAGAGAGGATGAAGTTAAATAGTAAATTGTTGGAGGATATTAATAAAAGTGGAAGAGATGAGAGTAAAAATTTTGGAATTACATTAAAAGGAGAAATGTAGGGGAAAGAGAGATAGTATTAATAGATGATGAGGGAATAGAGTAGCTCTAGAGAAGAGGTAGAGAGAATCTTAAATAGATATGTAATGGGTATAGAAAAGATGTTAGATGTGAAAGAAGTAGTGATAGAAAATATGAAAGCAGTTAGTAATGGGAATATTAGGTTCACAAAAAATGAATTGAATGAGGCAGGGAAGAGATTGACAAGTGGAAAGATGAGAGGTTTAGATGAATGGGCAGCAGAGATGGTAATGAATTTAGGGCATAGAGCAAAAGCAAAGTTATTATCATGTTTTAATAAAATGGCACAGAAGACAGTTTTCCGGTTAGTTGGAGTAATACAAGAATAAGATTATTATTTAAAGGAAAGGGTAAGGATCATAGAAAGTTAAATAATTATAGACCGATAGCAGTAACATCAGTTTTATTGTAAAGTTTTCTCATATATGGTAGCTGGAAGAGTTGTAAAATGAATAGAAGAAAATAATGTAGTGAAGGAAATGCAAGGAGGTTTTAGGTCAGATAGGCATATAGGAGATAGTTTGTTTGTAGTTACACAACTTATGGAGATGAGTAGGAATTCAGATAGATCATTATATATGAGTTTTATAGATATAGAGAAAGCATATCATAGAGTAAATGGAAATAGATTATGGGTAAGGTTAGCTAATTTTGGAATGGATGAAGCGTTAGTAAATATTAAGAAATTGTATGAAAATAATTATTATACTTTCCAGTTAGGGAATGTAGACTCAGTTAAGGTTAAAAATGGAGTGGGATTAAGGCAAGGATGGCCTATGTCATCTATTTTTTTTTTTTTAATGAAATGGAGAAAGCAATAGAAAGACTAGGAAGAGGGGTAGAAATACCATTAATAGGTGGCAAGGGAGTATATATTTTGTCAAGTCTTTTTTTTGCAGATGATATCTTTTTGTGTCCAGAAAGAAGAGAAGATATTGAAATTATGTTGAGGACATATGCAAGGGTGGGTAAAGAGATGGGGATTAAATTTAGTGAAGAAAAATCAAATATAATGATGGTTAATAATGGTGAAAGAGAAGATGTAAAATTTTTATTGGGGGATATAAAGTTAAGTGTAGTTGATAGATATAGGTATTTGGGAATCATGTAATCAGGAAAATTGCTTGGATGAATGGGAGAAAAAATTGGTAAATGAAGCAAAGAAAAGAAAGGGTTTGGTAAAGAAACTAACAGTATTTTCATATAATAAATAAGATGTAGCTAGAATAGTATGGAAGGGAGTTGCAGTAGCAGGGTTAACATATGGTAATGATGCAGTATGTGTTAGTAAAAGGGTTTTAGATTATTTAGAGAAAGTACAAAGGGAAGATGCAGAGATGTGAACAGCAAAGGAGGCAATTCAAGGAGAAATGGGATGGTCAAGTTTTTATATGAGAGATGCAAAAAGTAAAATGAAAATGTTTGGTAGGTTGCAGTTTATGGATAGTAAAAGAATAGCAAAAATAGTGTTCAATTGGGTTATGAGTAAAGGGCAGGTAACAAGATGGGTGAGAAAGTTAATGTGGTATGCAAAAGATTTGGATAAAGAATTTATATCAGTATACTTGTATAAAAGATGGGATGATTGTGTTAGAAGGATTGTTGAGTGTTATAGTGGTAAGGAATGGGATGAAAGAATAGAAGCATTAATAAAAAATAGGGAGTTGGAGAGATGGAGAACTAGTATGGAGGGTAAGAAGAGTTTAAATATATATAGAAGTAAACGGAATATTGGATGTGAGTTAATTTATGATAATAGTAAGGAAAGTAGTTTATTATTTAAGGCTCAAATGGGATCTTTAGCAACAAGAGAATATACATGTAAATGGAAAACCATGGATAATTTAGTGTGCAAATTGTGTAAGGAAGGTATAGAAAATATTAGGCATCTGTTGATTGAATGTAAATGCTTGAAAGCAGAAAGGTTCAGATAATGAAGTTATGGGAGAATAGACATGAACAAAGTGACTATACAGAATGTGAGTTATTAGTTTTTATGTTGGGTTTGCGAAGAGATAAGGGGGATTTAGATATAAAGGCCATAGAGTTGACAAAGATTATGTTGTGGAAATGGGATGGGGCAGAATATGGGAAGACTTAAGAGTGGAGAATGGAGAATAAAATGGCTAACAGATTTATCTGGGCATAATTGCTGAGATATTCTTGACTTCATTTAAGGAGAAGCCAAATACATCACATCACATCACCACCAATAATCTTTTCACTGGAACACATGTATAATCACTGGAATAATGAATGTTATGAGCATTGATTCAATTAATACAATGCCTTCCATAATCAAATATGATCTGTAAATAAAAAGTAAATCATTTTATTTGCCTCTTCAGATGTTGAAAAAATAGAAATTTTGATTTAATAATATGTTAGAGTGAATATTCAATCCAAATTAAAAAAATAACAAAGTCTAATTTAATATGGCTAATAATTTAATTTCATAAGGGAACATATATGTAAATACCAATCAATATTATGTAGTAACTGGAATGATAAATATTCTAATTGCTAGCTAAGTTAATGTATTTCACCTCTATTATCAAATAATAAATCATCTTAATTTTATTACCCCATATATTCCTACGTATGTATGTATCTCTTTTAATGAAATTCAGCTTAACCAGGATTTGGATAGTGATTTACAATTGGATGTCAGATTGAAGCCCAAATAGCAGAATGATCATAACACTACACATGTTTAATCAGGATTTAACTGATAAGTAATGAGTGCAGCGCTTCACAGATATATTTTTACAAGCAATTAAATGTTCTATTTTAATGTATATTTAAATTCTTAAAAATTGCTTACTTTTGCTTATGGAATCTATTGTAAAGTGAATTGAAAGTTTATCTTTTAAATTAGTTTTAAAATAAGATTATTTTTCATCATGTACTAATAAATGATAATCTGGATCACTACTTATTTATTCACAACTGTAGTTATATATATATAAACCAACATTTCAACAGCTATTGGTCCCAAATATATATCTTATAACATTCCACAAAAACTCATTTTCAGAATATTAATTAATATTCAATAACCACAGGTATAATACTATTATGGTAGTATGATTGTAGTGTATTATGGTATATATGTATATGACTTCTTCATTACTTTTACACCATAGTCTTTTACTCCATTGTAGTGAAAACTTCTTTATTTTATATACACTAAGATATATATCCCTTTTATCACCCAGTGGATGACTTGTTTGATCAAGTCAAAATGTCGATACATCAATGTTTAAATTTTTTAACATGGATGAACCCAGAAAATACATCTTTTATATATATATTTGATTAGTTATTGTCATTTCTTTTAATAACCCCTTTAATCCTGTTCTTTATCAGTTTTTAATTTTCTAAATAATACCCCCAATACATGTTTCATTCTGTCCCAAATATTTTATTTTTGTTTTCTCTCTCTTAATTCTAATGTCTATTTTTCTGTACTCTGTCATGTTCTTTACATTTTTTATTAACTTGGTGAAAACTCATATTCTAAGGTAAACCAGTAAAATAATTTTTGTAAACCTCAGTAATCACAGGTCAGTCAGATGGGGATTTTATGCACAAGCCTTCTGGCATCCATTGATTACTCTAGCTTGTTGTGTGTGTCAATACGTATAGTGAGTTTTGCCAGTTTTAAAAGGTTCATATTTCTTAGTAAAATAGATAGAATAAGGCTCACTTCCTTCAGTGAGCACAGATAGGACAATAGTCATATCTTTTGATAACTGTTAAAATAATTTTCCTTTTTCTCTGTAAACATAAATAAAACAAATGATGCAACACTTAGTAAGTGCTAAGAATCCCCTGATTGTGGACCCAGGCTGCCATTTGATGACGACTTTTTATTTAGGTACTTACAACTGCAGATCACTTTCAAGTGAAGGAAGATTGCAAGAATTAGAAGAAGAATTGTCTTATATTAAATGGGACATTATTGGACTTTGTGAAGTTAGAAGAAAAGGTGAAGAAACAATTGATTTAAAAAGTGGACATATACTCTATTATAAAGGCACACATATTGGAAATACAAGTGGAGTAGGATTCATTATAAATAAAAAGTGGAAGAACAATATTGTGGAGATTGATGGTGTATCGGACAGAATTGCAAGATTAGTTATACAACTTAATAGCAGATACCAAATGCAGATAATTCAGGTTTATGCCCCAACAAGTTATCATAGTGATGAAGTAGTAGAAGATTTTTATATGGATGTACAAAAGGCTTTTGATCAGAGTAAACACATTTTAAAATTGTTATGGGAGACTTTAATGCTAGAATTGGTAGACAAATGAAAGATGAAATTGCTGTAGGTAATTTTGGTTATGGTAATAGAAATGAGAGAGGACATAGACTTGTGGAGTTTGCAGAAAAAGAAAAACTTTATATTATGAATTCATTTTTTGAGAAAAATGTTAAAAGGAAATGGACATGGAAGCATCCAAATGAAGGTACAGCAGAATTGGATTATATTTTGACTAAAAGGAAATACATATTTCAAGATTGTAATGTTCTTAATAAATTTAACACAGGAAGTGATCATCGATTAGTAAGGTGTAAGTTACATGTTAATGTAAAACTAGAGAGACAAAAATTATTGAGAAAAACAATATTTACAGTTGATATTCCTAATCTTCAGAAACATTCTAATGAATTTAAATTAGAACTTACAAATAGATTTCAAGTGTTAGGAGATTTTGAACATGATTCAGATTTGAATGAAATTAATATGAAAATAACTGATACACTTTTAAAAACTGCAACAAAGATAGCTGGTAGAAAAAAGCAGCAATTGACTAATAAAATTTCTACTGAGACTAGAGAATTTATGAAGAAAAGAAGGAATATGAAGATATACAAAAATGGTGTATTAAAAAGAATTGAATATCTCGAATTTTGTAAAATGGTATGGAAAAGAGTTGAAAATGATATAAGAAAGTATAACTGTGAAATAGCAAGGAAAGCTATAGAAGAAAATAAAAGTCTCAAGAATGTTAAACAACATTTTGGTATTGGTAGGAAATTTATATCTGCAATAAGAAAAAAAGATGGAATTATTACTAAAAAGAGAGATGACATCATGAAATTGGTAGAAGATTTTTATCAAGAATTATATACTAATAAAGAACAAGTACCTCCTATATCTATTACATCTTCCGAATTGCCCAGATTTTTAAATGAAGAAGTGAGACATGCAATTAAATGTATGAAGAAAGGAAAGGCTCCAGGAAATGATGGAATTATAATTGATATATTAAAAGGAGGTGAAGAAATAGAAACAATTTTAGCAAAGTTATATACCAAATGTCTAAATGATAAAGATGTACCGGAAGATTGGAAGAATGCAGTAATAATATTAATATTTAAAAAAGGTGATAAAGAAGATATTAGAAATTACAGACCTATCAGCCTTTTATCAGTTTTATATAAAAATTTTACCAAGATAATTACAACTCATCTACAGAGAACTTTGGATTTCCACCAACCAAGAGAACAAGCTGGATTTAAAAGTGGTTTTAGTACAATAGATCATATCCAGGTATTGAGAGAAGTCATAGAAAGGACAAATGAATATGAGTTATCATTATGTTTTCGATTTGTAGATTATGAAAAGGCATTCGATTCTATACACATTTCTTCAGTGATTAAAGTATTGGATCATCAAGGTATAGATCCAGGATATTGTTATATTTTAAAGAATATTTATAAAAATGCAACAGCAACAATTAGATTACATAATGATACTGGAAAAATCAAGATTGAGAAAGGTGTAAGGCAAGGTGACTCCATATCTCCAAAATTTTTTACAGCAGTGCTGCAAGAAGTATTTTGTGGATTAAAATGGGAAACTAAAGGAATGAAAGTAAATGGAGAGTATTTAAGTCATTTAGATTTTGCAGATGATGTAGTTGTTTTTGCAAATAATGCTTCAGAGCTGCAGGAAATGTTGCAAGAGTTAGCAGATGAAAGTAGAAAAGTAGGATTAAAGATAAATGTTAAAAAGACTAAAGTAATGTTTAATCGATTTGCTCAAAATATGAAAATAAAGATTGATTATGAAGAATTAGAAGAAGTTAACAGTTACAAATACCTAGGTCAGATTATTAATACAGATAGAAACATAATGGAGGAAATTAATCATAGAATTAAACTTGATTGGAGTGCTTTTGGTAGAAATAACTTGATACTAAAAGAAATTTGCCTATGTGTTTGAAAAGAATGGTTTTTAGCAAATGTGTTTTACCAGTTCTTACTTATGGATCTGAGACTTGAACACTTAATAGAAGAGCAATACAGAGACTTTAGACCACTCAAAGGAGTATGGAGAGATGTATGTTGGGAGTAACAAGAAGAGATCGAAAACGCAATGTATGAGTAAGACAACAAACAGGTGTTACTGACCTTATTGAAAAAATTAAAAGATTCAAATGGAGTTGGGCTGGACATATTGCTAGAAGAAATGATAATAGATGGACAATTGAAATTTTAAACTGGATTCCAAGAGATTTTAAAAGACCCAGAAAGAGACCACATGTGAGATGGATGGATGAAATAAGAAAATGTGCAGGGGTGTTGTGGAAAAGAGAAGCTAAAGATCGGAGAAGATGGATTAAACTTGGAGAGACCTTCATCCTGCAGTGGATTGATAATGGTTGATGATGATGATGATGATGACATCCGTTAGTAAGAACAGGTGTCATATTTCTCTGTAAGAACCAGTAGAACAAAACTCACTTTCTTTAGTAAGACCAGGTAAAACAGAGTTAACATTTCTCAATAAAACCAGTTAGAATAAAACTTCATATCCCATAATTAGCACAAATAGAAAAAGGTTCATATTTTTTAGTTAGCACAGATATTACAAAGATCATATTGCTTTCTAAAAATAAGTAGAGAAAAAATAAATATTTTCAGTAAGCTCAGGTACAAAATTTTCCTTTCTCAGTGAACACAACAGAAAAGAGTTCACTCAGAATGCACAAATAAAGCAACATTTATATATATTAGTAAGAACAGGCAGAAGAAGGCTCATATTTCTCAGTAACAACAAGTTAAATAAAAGTTTATAATTTTTAATAAGATATAGAATGGCTCAATTCGTTCAGTATACATAGGTAAAGCAAAATGCATATGTGTTGGTAAGAACAAGGAAAACAAAATTCATAAATCTCAATAGCAATATGTAGAACATGGTGTATATTACTTAGTAAGAAGTTGCAAAATAAGATTCAATTCTCCTGCTAAGCATAAACAAAATAAAAGCAACATTTTTCAATAAGCATGAGTAAAAGAAAGTGCACATTTCTTGGTAATTACAGGTAGAACAAGGTTTACAGTTCTCTGTATGAACCAAGAGAGCAAAATTCAATGCCCCCAATAAGCACAAACACAATAAAAACAGACAGAAAAAGGTTTACTTCCTCATTTTCTTCAGTAAGGACAGGTAAAATAAATACATTCAAAAAATTATCTCAGTTCATAAATATATTTTGT
This sequence comes from Epiperipatus broadwayi, assembly GCA_028023455.1. Classification (NCBI taxonomy): domain Eukaryota; kingdom Metazoa; phylum Onychophora; class Udeonychophora; order Euonychophora; family Peripatidae; genus Epiperipatus; species Epiperipatus broadwayi. The sequence goes on along the minus strand of JAQFVV010012651.1, from coordinate 732,470 downwards.
TTTACTACTATTTCTATCAAATGTATCTCATCGGAATTGAATTCTATAACTGCTTTTTAATTTAAAACATTTTTTCCCACATTCAACGTTAAATTATTCAAATTATGGAACAAAATGTTATTCACGCTCTTTTACATAAACTGTCATTCACGCTCTTTTACATAAACTGTCATTCAAAGATAAAATAAATACCTAAATCTTTTATTTAAATGGCAAGAAAAACATTCTAATTTACATAATCAAGATTTTAAATATTTAAATAAAACTTTGTTTTTATAAAAAATGTCAAATAATGCTGATCTCTTTAGATGTAAATTTCCCTGAGGAGGGTCACTTCATTCAAAATACTACTCTTATTTTAAAAATATATTTATTGACATAATAAAGTTTGTTTTTCACCATTTCCTCTGTAAAAAAAAGTAATGTTAGGGAATATCGCCTTAAGGATGATATTTTTTAAAATTAATCACATAAAAAATTATTTTATTATTAATATACATGTATGTGTATTTGTTTTTATATGTCATAGCATTGTCTGGGAGGCGAACCCACAACAACCGTCTGCAACCAACTGCTTGCTTGCAAGGCAGCTGCGCTGACCTCCGGCTAACAATGCTTGACATATATATGTATTTTTAGACTCATGATGAATTTGTTGCCAAATATACAGCCAAGCCTCGTCATAATATTACTCGGAATGGTATCGAATTTATGGCTCCGCTTAATATGGATGATTTACCAGATACCGTTGATTGGAGAGAAAAAGGTTATGTAACTGAAGTAAAGAATCAGGTAATTAATCACAATTATTATTAATATTAATAATATCTTGATGGGGGTGGGAAGTATTTTTTATCTTTGTCTTTTAAGTCCTGGGAAATTTTTGAGATACAAATATAAAATAATATAAGAAGATATTCTTTTACTTATACAGTAACACTATTATATATTTTTTTATATTTTCAGGCATAATGTCCATGTAAAATCAATTTATAATCTGTTTTTTTTTTTTTTTTTTACAAATTGATATTGCTTATATTAAATAGATATTTTATCCCACTAATTGTATCCACTATAAGTAATGTGTACATAAATAAAAAGCAATTATTTTATAAAATTATATGTATATATTGTTAAAAGGAGGTTGGTTTGACAATTCGAAATTGTTGATTATTAATGATATTGGAATTGTCTAAATGTTCACTGGCTTTTAATGATATATATATACTGTACATGCCTAATTGTGTATGTATATTCTTCACATATTTAAATCATTAAGTAAATGAAATTACACTTGTAGGAAAATATCAAATAACATCATCTACTTGTTTAAACTACTAACTCTGAAAGCAATGATTAGAAAAACATGTCATTTCAATTAGCTAAACTCAACATGACAATCTTTGTACAACCAGAAAAACAAGAAGAATTGTAAAATGATCTTTTAATAACAATAGAGAAAATAAGTGTATATTAAAAAAACACAATTTAGTTAATTAAGTAGAATTAATCAGTAGCAAAAATGCTTTATGAATATCAGAATACTAAAAAAATAGCTGACCAAAACTTTTCAGCAGAAAAAAGTTAAATTCCAGAGAACTCCATTTCTGAAATCATAAAGTACGATTAGGGATTTTTAACAGGATGTCCAGACTTATTATTATTTTGTAAGCCTTTTAGGATAATTTGAATCACTGAAAGTAATCTTTTATTCTATTAATGTAAATAAATTTGTAAATTATCACTACTAATGGTATTGAGGTTTGTTTATTGGTTACATATATATAATCATTTAAACTGGGCACTACTTGGACAATTTCAATAACAATCAATAATGTCAAATATAAGCACTAAAGATTACAACATGACCTCAGAGATTGAAATAATATGTATTATTTTAATAAATACAAATAATTTTATGGCTTATCAAATATGTAACTCTAAAAATATAAATGTATTTCACGCAACACATTACTAAGGCAATTTACAAGCAAAATTTGCATAGAATAATTTTGAAAACCTATAAAAAAACTTCATTTTTTGTTATATCAAGTGCAATTTATTTGGTCATATGAAAAGTATTATTTTATGCAACAATGATTTAGGTATTAATATAACAAAATTTGGATTATATTTATGGGTTTATTTAAATGAGTCTATGTAATCTTGCTTGTAAATTATCCTAGAAATGCAGTCTTATTTGTTATTTGATATACACACACATATATCAATAAAAGATTGTAGTCTTTAAACTCTGGTTTGAGTTTTTCAGTATTAACATTATTTATTTATGTCTTATGATTATCTCAGCTATATGCAAAGGAATTAAACAAACTAATTGGCACAGTAGACGTTTACAAAAATTGGATAAGTGAAAAGACAAATTATTATATAAATAAAATATTGTTATAGCAAATCAGATTTGTAGTAATATCAAATTCAATCTAGGACCAAAATCACGAGTATTAATAAGAGAGTTTGATATAAATATATTACTCATATGGATAGATATTATTTAATTAACAAAATCAAAGACAATGAAATTAAATTGCCATTCATTTATATGTGGCAGGCCAAAATATAATACAAATAGCAAATTGTCTACATGAGCTTACAATATTTGGAATTATAATATACAATGATAATTGACAAACTAAATAATTATTTTAATCTAAGACTCAATGATAATTGACAAACTAAATAATTATTTTAATCTGAGACTCTGTGGACATGTGATTTTTTTATTTTCAAAATCACTGTCAAAACAAAATGGAAAATGCAAGGATTCGTCACCAACAGTAAAAACACTTTCCAAGGATTGTGATTATAAGGAATTTTGAAAGGACATTAGTTTCTAACCACTCCTGCTATAAATGACTGATATCACATCAATCTTTATTAACATTTAATTAATTAACAATTAATTAAGTTGTTAATTGACAATTAATATCTTGACATATAATAAAAAGATCAAAATATGCATCAACTATAAATCACTATATAGCCATTTGAAAAACGTCTTCTCTATGCCATGACTGATCCATTTAAACAAAATCATTAAGTCAACAAAAATATCAACTAAGAGGGGAAAAAGACAATGGGTTATAAAAAAATTAAACCTTACTGTTGTAGGTAATTCAACCTTTATTACTAAAATTTATATGTTAGAAAGATGAAGGTTATAGAAATTATGAAACTGTAGGGTACTTAGTGAGGATTTGAAAATATAATCAGAAAGAGAGGTGAGTCTACAATCCTTAAAATAATAAACTGTCAGTATTCATACATATAGAATGATGAAAAATGCCCAAATAATATAGTCAGGAAAAATCTTCAATCAACTGGTATCAATGGAAATTGACATTGTGTCTGGAGTATTGTTGATGAAACAAAATGATTGGAGATCAACAATACAAATCTGTGATAAATCTAATAAATTTGAATCACAATACTAATGGCAAAAGATGCTAGTGGCTGTCAAATTAATATAAATTCAAAAGTTATAAAACCTGTATACGTTAATGGAAAAAAATTTTGTCCACTTTCCATTACATTGCCCATATCCGTAATCAATCCATTGTTAAATAGGAATTGGTTTAAGCTTCTGAAGATCTCAATAATCAAGAAAGTGGAATAAAATAGAAATACAAAATACATTGCTGACTATTTTTTAAAAGAAGCTGGGTGACATCAGAACAACTTCAATAGCCATATTACTGAAATGAAATCTGAATCTAATCATGTGTAAAACATAGAAAAGTGCAATTGGTGGAGTAAAACTTCTTACACAATAGAAGGTCTATTCAATAAAGAAATATGGAATGAGCTATCTTATTGTAATGATCAGAAAACCAGATGGCAATAGATATAATTATGGATTCAAGTAGGTGATTAAATAAAAATAATTACTCAATACCAAATGTGTTAGTGGTCATACATGAAAGGTGCACACTATACTAAATTACATACAAAATATGCATTTCATCAGGTACAAGCAGGTACAATTTGTGATCATCACTGCAATAAATATTTTTCAATCAAAGATAGGCAACTTGTTCAAATTTATAGGTGAATATATAATAAGATCTGTGGCAAACCTTGAAAAATTTGGAAGTAAATTAAACATACAAAATTAGGTACTGTTCTATTAGCTCATTTCAGCCATTTGATGGTGTTGATGCTATGCAAAATCATACAAATATAACATTACAAGGCTGCCAGCATAAAAATTAATTTTTAATACATATCTTGTATGTTAGCATATCTACAAAATCAAGAAATTTGTTTATTTTTTGTTTAGTTGATGATGTGGAATATATGTATATAAATGAGAAGTTGGATGATAGAAATTAAAATGTTCAAAACAATTTTTCTTCACATTTTACTCTCACCCTGCTATGTAAGGTGGAACTCATTTGTAAATCAAATAAACAAGTTAAATTTATTATATATGAATACTTAATCAAACCAGATGTTTATGAATTAATTATGCATTAGAAGGACAATAGTTGTATACACTTCTGCTATTTTAATATTAGGAATAGAGAGGTGTCATGCAATCTTTTTCATAGATTTATGGATTCAATAAGAATCAGATCTATGTGCATAAATAGTTCAACAATGATAGCTATTAATAATTACTCATGCTAAGAATAAAATGCTGGTATAATACCCACATGTAAATTAATTCAATAAAGAAAAATGGGTTTTTATTCATTTCATAACGGATTTTTTTTCTTTTTTTTTTTGGTAACCTAGTAACATATAAGATGGTATACCCATATAGTAATATTAATAAGGTTGTTTGATTGTATCTGCAATACTGTGTAGTATTTGGTATTGTGGGCATATGTTCTTTTATTTCTGTCTGAAATACTTCATTGGCCAATCCTTAAATACAGGAGATGCCCAGAGTGAACTCCTCCTAAATGGGCTAACCAAAGAAATGGACATAAGCCACCAAAGCATGCCGAACCTGGCTCACACTAATGCTTTCAAAATGAATGGGATTCTGGAGCCAGTCTCCTTTCAAAGAGAACACTTTTGCCAACAGAAACAGGACTTGCATCTGAACTGTGAGATGGTTTTGGACATCTCCAGTCTCATAATTTTGCTGTACACACATCTCTTGGCATATAAGAGTATATTGTTCTCCTGTAAAAATGCCACCATGCCAGCATCTATGGACAGCAGTTGGCACAATTTGAACAGCTCGGTTTTGCAGTCAGCCATTTTATTTGTTGTGGACATGTTCTCATGCAAACATGAGCTGGTTGAAATCTTGTAGGAAAGCATGATGATGGGTTTACAATGGATAGGAGATATTAGGTCAGATGACTTGTAAGATAATTACTTTGCCATGCATATTTGAAGAGTAGTGGCAGGATGAAGTCCAGACACCTTCACATGAAACTATGGTGGAATTTGAACTGTGAGCATTGAGATAAACTGTGTAACATAAAGCAGCAGTCTGGCTGCCAGAATAGCATGCAAAATGGCCTCTTTCTGTGCTTTTGCATAGAAATGAGGCTGACAATGGCCATGTAAACAGCTTATTTATGTGTTTTTGTATATAAATAATGCCATCAAGCAGCTCACACAAGCTGATAGAACAGTACCCAAAATTGCAACTGGAACACATCAAAAATACAATTTCTGGTGAATATTATATATGCAATACAGAAAAAAAGTAATTTTCAAAAAAGTATGTGATTAAAAAAGACGAAAAGGCTTAAAAATACAAAAGACAAATCAGTTTTTCTTTGATCTTATCAGATATTTTAAATTCTTTATTAAGGAGAAATAACACCCAGTTCGAACTTTGCATAAGCTACTATAGATTGATCAGAAGTGGGTTACATACAGATCCTCAAAGACACTCTCATCAAAATAAAAATGAGCTCATAGATAATAAACAAGTGAACATAGCATTAATCAAAGAGACACCCAAATTTGAATATGAGAATAGTTTTAATCTATCTTTCTTATGATAGTGAGGAATCCAGAGCATATATATGAAGCAATTTAACAAGAGTCAGACATGTCTATAAAAAATTGGACAAATAAGTCTTAATGATTAATTTTGGAATTTAAAATCTGAACATTATTTATATGATCTTAAAATCATGTCTATAACCAACCTTTACTTTCTAGTAGGATTTGGTTTTAAAGCAAAACAATTACCTGGCTACCTGGGTCCATGAAGCTATGTGGAATTAAAATCCCATCTGGGTATGATTACATGCTCGAGTATAGAAATGTGGATTTATAATACATACAACAATGCACTATCTTGAAGCCAGACAAAAATTTATTACCCTCGAGTCAAATCCTCTACATCAGATCAATAATTTTAAATGAACAATAGATAACAGTTTTAAAATATTGGTAAATTTGATATGTAAAAATAATCAAGTACCTGATCAGATATCGCTATACTTTTTATGGAAAATCAAAGAAATACAGCTATTCAAATAAATGATGCCTATTCATAGAAGATAGAATATTCATTCTATCCAAAGGCCATATAGAGGTACTAAAAATTGATTTACAAACAAAAATACAAATACAGCAAGAAAATACTTTAGCATGCTTATACATATGGTCACTAACACCTAATAAAAACCTTGAACTGATAATCTATCATATGTTGGTGTTAGTTGATTGCAAATCAGAAATTATAAACTATAGATAATACCCCTATTTTACTAAACCACAGCAAGGAATCTATATGGAATAAGCATCTATTTGTGGAGCACAACTCTTATCATTATTGGCTCTCATTCAAATTTGACTAAATATAAGCTTATCAAAAGTATAGATTTCAAAGAAATGATCTCAATGTTTGAGGAAACAATGAAATCCCTGAAGCCATGTTCACAGGACATGTTTCACGTTTCATTTTACAAAAGTTCAAAGCCCGTAAAACACATTTCCATATTATCTAGAGACAAATGGAATAGAAGAAAAACCCATGCACCTACTCAATCAAGCATTAAATAAGATGGATATTCTGCAGATACAAAAAGCACTCCATATCCTGGTGTAATAATAAGGCTCACTATTTCTATTTCATCAGCTGAATGATTTCTATATTGAAAATTAGATACAAACTGTAATTGATAGATTTTAGAGACTATCATAAGCAAGTCCAACTTGATAGTACAAAACATTGATGTTATTTAGATGGTTAAAAAAACCTTGAGTACCATGTGTTTAAAAGAAATTGCTGTTTGAGCAAATTGAATTATGAAAAGCATTTCAGTATCATGTAAATCACATATAAAAATAGATGTATGTTTTTGATGAAAGTAACTGACTTGGTGAAAAAAGAAATTCTGGACATTAAGGATGTTGATGTTAAAACAAATTCTGAATTTTGCACAGAGAAAAAAATCATAAAAGCAAATATGAACTTTATGTCATTAGTAGGCTCTTGATTATACTATACCTTTAAAAGGTAAATTCCTTAAAATAAAGAGAAAAGTTGATATGTACCATAGGATGTATACATGTGGAAATTATTATATAAAAATGTACAGGATAAATACATTGTTTACATATATGACTGTACATGATTAATTGTTATTTATATTATGCCAGATGTCTTAAATGGGTCATATTTTTTAATCAGTTGCTTTAGCAAATTTTTTTTAAGTTTTAATGTAAATTAAACTTAACATTGTAATTTTATATATTAAACATGAGAAATATAACTGGCCTGAAGCCATCTGCAATTACACACTAATCAAAACTAAATGTAAATACATTATTATAGCATCTATTTTTCCCCTCATTAAATATCACATTTCAAACCTGAATTTATGTACAAAATCACATTTTCATTGTGATTTAAGTAATATACCTCTATAACTAAAAGCATACATACTGATTTTTTTCTGAGATTAATGGCATAATTATAATTCCTTCATATAAATGTAATATTTTTTAATTGTTTGTGAATTTGACATGTGACAGCAGTCAAACATTTAGATGGATCATATGACAGCCTTGCAGACAAACATACATTCACCAATTAATCAACAGAGAAAATATGAATTTTATATATAAGATACTACTTATGTAAAGATAATTAGGCTAGTAGAAAAATGTTAAATAATGCAATCTAATTACATATAAATTAATTCTGAAAGTGATGAATTAAAAAGTGCATTTATCAAGGATCGTGAGCTTGCTACAGGACATACATTTTACCCTTCTAACATTAAAACCATAGAGAGTAATGATCATAAGAGAAAATTCAAGGAGACATGGGTTATTGCAAAAGACCCAAGTTTAATCAATAGGAAGAAGTCTTGCATTCAATTGTCAAAAAAAATGAACATCTGATATTCATAATTTACATTTCTCACTGCAATAATTTGGATATTTTATAAACTATATATTCATCCTGCTCCTGACACAGTTAATTACTTAATTTTGCACCATGATTCTGATGAGAATTCATTGCAAATTAACTCAGTGCTATTAAGTGAAAATATATCTATACAGCTACATCTTTTCATAGTGGTTTGACTCAGCTCAAGTTTTTTCAGAATAATCCAATTAGTGATTTGAAAAATCTTTTGATCTCAGAAAATGGTATATAAAAAAGAAAACAAACATTTCTTAGTCAGTTTAACTAGAATCAATAGCATCTGAAGTGATTATAAAGCAATCAAACTGCCAACTAAAAAACAAGTTAAAACTTTTTGGAAAAAAGCTAGATTCCAGAGGATCTTACCTCCCTAGATATAAAGTAGGCTTAGGGTGTTTTAACAGACGATTCCTGTCTTATTATTTCTTAGTAAGCCTAATGAGTAAAATGGACTGTCTGAATAAGCTTTTTTCATTTACATACATATTACCTTTGCATTGTTTAATGAAATATTTATTTATTATATAACATTTTACTGATTCTCAATATATGGTTGTAGTCAACAAATTTCAGTTTGGATTTTTCATTATTTAAACTATTCATTTATATCTCGTATCTGTATTGCTTTTATCTTCATTGCAATTATTTGCACAGGAATTAAATATTTAAGTAACCGTTTTTGAATGTATAGTGAATTTACGAGATCAAATATATATGTCTCTCAGTTATGAACAAACTTCTGCCCGGAAGTAAATTAACCTGCACTACGAGCAAATATGTTTGGTGGCCGTCAAATAAAACAATACTTTTTTAATATAAAAAATTAAATTTTCTGTTTACTAATGTGTAATTTTTTGTATAATATACATATCATTTATTTATGTAATCGACTTTTTATATTATACTTATATGTATTGTAAATGGAAATTGTTAATATATATTACATCTATTGACTTCTCAATTAATGTCTATCAATCCAGCCAATTAGTATTTTGATTGACTAAATTATTTAACATTACTTTGAATAGTTAATTTATATGTATTAATATTTTGACATTCGTTTCTTATCCTGTATTTTCTGTGATCCGTTTGTTTTCTTTCCAAATTTAAATTTGCTCATTTTGCAACCTTTTATTAAATTTAAAAATGTATTAATTATTAACTGTAATCCGTCATCTCTGATGTTTTATATTGAATACCGTTCTTTAATGGGAACTAATTTGTTAAAATAGTTTACTGCCAAGTGAAGATAACAGATTAAAATTTTTATGAAGTTACGAGTTCCTATTTATGGCCAAACATTTTTTTTGAAGAACAAATTATTATCATGAAAGATGACTATAGAAGATTACGACTCTTACTAATCATATGTTTGAATTGAAATTTATGAGTTAGTAAAGTTTACTATTTGGTACTTGAGTACTAACTAAGCTATGACGTACTACACCGAAAGCATACTATTCTAATCTTACGATCTTTAAGATAACGTCTCCTAGTGATTTGCGAACAAACTTAATCGATAAAATTTGCCCGAGATCACGTGGAGAAGTCACTGTGAAGATCGCAAGATTAGAATAGTATGCCTTCAGGGCAGTACGTCATATCATACTTCATATCAAAGAAGGAGAGGGAGATGTCCACCATGTTGGCCAAACCCTGAAACAAACAAATGGAATAATAAGTAAAATTGACTAAAATGTTAGTTAAAATAATTATGAAAATGTAAATATGAAAAATGGGATAAGCCTAAAATTATTAGCGATATTTAACATTTTGCTACGGTAAAATAATATTTCAATATTCAAACAAATGTAAATATGAAAAATGGGATAAACCTAAAATTATTTCGATATTTAACAAAAATTTGCTACGTAAAATAATTTAGAAAGTGAAATATAAATAATTAAAAATCAATATGTTCATTTATATTTTTCAAAAATCAGTATTTTCAATAATATTTCAATATTCAAACAAAATAAGTAATCAAATGTAAATATGTAAAATGGGATAAACCTAAAATTATTAACGATATTTAACAATAATTTGCTACGGTAAAATAATTATCAAAATGTAAATATAAATAATTAAAAATCAATAATGTTCATTTATATTTTAATCAAAAATCAGTATTTTCAAAGACAGGTATTTACCACAATTCACATAATATACATAATCTTGTGAAAAACCTTGATATTCTATCAATTAGGCATGAATGTTTCAGTTGATGATGTTTGTTGATCGTTGATCTTATCTACCGGCGGCCTGTGTAGTACGTCATAGCTTAGTTAGTACTCAAGTACCAAAAAAGTAAATTATAAATTGCTAATTACGATTGCATGGTTTCTGACATGATAATAAAAATTTTAATAATGAAAGTAAATTTTGGCTCATTTTATGCATACACAGTATGACCCAGTGAAAAATGGTACTGTGTACAGCCACTTCCTCGGCTTAACAATCAGGGTAAATAGACAAGCAGAAACCAAATGAATACACAAATAGTTTAATAGAATTATTAGTCGGATAATTATAATACAGATATAATTTATAATACAGTTGCATTTGACTTACGATCGCTGGCCATGAAGGCATACGAAAAATAATATAGACCGGTGTGGCCTGCAAAGTTCCTAGGTCCACTTTTTCACCTACAGTGGTGGAGTTCACTGGGTTTGTTCCGTTGCTAAGTTAAACTCTCTTGACTTTCTTGTACAATCAATAAGTTCCCCGCTGCAAGTGCTACGTAATTATTTTTTGTTCCCTTTTTATTCTTGTTAGAGAATGTTACAGAAACCAATTAATTCTCAGCTATTGTCTACTTTTGGAAATCAGCACTTTTAATCTAGCTGCATTAATTAGTTTCTAATCTGGAGCGCTTATCTTTAATACAACTGATCAGTAGCGTACTAAATTTTAATTACAAAATTCCTTTCTTATTGTCAATTTCATTTAATAAAACTTATTTCAATAAAACTTATTAATTACTATATACATATAACTTATTTTAGTAAAACTTATTAATTATTATATACGTATATAGGAGGTGTTTTGCAGTGTATTTTAATAAAAACTATAAATTGATTTTAAAATTTGAGCTAGTAACTTGGATTGTTTAGCAGGAAAAAAATCGCAATTGGACAGCTATGGTGTTCATTGCTGTCGCCAATATTGGGATCTAACTGATATGTTCTCATAACTATTCATTATTCGTAGTTATATAAATGTATCCATAAAAAATTATGTTGGTGGTTTGATTATAGCTGTCAAATGCTGATTAAATATTAGCTACAAATCATTAAGTTATGTCAGCGTGTATATCGTTGTCAAAAGGAAACTTTTGTCTATGGCTGAATTAATGAATTGAGCACAGAAATCACACAGCAGACACGTAATATCCACGAACCTTGGGTTCCAGAATCTGCCATTCCACCATTACACCAAACCAAAAGGACATAGAGTTACTAAACAATAGCTATTAATTTAGTTTTAAATTAACTTTGGTATAAATCTAAATTTATGCCAGTTAACTTGAATAATCAAATTGAAATAAACAACAATTTCAGAAGAGATGTAATACAAATCAATCAATTCTATTCAGAACAACTCTTAAATAAAAACACGACCTGGAATATGATAAATTATGTGTATCTGTATGAATCTTTGATAGAAAAAAGATGAAGAGACCACTGAGGCCTGTGGATTCTGAAAAGATTTAGTACATATTAATCATTTCTACTCAGAAAAACTATTAAATAGAAACTAGTCTTGGATTATAGTAATTTATATATATATCAGAGGTAGAGATAGATGAAAAGAAGTAAAAATATTTACATATCTGATTTTTTTATTTACAAAATTATAATTTATTATTATTCTAATTATTTTAGGGTCAATGTGGTTCTTGTTGGGCCTTTTCTGCAACGGGGTCTTTAGAAGGTCAACACAAACGTAAAACTGGTGATTTAGTCTCTCTCAGTGAGCAACAGTTGGTGGACTGCTCTGGAGCTTATGGTAAAATTATTTTTGAAAAAAACTTTTTAAATGGAGGGGGGGGAACAATAAATTTAAACATTTGTATAAAAATATAAACATTATAATCTGGACCAACTGATGAATGCTGATTTAGCATGAAATACGTTTATTGGTGATTATTTATCTTTTCAACATGTGTGTCATCAGGCGGTGCAGCAATATGAAATGGCATGGAGAGTCGAGGGTGGTGTGAAACTATGAGTTCGAATCCCGCATACATTATATATATATGCAGGTTTAAGCCTGTATAGTGTATTTATTTTATTAAACAGAAGTATTGACATAAATTTAATCGCTTGTTTAATAACAAATAAATATGCGACCTCGAAATACTATTGTATTTGTTGTTCGCATATTTATTTGTTGTTGTGTGTGTGTCTGCATGCGCATATGTTTACATAATATTTTTATCTCTCTACCTATAATAAAACATTTCTTGATATCTATTTTAATTTTAGAAATCATGAACTATTTCTAAACAAATGCTTTCCTATAAAACTGACCTTGTTCTAGACTAAATGTTCAATAATAATGATGGTGGTGGTTATCGAGATAATAGTGATGAAATGGCAATAATAAAATTATAATAAAAGTTAATTATCTAACAGTTAAATGATCTATGATATTTTATTAAAAGTTGTTTTGGTTGAAGTTCATTTATACAAGTATTTTTAATAAGGTTAATGTTCCCTAGATCTTATTTATCATTAACATTGTTATTAGTACTTATGAATTTCAGCTACCAATAAAATTACCCAAGCCCTATTAACTGCAGATAACACTAGCATTAATAAAAATTGTAGCTGGTAATAGAGATGTATGAGTTCTACAGGTCTTGGTCACCATTAATATCACTACATTTATTAAAAACTGTAACTACTAATATATCCACCTGAGATCTAAAATGTATGTCATCACTAAAACTTCTATTACTATTAAGTAATGGAAGCTGCTAATAATACTAGTGAAACTCTACACACCCAGTCACCATTAATACTATTACTTCTATTTACAATTGACATCTGCTTCATCCGACCATCTACAAACCTGTCACCAATTATACTATGCTATTAATAAATTGAAGTTACTAATAGGACCACCTAAGCAAAGGATTAATAATGGTTGATGATAATAATGATGAAGATCTACATCACTTACATCACTATTACTATTAATAAATTGCAGGTGCCAATACGCCCCCCTCTAATGCTATAGGCCACTATCACAACAATATAACCATGTTATTAATGAACTGTTTTTGCTGATAAAGCCACTGAAGCTTTGCAAATGTCAATTGTAACTAAGATTATGCTGTTGCTAATAAATTCAAATGTTACAAATTGCAGTCATGATTAATTATTAATAAACAGCTATAAGAAAATATCAAATTTCTGCTCAAGAGAAATTCATTTTGTCAATGGCAAAAAGCATTAACTGAATTTTTATTTAATATGTTTTCAAATAAAAAAAACACAGAAAAAAGTCTATTTTGTGCAATCTATGCGCTAAAACTTAAAATTATTTTTTAAAAACTGAAAACAAAAATTCATTTACACTTTTTACATGCAATAGTAAAATAGTGTCCCATGATTTTTTTTTCTTTTACAATTCAGAATATCATGTGATATCAGAGCCAAATCGTAAGTTAAACATATAATAAGAATGTCCTTAAAATGCATAAATTTATTTTGGATTTAAAAAGTTATTTTAAGGGAGTAAGGTTTTTTTTTCACTTTTTGAAGATGTTTTATATTATTAATTTTATCAATAGTAGATTAACTGGATCCCAATAAATTGTAAAATGATCTAAAAAAAACCCACGTGTGAGATGGATAAATATTTTTTGAATGGTGCAAAAAAAAACGATTGATAAAATTATATTAAACATGGATAAATTTCATTCTGCAGCGGATTGGTAATAGTTGGGATAATAATGACCGATCTTCAGCCTATTATTGCATCTACTTTGTGGAATGTATCCATTCCATGAGAGAAACAACAGGAACAAACAACTTACAATAAATTGCTAAAGTGAATTAGCTGAGTTTCACAAATAACCAACTCGAGAATTACTAACAATTAAGATTTATTTACTCAATGACATGCTTACATCAATTTAACTTAACCCTACCTAGAACCTGAAGGCGTACAAAATAATAAAAGATCGGGACAATCCATTATATTTACCCTAGTCGGACTTTTGAACCTTCAGATCCGATAATCTGGGTGCTTCTCCCTGTGAGTCCTGATTAGCTTTAAAAAAAGGGTGCAAATTTAGTACGCGATCTCTGCCATTCTGAAGATCGGGACAATCCATTATATTTACCCTAGTCGGACTTTTGAACCTTCAGATCCGATAATCTGGGTGCTTCTCCCTGTGAGGTCCTGATCAGCTTTAAAAAAAGGGTGCAAATTTAGTACGCGATCTCTGCCATTCTGAATTTCAAAATCGACCAAAAACATCGTCTGACACACCTAAGTGATAAAAAAAAATACGCGAAAACGCAAAAAAACGAAAAATTTCAGATTCTGTATCTCATTTTAAATTATAAATCAAATAACTTATATATAGAGAGAATAATTAAACAAACATGAAATAAAGCGTATATTTAAACCTCAAAAAAAAAAAAAAAGAATAGTTTTAAACCTTAATCAATAAATGTTAGCCATCCTTCGTTAAATTTAATACATATTTCTTAGAATCTAAACAATAAGCTTTGATATGATTGGGGGGAGGGGGGGAGAAAAGAAACTTTAGAAAAAAAAAACTTTTAAATCTTGTTATTGTTGAGTTTAAAATTTAAGAAGTTTTGCTGTGCTCTCTCTCAAGAGGGGAAAACAAACAATTTAATTTTCCTCATCATTCAAAGTAAACTATAAAAAATCCATTTTATAACTTTTTATAGATTATGAAATTAATGAAATAAAGCCAGTAAATATATATATACAGTCTAGTTTACAAAAATAATATTAATTTCTATATACGTTTGTGTACAAGTAAGCAGTCTATAATATCGGTATTCATATCAAAACTAAATAATCTTTAATAAATTAGCTGAAATTAATATTATTTTTGTAAACTAGGCAATTTGGTGTCTTGTTTTACCTATCTAATTATATATATATTTAAAAATTACATTCCATAGATTTTTTTTTTTGTTATTGCAAATGTCACAACAATAACTAAATTTCAACAATAACAAGATTTAAAAGTTTTTTGTTTTTTTTTTAAGTTTCTTTTCTTACCCCCCCCCCCCCCATCATATCAAAGCATAGTGTTTAGATTCTAAGAAATGTGTATTAAATTTAACGAAGGATGACTAACATTTATTGATTAAGGTTTAAAACTATTCTATTTGTAATCTTGCTCTCTCTATATATAATATAAATTATTTGATTTATAATTTAAAATGAGATACAGAATCTGAAATTTTGCAAACAAAGAGAACATCTTCTGGTAACAAAAAATACAATTAATTCTGAAATGAATTAAGTTTTAGTTTGACTTTTATATATATATACCTTCGATTTTCACGTTTTGACCCTACTTTTTTTTTAATATGCGATATCATATCTATTTTGTAAGGTTTTCGTTTTTTCGTACTTTTTTATCAATTACATGTGTCAGACGATGTTTTTGGTCGATTTTGAAATTCAAAATGGCGGAGACCGCGTACTAAATTATAGACCACTTACATAGCATAGATCTTTATTTAATATGATTACTACAACGTTTATTACATTGAATGGGATTAAAGACAGATTACATTATTATATTTACAAAATACACAAGTCTATATCATACTTAATTTTATCCATATCAAACTTTAATCTTTTCAGCTTATAGCTTAGCACTGCATATAATAAAATTAGTGCAGAAAATCCTGGTTTGAACCCAGAGGAAAAATTGAAATAGTAAATGTTAAGAAGCCTTATTTAATTGAATCATAGCTGTGAGCCTTTACAATGTTTAGTTATATAGTATTTTAAAAATACAAATATATTTTAAAATAACAAATATTAGCAATAGAAGCGCATACAAAATATGTTGTGAGCAAATTACAAACAAAAGAAGAAAGATGTATATTATGAAGATTTTAGAATACTTGAAACAAAAAGAAACTTCAATGAAAGAACTTCTGTTACTAAAACTATGTATGTATGTGAACAATGTCAGTAAATTAAATTTTGTTGAAGAAATATCATTTACAAAAAGGTAAAATGTAAAACATATTTAAAAAATCATTATCTATGAAATCATATCTAACTTAAAATGTGTAATTACTCTATTCAGACCTATATAACTGTACAAAATATTGGATTGGGTTCAAAACTTTAAAATGTTGAAAATTAAACTGTTAAAAATTAAGTCATCTGCTTAAATAACATGATGTGGATGAAGTTAGTATTAGACAGATGCAATGTGCAAAACCTCTACATGAATAACCTTATTTAAGCAATTATAGAATATCACTGATATTGATTATTACTCAGATAAGCACTAAATGATTACTATATGAAAAGCTTTTAGACAGATTTTAAGACCATAAGAACATAAACAGCATCATACATCTTAAAACAATAAAGTTTAGACTATTATATAGCTGTTTCAAAGACATTTTCATTCAGAAATTAATATTAGTTAACTTTCTGGTATAATCGAGCAGCCAACTATGGTATATTTTGTTCCATCCAACCCTAACCAACATTCTAAAGTATATAGTAGATAATAACATATTTTATAAACATTGATTAGAATAGAATAAGTATTATTTACTAAATTGCAAATGTATGATACTTTTCAACATGCACATATACATAAAACAGATGCTTTTATGTGTATAGCATACATATATAAATCAAAATTATAGTATAAACAAAATTTAAAAAAATAATAAATTGAGAGGACACATTTAAATATATTTTACAGAATCTGATTACTCACACATTCAGTCAAGCAATAAAAATTAGAAAATAAAGTAACACCCAATTTTTAAAATAAAATAAATAGTGAAATCTCTGTTTTATCCTATTGAATATGCTCTGGGTAATATTCTTTTTTATATAATTTTTTTCTCCTATATATGTGACTAGTCTATTAATCAAGAAATTACAATCACTTTAATTATTTTAATAAATTGTTTTTCTCTTCACTAGTGAAAATTGATAAATATGAGTATGAGATTTGAACATTAAATCTTGAAAGTGCTAAGCAGACCTATTACACATTATTTTAAATATAATTATAGCTTCACTAACGCATGCGAAAAAAGTCGCATATTTATAATTTAATTATTTTAATGTTTTTAAAATCAATATTAATTTGAAGTATGTTCTACATTTAGCATTATACTTAAAAAATATTTTACTTACTGTACATCGAATTCAGATAGAATAATAACAAAAGAATAAAATGTATATGCTTTTAATGTAAATCATATATATATATATAATTGTGTACAACACTGAATGAAATTTTATTAATATATATATTTATAACTGTGTATAACACTGAGACTTAAAAATGTTGACTAGAGTATAATAAAATTTATTTACTAATGTTGCCTTTTTTTCTAAATGCCACCACTCAGAGATAAAAAAAAATAGCTGTTGAATATAGTAAAATTTGAGAATTCTGTGTTTTTTTGTTTATTTATTTACATTTTTTTGAATATCATATAATTGAAGTTGTAGAGTTCAATACAGCATAGTTTGTGCCTCTACTGTATATTTCATTCCATCCTATATTTCAATCTCCATCATTTTTATTTTATTTCTACAATTATCCAGACTGAATAAGTTAACTGATATTAATCAGTTAGATGAAGAAAATATCCTCTTTCTCTTTACCAATTTATTTCAAATCCTAATAAATGTTTTCGGGTGCTAAAAACATTCTTGCTAACTTTTACTATAAACTACATGTTGTAAAAACCCAGACATATGATAACTTTAACACTAAATATATTGAAACAGATATTACTGAAGAATAATATTTTAATATGTTTGTAAAGTACATTAGGCTCATTAAATATGTTGTCTCTTTTTCTCCTGATTGAAATCACATTTAAATATAGCATTAGATTTTGATCTATTCATAATAAAACTTAATGCAGAAGCAAAACTTTCCCCATAGTTAGCACCACTCAGTGCAATCCAAAATAATGGATGCAAAAAGGTTTGTGCATAACATTCTTATGTAGTGCCTACTCATCCAATACCCACAGACTAGTTTCTAAACATGTGTCTTTTATCAGTGAGAAGCCTTGAATTTGAGGACACTGCATTTTAGATTTTAGGATCTGTTACAACCCTTCAGCATCTATATTTTACCTTTTCATTTAACTATAAAGTTTTGAGTCCAAAATGCAAACACAATTAATGTTTTCAATTCAAGTTCATTTGTTTGTGTCATTGAATCTTTAATAACCATAGGCACTATAATCCTATTGGACAGGATTGGTATTAAACATCATGTGATCATGATTACCATTCTTTGGGCTTACTCAGACTGTTAATACAGAGGCAAAATTCTCCATATAGTAGTGCTACTCAGTGCAAATCAGAATAATCAAACAACACAGAAAGGTTTTTACATAAAATCTCTATTCAGTGCCTATTCATCCAATATTCCCAGATTAGTTTCTAGCTGATGTGATTCATCAGTGAAAAGCTTTGAAACTGAGAGCACGCATCTAGATCTTAGGATCTAATGCAATCCTCCAGCAGTCATCTTTTTTTTAGTTAACTAGTGTAAAATATGGCTGTTTGAGGGATGCATTATAACCTAAAATCTAGATGCAGTGCTCTCATATCGAAGATTCTTCACTGATAAAACCCACAAGCTAAAACTAGTCTGGCAATATGAAATGAATAGGTACTAGTTAGGAATTTTATGCACAAACCATTTTGCATCCATTGACTACTTTGGCTTGCACTGAGTGGTGCTACTGTATGGAGAGTTTTTCTGTCTTATAGCTTGTATACACATGAGGAATGGTGATCATGACATGTTTAATGACATAATAAAACTTTTGTATGTAAACTGTTTATTTTTTGATAATACAGTGTCCCACAGTGAAAAAGTGACTATTTTTTCCTTCAAGATTCCTAAAGATCCAACATGTTGTAAATCAACAGTTTAGTTATTCACCACAAAAATTTAAAATGGTAGCTTGTTTAGATCATGGGTTATATCATGAAATGTAACAATGTATTTTATTCCTTCACAGATCATCTTCAATGACTTCTCTGACATCACAAAATCTTGAAAGTCATTTCAAAAAATCTTTGTAACTCATGGCTTTATTGATGTAAATAGACAAAATCATTTAAATGTGTCTTTGACAGTTTTGTCTAATGTTAGCACATTGTTTGATCATGGCATAAGGATTAAAACACATTATTATATTTTATGTTATAAATCATAATCCAGATATGGTAGCACTTTCAAACTTTTGTGATGAATAGCTAAATTGGCACTATATAATACATACATTAATTAAGAAGTAGCTTTACATGCAGCATGGAGAGAAAATCAGGTACCTGTCTTTTCATTACTGAGACATTGTACATACCTGTAAATTGATTCATAATGCAAATACATTCATCTAATATGTTCTCTGCTTGTATTCAACACGATAAATAAATAAATATGGTTTTCATCATTTAATTCATTTTCTAGGTGTAAAATCTGGTGGTAGATGGCACCACTATTTAAAGCAATGAAAAGAAAGGGATTGCTAAAGAAATTAACAGTGTTCTATAATAAATATGATGTAGCTAGAATTGTATGGAAGGGAGAGGCAGTAGCAGGGTTAACATATGGTAATGATGCAATATGTGTTAGTAAAGGGATATTAGATTATTTAGAAAAAGTACAAAGAGAAGTAAAAAGACATGCATTAGATGCAGAAGTGTGGATGACAAAGAAGACAATTCAAAGAAAAATGATATGGTCAAGTTTTTATATGAGATGCAAAAAGCAAAATAAAATGTTTGGTAGATTGCAGTTTATCGATAATAAAAGAATAGCCAAAATAGTATTTAATTGGGTTATGAATAATGGGCAGGCAACAAGATGGGTGTGAAAGGTAATGCATAATATATTATGTAGAAGATTTAGATAAAGAATTTATGTCAGTATACATATGCAAAATGTGGGATGATTGTGTTAGGAGAATTGTTGAGTGTTTTAGTGTTAAGGAATGGGATAGAATAGATGCATTAATAAAGAAAAGGGAGATGGAGAGCTAGTATGGAGAGTAAAAAGGGTTTAAATATTTATAGAAGTAACCAGAATATTGGTTGTGAGTTAATTTATGATAATAGCAAAAAAAGTAGTTTACTGTTTAAGGCTCAAACAGGATCTTTAGCAACAAGGAAATATACATGTAATTGGAAAAATATGGGTGATTTAGGCTGCAAGCTGTGTAAGGAAGGTATGGAAAATATTAGGCATCTGTTAATTGAATGTAAATGCCTGAAAGCAGAAAGGATACAAATAATGATATGGAAGAATAAATATGAACAAAGTGATTATACAGAAAGTGGCTTATTGGTTTTTATGCTGGGTTTGAAAAAAGATAAGGGAGTTTTAGATCTAAAGGCCATGGAGTTGACAAAGATTATGTTGTGGAAATTGGATTGGGCAGGGTAGAAAAGAATATGGGTAAACTTGGGGTGGGGAACAGAGAGGGGTTCAAAGTGGCTAACAGATTTCTCTGGGCATAGTTTCTGAGAGATTGTTGACTCTGTATAAGGAGAAGTCACAATGCATCACATCACATATAAAACATTTAGTCAATGTTTTAAATACTAAGCATGTTACCTAAATTATTACAAAGTATATGACCATTAGTCATAGGTTTTTTTAATTTTTTTATATTTATAAATTACATTTTAGGAAATGAAGGGTGTGGAGGAGGATTAATGGATCAAGCATTTGCATACATCAAAGACAACAAGGGAATTGACACAGAAGAATCCTATCCTTATGAAGCTGAGGTGAATATTGCATATGTTTTAGAAAAAAATTAGGATACTTTGAACTTTAGACATATTAAAAATAAAAAAAATTATTTCTCTATGCTACTGAAAAATAATTGTTTAAAACATAAAATGCAGTTTTGGATACAAATAATGTTCTGAGAGGAAATCCACTTTCCACACCTCCATCAATGTCACATAAAAATCTTATATTTATCTTACTGTTAACTGTATACTGCTTGGTCCACCATGTTATATAAACTTTTATTATGATGCTG
This sequence comes from Epiperipatus broadwayi, assembly GCA_028023455.1. Classification (NCBI taxonomy): domain Eukaryota; kingdom Metazoa; phylum Onychophora; class Udeonychophora; order Euonychophora; family Peripatidae; genus Epiperipatus; species Epiperipatus broadwayi. Next base: position 710,795 of record JAQFVV010012651.1, on the reverse strand, counting down.
ATGTTACTAATGATTTGACCCTAATTGATGAAAATTGCCAGTAAAGATATATATAATACTTAACTTCTTGTTGATTAGATACTAATTCTTTGCACTTTTTTAACAGTGGTTTAAACTATTCTGTAATTGACATTACTGAAGATTTTAAACACTATCTGCCTGCTTTGTTTCTTAAAGTGGTATAAATTCTTGTAATGTTAATATGAACTGATTGCAATATGCTCATAAACTTTTATAATACTCCTCATCTTACTGATGAATAAATATTAACTGCCTGCTCTTTGCTCAGAGTGTTATAGTGTTGTAATGATACTGATATTGGACACTGTCTACTCTTTATACTTAGTGATATGAAATTGTATAATGATAGTGATAATATTGTTAGTTAGTAATTGACTATTCTTTACTTAGAGTTGTATATATCTTATTTATCATTTTATTGTTTATTAGATATTAACTGACTGTTCTATCATTACAATCATATAAACTCTTAATAATACTATTATTACTTTTGATTAGACACTAACTGTTTGTTTATTTTTCAAAGTTATTTGCATAAACTTCTATAATGTACTGATGTTACTGTTGGTTAGGCATTAGCTTCTTGCTCTTTGCTTAAAGTCATATAAACTTTTATAATGGCATTGTTTTTATTGTTTATTAAATACTAACTGTTTGTTTGTTTATCAGAGTTACATAAACTCACAATGATACTATAGTTACTATTGATTAGACATAAATTGCTTACTCTTTGCTTAGTGACATATAAATTCTTGTAAATGCTTTAGTGTTGATTATATACTATCTGTTTATTCATTTCTCAGAGGTATGTAAGCCATTTTAATAATACACAGAGTCTAAACTCTCTATACAGTTACAACATTCAGTGCAAGCCAGAATAATCAATGGATGCAAGAACGATTGTGCATAAAATCTCTAATCTAGTGCTTACTCACTCAATATCTCCAGACTAGTTTTTAGCTTGTGGTTTTCATCAGTGAGGAGTTTTGGAGCTGAAAGCAATATACCTAGATCTTAGGATCTAATGCAACCCTCCTACAGCCACCTTTTATCTTATTAGATAACTATAAAGCTTTGAATGCAAAATGAAAATGCAATAATGTTTTCAATTCAAGTGGTTATTAAAGAACCAAAGACATCAAAAAGTATAGATGTTGAACTGAATTCGGATCTATATGACTATACAAGCTAATAAGCTTGAATTAAAAACATTATTGTGTTTTCATTTTGTACTCAAAGTTTTATAATTAGCTAATAAGGTAAAATGTAGCTGCTGGATTGTTGCAAGAGATCTAAGATCTAGGTGGTGCTCTCAGATCCAAGCTCCCCACTGATAAAAGCCATATGCTAGAAACTAATCTGGAGATATTCAATAAGTAGTCACTAGATAGAGTTTTTATGCACACACCTTTTGGCATCCATTGATTACTCTGGCTTGAACTGGATTGTGCTACTGTATGGAGAGTTTTGCCTCTGTGTAAACAGCTTGTGTAGGCATAGAGAGTAATGATAATGTAATGTGTAGTGGTTTAATACCAGTCCTTTTAATAATATTAATATTATTATTGGATTGTATCCTCCTGCTCTTTTCTTATAATGATAGTCTTATAGTGATACTGATATTATTGTTGGTTCACTTTAATAATTGATTTTTCTTTTTTTAAAGTTATATATCTTATAATAATGCTTATTTTAGTACTAACAGGACATTAATTGACTGCTCTTTGGTAAGGGTTATATAAACTTTTATATGATGAAGTTTAGATTACTGTTGATTAGACATTAGGTGACTTTTTCCCCTAAGAATTAAATCAGATAAACTGGTAAGAGGAAATGCCGGACTTTACTATTTATTTATCACAATATTATTTACTTGAAAATTCATATAGTATTATTATATCAAAGAACATGCCAAGTGTAAGATATTCATATGATAATCTTTTGATGGAAGATATGATTCATTATCTCATTTCAAAATCTAAATCACTTAATATTTTCTCTGTTACTTTCATCACTGATTTAATTTCTTTAACAAACAGAAGGGGAAAAAATATCATTTGTCAGTTTGCTGAAGAAATTTTATTATTCTTAATATGCTAATGTTTTTTTATTTTTGGTTTTTGCACTTCAAATCTTTTTTATCTTTCTTATAGCTTTTCAATTGTTAAATTAATTTGTTTTCTGTAAACAAAATTATTTTCTAAAATCATAATGCCAAAATTACTGAATCTTTCATTGTTTTACTTTTATCATGTGATCAACTGATGCTCATGGAGATCTAAGCATGAAAGAGGTACCATGAATGCAAATTTTATATTGCACTCAAATCTGATTTTTTTAGATGAATTGCCAAAAGTATTGGATCTCCATTCTTTTGTATTCCAAACCAAAATATGTATTATATTAAATGTAACTAATAATAACTATTATGATTATTTATCAATCTTTGCTCAACAAAAGTTCTGAGGATGACTATTAAAAAATCAATACTGTCAACTCTCATTTAAAAATAAATAAATTGCTTGTACTAAGTCTATAAAAAGTGATTATTATTTGTGTTATTACTTATATTTATTATAATATAGCATACGAAAAAAGAAAAAAAGAGAAATGAATGGTTTTATTATAGTATTTAAAAATTTAATTTATTAAACTATAATTTTTTACTATTTATAATTTTTTAAAAATACTTTTATCATTTGGCATCCATATTTAAATGTAATTTTAGTTAATTCAGCTTTTAAATGTGTTAAGCTTGTGTTTACATTTGGAGAGGTTATTACTGTCACATTTTAGGTGCATAGTTTTATGGTTATAGCTTTAATATATATTACTTAATTAACTTATCTAATTCATATATTTTTTTAAGGACAAGCAATGCCGCTTCAAAAAATCTGATATAGGTGCTACATGCACAGGGTTTGTAGATATTCCCTCAACAAAAGAGGATGAATTACAAAAAGCAGTGGCTACAGTTGGCCCTGTGTCAGTTGCTATTGATGCTGGTAATGAATCTTTTCAATTCTATAGTTCAGGAGTCTACGATGAAAAGCAATGCAGCTCTACTTTATTGGATCATGGTGTTTTAGCTATTGGTTATGGAAAATATCAAGGGAAAGATTATTGGCTAGTTAAGAATAGGTAAGTTGAAAACGTTTTTTTAAAATAGTAATTAATATTAGCAAATTAATATAAAAAAAAATTAAATTAGACATGACAAAAAAAAATTTGTTTTTGGAACATAATACAGTGTAAAATAACACAACAAAATATATGCGGAGTGAGAAAATAAAATGAAAAGTTTGGGGATATTTCAATTTTCTATTTTGACATTTATGGAATTAACAAACAACTTTTATTAAAATAAAATAGAAGGGGGAAAAGCAATATAGCTGGAAGAATAATTTATAATTATATATGAAAAAGGGATAAAGTAAATGAATGATTGATAATATAAAAACATTTCAGAAGATGGAAATATTTCACATAGTTAACATGTTTTGCAAAAATATATAGTTCACGCACAGATGTGTCTAATTTCCTTTAAGAAAATGCCGTTTACAAAACATCATAAAAATATAATAATTAAAATTTTTAAAGAATGTATTAATAATGAGAGAAAATCAGTAGCATAAGAGGGGATAAAATGATCATTTTCTAAAATGGTGAGAAGTTGTCCCAAAGTTCAATGAATTGAAAAAAATATAAATAATTTAACATGAAAATATTTTTAGAAAAACTAAAACCAATAACTAATTTCAACATATATAATTATAATGTTTGGTGCCAAAAGTGCACTAAGACAAGCAAATATCTCATGGAAGAAGAATAACCGACTTCTCAGACATATTAACATATAAATGTAAAGTCATTATAGATAAACAACGAAATTAAAATAAACATTATATATATATTGTGTGTGTAAAACTAATTGTGTAAAATTAATTTTATAAACATTATATAGCTAGAGGTAGCAGGACTGTTTGGTTCTGTTCTTTTCTTGAGCTGATGAAAGTAATAGTCTTTATCAAAATATTTGTTTTCTTTTATTAAAAACCTCAGGGTTTTGTACTTTAAACACAGTTCTTCCTTTCATGTGAAGGATGAATTTTGTTGACATAGTTAATCAAAGAATTGAAAAAGATTCAAATTTTAATATAGAGAATCTAGAGAGAAGCATGTAAAACATTTTTAAATCTTAAGAAATCAAAAAAATTCCAAGGAAAAAAAGAATTAACTGTAAAACCAATGATTTCCATGAATGAATGATTTGATAAATCAATGGATCAACCTTCCACCAGATTAGTTCTCAAAGCTTGCAATGATCCTTCTAAAATTTTGGACTCCAGAAAGATTGTGAAGGATGAAAAAATCTGTTCAAACAAAAATTATAGTGTGAATAACATGAATAATGCGATAATACAGCAAAGGGCTCAAGATAACATTGGAAAATAAATGAAAACCATCAAAACATACATTAAGAAGGAAGATATGAATGGAAAATCACACCAGAAGAAAAACATATGGTCTGATAGGGGTAAACCAACCAGTCTGGAACACAGACAAGAGGACCTTAAAGTAAACCATTCTACTTTATTTTCTAATAGTAAAAAAAATCCTAATAACTTTTTAACAAAAAATAACCCTTCTAATTCTAAAAAAGATATATACAATTTAAATGCTATATCTGATGATAACTCTAGTAATTCCACACTTTTTGTCCCTCAGAGTCTTGATCAAAATAAAGATGCCAATAACATATCATATGCTAAAATTTTACAAAATCCTAATAATAAGTGTTATGAGTCACAAAATATACCTGATCTTTTCAATATGTTGGAGGATGAATGTCCTGTCCCTGCTGAAAATGGGGTACCTGGTATGGACATCTCTGTTTTTAGGCTGGATCAAGTGGAATTAAATAACATTATAGATGATTTCAATTCTACTATTCCATCACAATTACATCGATCTTTTTTAAATTATGTTAATGAAAAAACTAATTTTTGCCATTACTAACAAAAATAAAGACCTATTTACATTTCCAATTGATAAATTTTGTAGCCAAATCACAGCAAAAATGTACAAAATACTAAATCATCCAAATTTACGTAATTGTGGAATGCTATGACCTCTCAAAAGCAGATATTGCAAGGGGCTATGAAATTCATTGATGACAAAATTTTATGTACAATTGACATGAATAGACTGGTGACATTGACAGGCCATATTCATAATTGTTATCTGAGTTATTTAATTTGATCTTCAGAAAAATCCTCAGACCTTATGGAATAATATCAAACATTACATATGTCCTTGAAAAAAGAGCAAACATTCCTGAACTCACAAATTCTGCACTCTTTTCAATTATCCTCAATAAGGAGGTAGCTCTGCCAGACATTCCCACAATTCACTGCATGGAGTTTAACCTCCTAATAATATCTTTTCAGGGCATTCTGCCACAGTGTTTTCACTGCAGGTTGAGGTCTCACCTTGTCAGGGATTGTCCCTCAAAGATCTGTCCAAATTGTAAGCTTAGGAAGACTAGATTACATAATTGTATTTCTGGATCTACACAGGAGAAGCAACATTTTATATCAAAGCAAGAAGAATATATACAGTCACAACCAATTAATTCTGAGTTATCACAGCCTTCAGAACAAATGTTTCAAACTATCCCACAGCCATTGGAAAAAGCTCCCTGGTTATCTATAAGTTTTGGCACAGATTCAGATTCTGATATGATGTTAACAGTGTCTGCAGTCATGCTTTGTGCCAAAAGTAAGAGAAAGGTCAGCAAGCAAAAAAGGAATGCCAGCAACTTTTTTGACAGCTCAAGAGTTTAAATGTCAGAAAAATCGAAAAAGAGTTCCTCAGATCCTGAATTGCCTGACAGGAATATAAAAGGAAAAAAGCATAGGGCCTATGGGCATGAAGAAGGGTCAATTGTGAGCCAAGAACATACCTGCCTCTGATAATATTGAGGAAAGATCCACTCAGAGGTTAATGTTAACGAACAAGGAGTTTAATACACCAGATTGTGACTCTATTGGAGGTTTCTGAAGTGAAGGAAGCACAAAAAGAAGGATATATTTATGACAGGAACTTAGAACATAAGGAAAGTGAAATTGACAATTTAAAACTGGTGCAGAACAATCTAAAAATCACAGGTCTTGATAAACTAGACAAACCACATTGCAGTGTTTATTTTAACCAAGATCAATACCTAGTGATGGATGTTAAATATAAAGGTAGATGAGGGCAGAATGGGTTTGAGTTGCACTGAAATTATCTAAAAATCCTAATTGGGGGTAGGGTATTTATGGAAGGAATGCTACAGCATGCAGTTTTTCCTTGAGAGGACCAGGCAGTCTGCTGCATCACAAAGAGGGGCCTGGACAGTAGGCATTTCACTGGAGCCTGCCACGGAGAATGTATGGACAGCATTTTTTGCAGGATATTGCATTTTGAAATTAGAAGCCTTTGAGAAATTCGACCATTGGGATCTGAGTTTGTGACAGAAATAACTTGCCTTTTGGTTTCTCATGTGTATTATGACATGGGACCATTGTCAACATTTAATCATTGCATGAATTTGTGTGACCAATGAAAATAGCATTGTTATTTGTCATTTGGATGTAACATTGTTCAATTACTAATATCATAAGTAAATTGTCAGATATCATATCATGTGAGCATGGTGATCTAAAAAATTATATCTAGATAATGAAGTTCTTTGTTAAAAAATTACATTAAATCAAAATATGGATTGTGAATCATAGGATAATTTGGTTTATCACTGTATATAAATATGTAAATTTGAAGAATAATAAATCTTTTTGAAAAAAATGAGGTTACCAAACTGTACCTTGTGTAAAATAATTTTTATTGAAATTAATAAAAATTATTAACTAAATTAAACTTTGAACCTTATCATCCTAAAAATGATATTTACTGCATTTACCAAAATTAATCCAATCTTTAACTGTTTCTAATTTTGTTTTTATAGTAAAACGTCCTTTATTTCTTTCCAGAATGTCAATTAATTATTCACAACTTTTTATATCTTTGCAGTAATCATGTGATACATCTTTATCCAGCTGAGAGCAAATGTTATTTTAATGATATATCGAGTACTTATATATTTTAATAGTCATGACATTTGTTCCTGTAAAGATTATAATATTTCTTTTGTCCATAAAAATGTTCAAATTAAACTTTTATGGAAGAAAATAAATTAGAAACAAAATAAAATGTTTAACTAATAAAATCTTACATAAAAATAAATATCTCAATAATATCCAAAACATAAATTCTAAAATAATAAAAATTATCAATAATATAATAAAAATAATAAGTTGCTTATGAAAATATAAAAAGAAAACATTTTGAGTAAACATTTGTATTAATTAATAGTTGGCGATCTTCCTTACAAAAAAAGCAAAAGTTCCCGAATGTTACAAGATGATAGACTTGCTTATAAACAAATTCTTCACGGTGGCCATTATTGCAGTAATAGAATTCTGACTGGAAAAAGAACGTTTATATTTTGTTAAGCAAAAGGATCAAAATAATCTTTGTTTTTCAGATGAGTTTTGATATACTCAATACAAAAAATATGTTCATTTATGTTACAGTACATGTTTTACTATTGATGATGAAAGTGTCATACATCTGTAGACTATAGTTTGCCTATATTTTAAAAAAGCATGATTGATTTTTGATATGTTCAGAGCCAGACTTAAATCTAAAAGGGAGCACTCATTAATTATATTTTTGAAAACAACACAAAAAGATTTTTTAACAATGAGTTTTTTGTCTGGAATAAATATAAGAATTAATAAAAAGTTAGTGTATTAACTAACGACTTTCTGGTTGAACTCCATAATGTATTCAGTCCTAATTTTATATGAAACAGTTCTTTATATAGTTTCACTCAGTTACTGCACTTAATTAAAAGATCTTCATTTTAATCTATTGACTTTTTGCTTTAGTTTTTCACTACTATTCACTGATATCAGATTTAGCAAGCATCTTACTCCTCAGTCAACTATGTCTGACTCATTCTGACTAGCTTTGATTATATCTTTCTTTTCTCTCTTCATTAAAGTTCTGCAGACATATTCATTATTGTCCTTATGCAAATTAGGATATCTAAATTAATCTGCACTTTACATTAATTGCTTATTTTGCATTTCATTATTTTTGAAGTAATTACAATATCTTTTCTCATTTATATTGTTTTCTATAAGGCACAAGCATGAAAATTTATATTTTAATAAGGTAACTTTGGAAAAATACCTCATTGATCATGTGTTGTTCTTATGTTTTGTTGCGGTAAAGACTGTATTGTATTATAATCATTTTATTTTGCAATTGTTTTTAACTTTCCAAATAATGAGTAATTCTTTTACATCAACATGACCATATTAAATTGAGTTTTTTTAATTTTTAAAAGACAATGAATAACTCTTTTGCTAACCAATATAAGCTGGGCTATGCCTTCTATCTGAAAATAGCATAATGTTACATGTTTACACAATTATTAGCTACAGTATGACAATCAAAGCTAATCTTAATTCACAAATTTATACATATTTTAGAGTATTAAACATTAAATTATTTTCATCACATCTTATACTCTATAATGCAATTTTAAATACTAAAATGAATATCAGGAACATCATTACATAAAATATAAGAATAAATTCAAATTTCTATAAAATATAATTTTAATAATGAATAATAATTTTATAATTAATTTTAGAATATAAAGAGTACTTAATTATCTTTTGTCCATTTAGAAAAAGTTTCTAATATAGTATAAATTAAGCTTAAATAATTTTACATCACTGGGCCCTTACACACAAATATATCATTGATATGATAACCATTTTCTTAATCTTTTTTATTTTTCTGTCCTTTGTTGAGTAATAGTAAAGCTTCAGGTTATAATATACAATTAAATCATTTTATTTTTACATTTTATTATAGATACCATATGGTTTAAAATTTGTTATTTTTAAGTCATATTTATTTCATTATGTAAAAATTTGAATTTCTATCCTGCATTTAAAGTAGTTTACTAGCATTTAGAATTCACTTCATGACACTTCATAAGAAATTTGGAGAAATCAAATTTTTCTCTATTCCTCTATAGTTTATAGGTTACAGTTAGAATGAAATTTTACTTTCATTATTTTAAAAGATGCATACTTTATTGAGATCACAAAGAACATAGTTGTACTCACATTAACAAAGCTAAAACTCCATTTAATATTTCAAATTGTTTAAAACATTTTATACTTTTTAATCATGTGCTCTTTTTTTTATTTCATAAATATAAATAAGTATAGAAAACTTTTTTGCTTTTAATTAAATGAGCCAAAAATATAAAAAATTACAAATCAAACTTTAATTAAAACCATCTTTATAGCCAAATACTTTACTTAATCTACTTTTTTTAACTAAACAATTTATTTTTAGTGTTATTCTTTTAATAAGATGTATTATAAAATATTCTTTTATTAAAAAAATTTCTGCATTTAGGAAAAAAACTCTTAATTACAGAAAGTCATATATATGCCTCAATTAATTTTGCTAATCCAAAAACCCTTTAAACCATAAGAAACAATAAAAATACTTTACATTTTTCCTTTCTATTAAATATTTAGTGAATAAAAATGAAATATATATTATTATTATTTTTTAAGTGTTGAATAATTATAACTGTAAAGGCTTTCATCTTTTTATTTCTTTTAGTGTATAGATTTTTAATGTGCACACACACATGCATGTAAATGTATGTTCAATCTATTTTTTACTTTTTTTAAATTACTAACATAACTCTGTCTATGTTTGTTTCAACTCTATTTTAACCACAAATTATGGGCCTGGGCAATGAAACTTATTTCAGCATGTATAAAACATTTATGTAATTTAATTTTCTACTTCTTTTTTTTCTATGTATTGATTTCTGTTATAACATACTATAACATTTACACCTTTTTAGACACTTTATCAATACTTTTATTTGTATTAAACTAACAGTTTCGACTGTCCTGCAGTCATCATCAGAGCTACAATATTCAAATATATAATTATACAATTATTACACTTATCCACATATTCATATATAAAATTAAATACACAATATAAACAAAAATAATTATACATTTTAATATGACCTTTATAAATAATAATTTCCCGTTTTATTACTTTACCTTTTAAATAATTTTTTTAAAATTATTTTATATCAGTTTATTTTATTTTTTAAAATATTATTTAATATCATGATTATAGCTTTAACATTTATTTTACTATTTAATGCATATTATTATCATTTTTTATATCATAAAATCAACTTCTAATCTTATCTTATTTTTATTAAATATTTCTATCAATTGACTTTACCCACATTACAAATTATTTTGTTTTTTATTACAAAAAATTACTTACCTCTTGTTGATTCTATTACTAAAACCCAACTGACAAAAAATTTCAAAATTTATATTTGTTTAATACTCCCTCTATTGTCATTTTCATTAACTTTTTTATTTTACTCTTTTCAAATTCTAATTATTATTAACAATTGTTTATAAAATTATTGTTCTTATCCCAAAATCCCTATTAAGACTTGGTTTTATACTTTTAATCAAGATTGCCTCTTTAATTTGCCTATCCCTTCTATTATTTGTGTAAATAATCATTTTATACACTCTTTTTCAAACCTATGACCTGTTTCTAATGAATGCAAATAAATATATGATCTCTTATCATATTTATGTTGAATTAATCTGGTATAAATATTGAATTCTTTGTTTCTCCCACATAATTAGTTTTTATATTTTTACTTTACCATGATTTGTATTCAATTTTATATACACCATTTATGTCTTTTCTACTTTTCTTACATACTTATTATCTAATATATTAAGTGTATTCTTCCTTCTTTTATTTACTATCTTAAATTTTATTACATTATTAAACATTTTGTTAATTTTAATAATTATTCTATTCATACACTTTACAAAGTTTTAATATCTATATATTTAATCATATCTATTTTATTTTTTCTACTTACTATCCCATTACTTGTATTAAATTTCTCTTCCAATTTTCTCATATTTTCTTCTATAACTTTTTCTGGATATTCATTATCCCTAAACTCTTTAATTATTAATTCTATCTTTCTTCTATAATCTTCCTCATCTGAGCAATAATTCCAAGCTCTATATATTCTTGAATTTATGCTACTTATTTTATATTGAACATCTATATTTGAATTCTAATTACTCATATTGCTATCTACATTACTTTTTTGATATACAGATGGCTCTTTCTTGCATTCACCATTTTTATATAATTTTTCTAACAAAATATCCAAATACAATAACTTATTATCACTTTATTTGTCTACTGTAAATTTTATATTTTTATCTAATCTAAAATCTCCTCAAGATACATATCTATTTGCCTTTGGCTCTTGTTGAAAATCATTAAATAATCATCAACATATCTTTTCATAAAAATTGGACCATTAGTATAATTAATCATTAAATCTTCCATATTCTCCATATAAATATTACTAAGTACCCCACTCAATGCCCCTACTATTAGTAATCCTTTATTTTGCTTATAATATTCTCCATTAAACTCAAATGTATTCTCCTTACAACAAATTTTCATTATTTCTCTCAGTTTCTCTATTGATATTTTAATGTTTTTATATTCATCATCTCTATATTTTTTATTGCTAACTCTATTGCTTCTTCCACATTTATATTTGTGTACATTGATATAACATCTATTTTTACCATACTTAACTTATAATTACTATATTATTTATTTTATCTTTAATTTCTTTTATTAACTCATTATTTTTAATATAAAAACTACTTTTAAAATTAATATATTTCTTAAGAATATTACTTGATATACATTTAGATATTCTATCAAAATATGAATTTGTACCATTTATGACTGATCTTAAAGACACCCCTTCTTTAAATATTTTTGGTGCTCCATAAATTCTTGCCACACCACAATATTTATTTCCCCAAAATGCAAATACTTTTCTATCTATTAAACTATTATTGTATAATCCTTTTACTAACTCATAAATCTTCCCATTTTTTTTATTTTGTATCATCTTTCTTTATTTTAATAAAATATTCCTCTTCCAACAATTTATTCATTTTATCAATGTATTCTTCTTTATTCATTAATACTAATTTATTACCTTTATCTGACTTTATAAACACTATTTCTTTTTCTTATTTATCCTTTATTTCTTTAACCTCTTTTATTTTAATTACATTATTTAAATTATTAATCCCCTGGTTCAATTTTTTGTTTATTTTCAATATTTTTATTTTATTTTATATACCATATTATTCACTTCTTTAAAACTTTCCATCCATAATTTATCCTTCATATCAATTACATTATTAATATCCTTATTTTCATAATAATATATACCATAATTAGTCTCTAAATACTTTTGTGCTATTTTCTCTACTAATGTTTACATTTCTATTATATCTTTATTTTTACATACTCCATATGGTACATATTTTATAACTTTATTTAGTATATTTTTCTCTTCTTCACTTAGCTCAATATTTGTTAAGTTACAAATCTTCTGTTCATATTTATGAAGTCTTTCTTTATAATCTTGAATTTCTTTTCCAGTCTTCAATCTATCCATTTTCTTCTTATGTCTTATTATTGCATTCCTACTTATCATGTCCATCTTTTCATTACATCATTTCCTAAATATTTCTTCTTCTTTAAAAGTTGTCCTTTTATTCACAAACTCTTCAATATTACTAATATTTTTATATACTTTACTTTTCATTTTATATAACTTTCTTTCATATATTTCTTTATAATTTTCTACTCAATATTCTTCAATAATTTCTTTTATCACTTATTCGTTTCCTTAGTTTATCCAACCTTATAAAATTTGGTATAACTTCATATTTTTCAAAATTCTTTAAAAAATTTATTTTTCAAATTATTTAATTTCATTACCTATTTCCTTCTTTTATTAATCATTTTTACTGTATCTCCATCTTCCAATCCTCTAATATAGTCCAAAAACATTTTAATATTGTGCATATTCTCCATAATCAAATATTATACACTCAAATACTGATTCTTTATAATCTTTGTCTTCAGTGTTTTCACTTCTTATGGAAGTAATATAATTTTCTACTTCTTTTATTATGAATTGATTTATATTATAACATACCATACCATTTACACCTTTTTCTATTAAACTAACAGTTTTGACTGTCCTGCAGTCATCATCAGAAGTACAATATTCAAATATATAATTATGCAATTATTGCATTTATCCATATATTGATATACATAATTAAGTACACAATATAAACAAAAATAATTATACATTTTAATATGACCTTTATAAATAATTATTTCCCATTTTATTACTTTATTTTTTATAATTTTATATTAATTTATTTTATATAAGTTTATTTTATTTTTTAAAATATTATTTAATATAATAATTATAGCTTTAACATTTATTTTACTATTTAATGCATATTATTATCATTTTTCTTATATTATATAATCAACTTCTAATCATGTCTTATTTTTATTAAATATTTCTGTCAATTAACTTTATCCACATTACAAATTATTTTTTTAAATATAAATAAAAGTATTGATAAAGTGTTTAAAAAGGTGTAAATGGTATGGTATTTATGTAATTTACTATATAGCATTTATATTTATGATCATATTGTATATATGGCAGCATTGAGAATGACTATTGTACAATAAAAACTGACAGCTATTTTGTAAGAGTATTATATAAAATATTGCATTGTATAATGTAACTCAAGAAGTATTTTCGTTATTTATATTAATAAAGATAACATTTCAATGAATTAAATAAATTGTTTTTTCATTTTTTATCATTTTAAATAAAAACCAAATAATAATAACATGATCTTCTAAATTTTCTAATACATGTTTTTATCAGTGCCATCCTAATCTGCCATCTTTACTTACAAGTCTTTTATATTAACATGAATGATTTACGAATATCACTTAAAGTTACTTTATCATTAAATGAATATTATAAAAAATATAATTAAAGAAATTAACAATCATGTTTCGAACTTTTATTTTGTATGACACTGAAATGAAGGTTTAAACCCAGAATATGATATACCAAATCATGGAATCACTTTAATAATCATAACTCATTAATTAGTGCCAAATTGAGCAACTAATTATTATAAACTATTAGCCATTTTAAATTTCTGAAGAATTCTAATTAATTGGTTAAAAATAAATTAAGTAAAAACAATTTAAAAAGAATAAAACAATTTTCTTATATATATATATTTTAAATAATGAATATATTCAAAAAGTTATTTTACAAATGAAAAAATTAAATTTTGAATTAATTGATAAATATAATGTTGATTCAGAAAGAATGAAATTTATTAATAACATTTTATTAAAGGCAAAAAATAAAGGAAGAAATGATAATGTGTATTATTCATTATATCCGTCAAGTGCTAATTCTCCACGTGTATTTGCTAATGTAAAATTACATAAGGAAGGTTATCCACTTAGAATAGTTTTGGAGGGTCTTTTATGTATAAGGCTAGTAAATATATAGCTACAATTTTGCAGGATTTACTTGGATTTGGAAAATATTTTGTAACATCATCATTTGATTTTGTTGAAAAAATTAAAGATTTACGTTTGAACTGTGATGATGTTTTAGTGTATTTGGATGTATCTGAGATGTATGGATCTATTGATAGAGTTGATTCAATTAAGATAATAAATCAAGCTTTATTGGAGAAGAAAGTTGATAATCAAGTAATGTTTTGTGATGAAGACTTTAAATTTTATTGAACAAAATATTGTTGCATCATTTAATGGTAAATTCTATAAAATGAGTAAAGGATGGCCAATGGAATTATCAATGATAATAGTTATGTAGTTTTATTTTGTCTTATTATGAAGAAAAGAATTTAAATAGATTTATACTATGGGAAATATTAAGATATATATACAAGATATGTAAATGATGTTTTTGTATGTGCTTCTTCAGAAATGATTGATAAAATTTTTGATGAATATAATAAATTAAAAGGTCTTAAATGGACTATGGAAAAAGAATATAATAATAGTATTAAATATTTATATTTGATGATTTTAAAAAACAATAATATGATTAACAATAAATTATTTATTAAACCTATTGAAATGAGAGGGTATATTTCATATTTATCTAAAGTGCCACATAAATTATAAGATGGCTGGTTTTAGGTTTTTTTACATAGAAATAATATTTTGTGTAAATTAAGTAAGTAAATTATTCAGTGCGGGTTATAATATAAAAAAAATTTATCCGGTGATTTGTCAATTTAGTAAGAAAATTAATAGAAATGTTAGTGATGAAAAAATTGAGAATAAGAAGTGGATTTCTTTACCTTTTTATAATAATAATCAAATAAAATTTATGAAAAAAGTTTATAATAGTATATATAATGTTTCATATTATGGATCCGGTGGTTTAAATAGAATAGTTAATAATTCAAAAGATAAGTTAAAAAAAAAATAATGTGAGTAAGGTAATTTATAGAATTTTTTGTGGGTGTAACTTATCATATGTGGGGGAATCTAGATGTAATATAGAGAAAAGAATTAAAGAGCATAAATTGTTGTATAAAAGAATTTTGAAAAATGTGGATATGTAGTGATAGTAATAATGAAGTGAAGTTATATACTGAATCTGTTTTTTATGATCATGATAAAAATTGTAATTTTAAATTTGATTTTGATATAAAAAAAAATAAAAATTTTAAGCCAAGAGAGAGATAATGAAAAAAGAAAAATTAAAGAGGCAGTTTTTTTAGTAGTTATAAAAATACAATAATAAATAGACAGTAAGCAAATATTAGGATTAATGAATTGTGGGATATTTAAATCAACATGTGTTTCTGGTTGTTAATAGGTGATTCAATTTTGAAGGTTGAGTTGATAATGATTATGAATATAATTGAAAACATTTCTCTATGAGTTTATATTTATATTATATTATAAATTGTTTACCATTATTTGAAATATATTGGAGTTTCGTTATTGTATTATTAATAGTAGTGGACAGTTTATTTTGTTTTATTGTATATATATATACTATATTTTATATGTTTAATCTGGATCCAAGCAATCCTAATCTCATAAGACATAAAAATAATCATCTTTTAAATAATTAAAATCTTGCTAATCAAGCAAAACGTACCAATAAAAGTTATCAAAACTGCCAACAGAGGCAAAAACTACTTAATTTTTGACACCCCTAAATTATTAATTGAGAATTAATTCAGGTGTAATTGGGCTAAAGATAATCTTTATTTTAAGGACTGATCATCAATAATCATTCATATAATTCTATAAAGTGATTTGTGGCAACATTATGAATGTAGAAAAACACATATAACAAATTATAGTAAATTGTTTTATAAAACCCTTAAGCAAATACTGAAAATATATGTAAGAGATTGTGATCTGTGCCAACTCATGAGTGCTGTTTCCCATAAAATGTTCTTCATAGGGATCACATATTTTTTCATGTCTTTGGGCATATATATTAGTAAATTGTGATATAATAGAAATATATATATATATGATCACTAGATGGAACTTACCAATAGCTCTAAACAACTTTTGTTTTTATAAGTGCCAACAGAGAAAGAATTCAAAATTTCTATCATTTACCCTACCTTCAGACAAATTTGTTTGATGCTTATGGCTCACTTCAGTGAAGAGATGGGTCTAAAAACTAGAACTAAAACAATAACTCAAAAGTTGGCACCTATAAAACATGTCTCTATCAATATGAAAGTCTAAAATGTTTGGACAAATAAATGTCTTCAAATCCAGCCTAGCAAACTAGATAGCTATATATATATATTGTACCAATATTGTATCGGTACAGTATATCATTTTGTTTTTAAAAAATTATTAAAATAATAAATCAATAAACAAGTTATAAAATTCTAAAGAGTTTCTTTATTAAACAAAATGCAGTTTGCTGTCAAAATGTAAAATTAAAAATCAAAGAGTTTTTTGAAATAAAAGTTACAATTAATTAATTAGAAAGGGGGTTGCTTTAAGTTAAAAGTTTTATAGGAAGAAGTTTAAAGGGTTTTTGCTAAAAAAAAACAATTAATTCATAGTTATGAGGGAAATTAAAAGAAGTTGATTTTCAAATAAATAAAAAATATCTCTTTTGAGTTAAAGAAAGAAAAGTAATCTTAAAAACTAATATTGAGTTTAGTAGAAAAATATACATGTGCATAAATAATGAATTAATATGAGCATGTTAATAAAATATATATCTGTGATTGTAAACATAGCATAAATATGTGCATGTTAAAGCATAAATACATGCATGTTAAAATAAAATAAATGAAGGTTAAAAAATTAAAAACAAAGCATGCCATGGCTGCTAATTAAAGAATCTCCAACATGTTATTAAAAGCTTATCTAGAAGAATGCAATTAAAAACAACAGGATTAAAAGTTTAGCTAAGGGATTACAACAACAGATATCACTGGAGGACATCAAAATGACAAAAGGTTCTCCAGTTTCTTCATTGGACAATGAGTTGAGTTGAGATCAATCTATCAGTGAGTTCAATCAGTCAGTTTATTATGTATCCAGAATCAAAAATGCAGTGCTAGTCATCATCGGAATCATATGACTTTCTCTAGCCTGAGTCCGATGAAACATCCAATCTGCCCAGAAAAGAATAATGCTTGTCTAACAACTTGAAATCCACAGTCAATATTTAATTGTCTCCAAGAATAGTGCCACTGAATAATACACCTCCTCAAGAAAACATCGAATCCAGCCAGCTGGAAATATTATCACTTGAAATAGCAACCAGGAAGAAAACAAAGTCCTAAGTCCATGTTCTAAAATTTTAGGTAATATTTTTTATTCTCATTTCTAAAGTAGTCATTGCATTAGTTTGAAGCCTCTCAGAGTCAACTAATAATGAACTTTATAGCATGCATAAACGAACTATTGATGTGCATGTTCTAAACATCGTGAATGTGAAAACACTTTGTTAAATTATATTGATTTCATTGTAATTTAAATGTTAAATATTATTTAATTCCTTATTATATTATATTGCTATTATATATGTGTGAGCCTGAAGTTATAATAAGCCCTTGTTCATTTAAATAAGTTCTCATAAGTAAATTAAAAGTTGAATAATAAATGTTTTAAGTAAAAAATGACTTTTAATCTTAATATCTGCCGGACGATTCTTTATCATTAATTAAGTAAATTTTACTACTAGCTAAATTTTCTAATGTTATTGTAGTGTCGATTGAGCTAGTCATGGATATCTAGGGCACTGAGTTAGTTTGTCATCATTTGAAGCACATTAATTCACCCTTTGGGGTAGTTAACTGGTGCCCAGAATATTTCTAAAACAAGAGTGCTTTGATTGTGCAGTGTTAAAGTCAGCAGCTAGAGAAGTTATGTCCTGAAAATGTAATGCTAGTTATATATTTTATAGCTATCATTTGGACATACATACTCTTCGAATATGTTCTTCTCTGCCTAAGAGGCTGGTATAAATACATATAAATTAATACATTCGGTACAATATATATATATAAATTTAAAAGTATATGTAAAAAAATGTGTATGAAGTTAAAATTACAATGTAAGCTATCTATGGCATACTTTAATGAAAAACCTTAACTTCATTTTTTCAAAATGCATAGAGAGTGATGTTGGTCTGACTTTGGGATGATGAATGGTTGTGATATGATTCAGCTAAGGTGAAAGATGTTCTGTAATATGAATAAAATTTGAAAACATTAATCCTAAATGTGACTAATGTAATCCTAAATGATATATATTTATTAAAAATGTAATTTTAATGACTTTTTTGTTTTTAGTTGGGGTGACACCTGGGGACAAAAAGGTTATATCTTTATGTCCAGAAATAAGAACAATCAATGTGGTATTGCAACTGAAGCTAGTTATCCTACCGTATGAGCTCATCAGAACTTTGACACATTATGTAAAGTGATTGTAAATTTTACAAAAATTAAACTGTAATTAGAAATTGAAGTGTTTATATAGTTTGGTATTAAAAACCAATGATTGTTTACATTTCAATTTGTTTATAATTGTAAAGTTTTGTTATTTTTACATAGATCTTGGTAAATAAAATTTTAAAAAATAAATGCCTCTTTGTATTATGTGTGTTGGTCTGAATATTTGTGATGATAGGGTAGTGTTTGTAAATTCAGTTTTCTTAATATATTCAATTGTTACTGATTGCATACATGTGTGTACATAACAAAATATATTGAGTGGTGTTATTCTTTTCCTTTCTGCTGATTCCCCTGAACCAATCTGGAACCTTTAGATTTGCTAACAATGAATTTAAGATGTCATTCTAACCAATTAGTCTAGCTTGAACACGAGACCTTTAGACTTCCTAATTGTGACTCGATATGGCACTCTAACAAATTATCCTAATGGTAATATCAATACCTGAAGAAAAGAGAATAATAGTAATGTTCAAAATATTGATTTAAATGTTAACCTGTGTGGAATTTACTAAGAGTTGAATTTTTTTGAAAAGTTTAAGTAAAGTATACATTTTTTTAAAAATATTTAAAAATTAATTTTTAATAATAAATATTTTCCAATACCAAATGCTTTTTTGTCATTGATTAAAAATTATAGAAGGTGAGCTTATTTCATTTTTATGGTTTTGGGTAGAAATTAAAGACTCAATTGATCACCAATATTTATATTTGTCATTAAATTATATTTTGTTTTATTATAAGCTATATATTAAAGTTCAATTGTTTCATGGCCGATTTATTTATTATACATGTATAAATAAACAATAAGTAGTTTTAGAAAATGGAAAATAAAAGACAAATCCTTTCATACTGTTTTAAAAGTTAAACTGTACCATGGATTTAACAAATACAAGTTTGTGTAATTATTAAATACCAATATTCTCATACTATGTTTGAATACTAATATAATAACTGTTTTTAATACTTTTATTTAACTTATTTTGAAAAGGGAGTACAGTCTATCTATCTGTGACTCAATTTGTATTCATATCCCAATTTTCTGATTTAGTTAAAACTTTGTATACATGCATATTCCCTATGGTAGTGATGGTAAACCATGTCAAAGATGGCACAGTAGAATTTTTTACTGGCATGCAAAACTATTTATATATCATAATTTTCTTTAATACTTTTTTTATTGCTAAAATCTACTAATAAAAATTTACTATAAACTAAAGGTAAAATAAATAATTATAATATTGCATTACAATTCAATTTACAATTGAACTCTGATTAGAAGCAATAAATTATGTTTTAAGACAAATGAAGTGATACTGGTATACTGTACTACCATTTTCTATAAACCTGTCAAATGATTCCAATAAAACTAGAAAGTAAACTCAGTAAAATATTGTATAACTCTTTGAAGTAAGTTTTTTTCAAATCTAAAGTAAAAGTAGTCAAATAATTTTCTGTCCTAATCTTTTATCACCTAAACATATTGACACCATTCATTTTTTTAATGTAATCAAAATCCAAACAAAAGAATGAAATATGTAATCAATGCCATCAAATGACTATTTTTTGCTTGAAGTTTTGGTCTAAAAGTGAAATGATAAATCTTTTACTTATAAAATTATTAAAGTTCATTTAAATTTACTTTTAAATAAACTTATCGATATATTAATATGACTAGTGAAAATAAAAAAACAAAAATTATCAAGCAGTAGAAAATTGCAAAATTGGTGTACTTATGAGTAAGCAATTATTAACAAAGGCACCATGACATTATGCATTTTATATTCTAGAAAAGTTGTATTTCAAATATCTTTGGTAAAATGGCATTATGAGACCATTCATAAGCTGCTCTGTGAAAAAAATAAAGATGAGCAAAAAGAATATATTGCCCAAGCATTTACAAATATAATTATTCAATCATCATCTATAACGAAATTTATCGAAAATCATTCAAATATAACTGCTACTAGTTTTTTTTATATCAAATGTAAGTGTCAAACATGGGAAACTATATAATGATAGAGAATATATGAAAGAACTTTGATTGAAATGTGCACCCGTTTTTTTTTAAGATTTTGAAAACAAAGCAAAAATTATTCAGAGAATAAAATATTTATCAAAGAAATACAGTTAAAGAAAGAATCCCTCAAATGGCTAACAAGATAACTTGGCAACAAAAAAATAATCTTCTAGTTTAATTTCTATCTGCCTTGATGAATGTACAGACATAAATGGATTAGCTCATTTGGCTATTGTGCTGAAAATAATCTCAAAGAAATGACCAGTTTAACTTCACTAATGACAACAACAAAAGGAATTGACATTTGCAACATAGATGTTGCCAAACTGTATCAGTTAGATGGTGCTTATGACTAGAAAACAAAATAGTTTTCTCATTTATTTAACAACCATATTGGACATCAATTTGGAGATTTCATTGCATTATACATCACCAAATTTTATGCATGAAGGTAAGCCACTGGGTGATATTGTAAACATTGTGTTTAAGTTAATCAATTTTATATCTACACATTGAGTGAGATAAACTCAGTATACTATGGTTTACTTATGGACAACAATGTCTGATGGTTAAGTTGAGGAAAAGTTTTTCAAAGATTTATTGAGTGTTTCAAAGAAATTACACTGTTTAAGTAATGAGAAAATCATTGAAAAATATAATGAATAAATGGATGTTGAATGGCTTTCAAAGTTGATGTTTTTAACTGATATGTGTTCACATCTAAATGAATTAAATGTGAAACTGCATGGTTATAATATGATAATTGTCATATTTCATGTGATCTAAGCATTTGAGGTTAAATTACTCATTTTCAGCTGGGATGTTATTTCTTACACCTTCAAATATTATCCAAATTTAAAAAAGTTATTGACTTATTTAGAATCTCATGAGAAACCAGATCATGTAAAATTGAGACAAGACTTTTGTACTGTTATTCAATCGATAGTTGATTAATTTTCTTTAATATTTACACAGTTCAGACAATTTTCAGAAACATCAAAAATTTATTTTAGACCCAGAAATGAATAGTGTCAAGTTAGAAATTTTTTGAGTGGCTTAATTTGAAAGATATGGAAATGCAATCAGTTGATTTTCAATACAGTTCTTTATGGAAACAGAAATTTGTTGACATGAGGAATGAGTAAAAAACAATAAAAAATGATTCATTTTTGGATATATGTCAAAAGAATGCTGAACTATTGACTGCCTGGAATGCTATTCCTGAAACATTTAATTGCTTAAAAAAATTAGCGACCACCCACCATATTATCATTTTTTTCCTTTACATATGTATGTGAATCATTGTTTTCAAAAATGAATTTAATTAAAGACAGTTTGAAAAATAGAATGATAGATGAATCTAGTTCAGCATTGTAATGGTCATATTTGTATGCTTCATTAACATAGTGCAGAATTCGACCACCAGACAGAAAAGCAGTACCATAGATAATGGATGTGTGGGATTTTTTTATTGGGAAGAGGGAGTTATATAGTAAAGAAGGATTACACTTAGGGAAACAAGGAAGTCAAGTTTTAGGGAGTCTGATTTGTAAAGAATGTTGTTTGGTAAACTTGTAAAGGGGGGTAACATTTTAAATTGTAGATGTTATTAAAAAGTCGAATGGATGGGATGTAAGGAATAAACAAAGGGCAGTTGATTTAGATATAAATGTAAATGTGGAGAGGAAATGGGTCTGTAAAATTAATGGTAAGCAAGTTCTTTATAAACATAATGGAGAAGGAAAAAATCAAAAAAAATTATAAAAGAATAGTTAGGAAAGAAAAAATTGGCTATTTGAATATGCAAGGTGGTAGGATACCAGAAAATTAACAGGAATTAAACAAAGCAATTGAAACTGAAGAGTGAGTTATTAGCAGTAGTGGAAACACTTCTCAGAGAAGAAGAACCTGATTTTGTATGGCAAGATATAAATAGAAAAGAAAAAAAGGGTGGTGGTATAGGTGTTATATCAAAAAAATATTTAAATACTGTTAAATTCCAAGAACATTTGTGGTTTGAAATAAGGTTGGGAAGACAATAATAGATGATGGCTATAGTTTATATGGCTACTGGAAATAGTCAAACTATAATGTATTTGGAACAATAGCATAAATGAGTGTCGAGTTAAAGATATACAGTTTTAAAAAAAAGGGGAAAATAGTAATGGTTATAGGAGATATGAATGGGCATTATGAAGAAATTGATGATGTAGATAATAAAAATGTACAGCTTTTGAATTTTGTCAGAATAAATTTGAGGATTGGAAACTTAGCAAATATTTATGAGGGACAATACACATGGTTTAGAAATAATATATCCCACACAATAGATTATTTATTGATAGAGAAAGAAGGAATGAATAAAGTACCAAAAATTAAAGTGTTAGTATGTAATAGTGATCATAATTTCTTTGTAATTGAAATTGTTAGTAATGTGATGGGAAATAGAAATAAAAATAGAAACAATAGAGTGAATGATGAGAATAAGTTAGTAGAGTTTAAAATACAAGTTGAAAAACCCATGGAACAGTTGGTTGGAAATGAGTGTGAGAACTGATGTGATGAAATAGAAAAAGTGGCAAATAGGATTTTAGGTGAGAATATTCAGAAAAATAAAAGTAATAGAAAAATGAGAGTTAGTAAAAGTGTAAAAGATGAAAAAAGCATGGAGAGAAATAAATGTGCTATTAAGAACAAAGAAAAAGATAAAGCTAAATGAAAAAAGTACTTAGGAAAGAAGAAGTTAGCTAAAATAGATAATTATAAAGAAAGAATGAAACTAAATAGTAAATTACTGGATATTATTAAAAGTGGAAGAGATGGGAGTAAAACATTTTGGAATTACATTAAAGGGAGAAATTTAGGGGTGAGAGAAATATTATTACTGTATGAGGAGGGAATAGAGAGTAGCTCTAGAGAAAAATTAGAATATTGAATGGTTATGTAATGGATATAAAAAAGATGTTAGATGTGAAGGATAGAAAATATGAAAGCATATAGTAATGAGAATATTAGATAAACAGAAAATGAACTGAATAAAGCAGGGAAGAAATTGAAAAGTGGTAAGGCAAGAGGGTTAGATGGATGGGCAGCAGAGATGGTAATGAAATATAGGGCATAAGACAAAAGTAAAGTTACTATCATGTTTTGATAAGATGGCACAGAAGAGTTTTTTGGGTAGTTGGAGTAATACGAGAGTAAGATTATTATTTTTAAAAAAGGTAAGGATCATAGAAAGTTAAATAATTATAGACCGGTAGTGGTAACATCAGTTTTGTGTAAAGTTTTTTTTATATATGGTGGCTGGAAGAGTTGTAAAATGGATGGCAAAAAATAATGTAATGGGGAAAATGCAAGAAGGTTTTAGGCCAGATAGACATATAGGAGATAGTTTATTTGTAGTTACCCAACTTATGGATATAAGTAGGAATTCATGTAGACAATTATATATCAGTTTTATAGATATAGAGAAGGCATATGATATAGTGAGTAAAAATTGATTATGGGCAAGTTTAAAAAATGTGGGAAAGTATGAAACTTTAGAGGATGTTATTACGAAATTACATGAAAATAATTAATATATATATATATCAATTTGGGGATATAGAATCAGTTAAAAATGGGGTAGGAGTGAGGCAAGGATGCCCTATGTCACCTATTTTCTTTGTGTTGTATTTGAGTGAAATGGAGAGAGCAATAGATAGACTAAAAAGAGGGATAGATATACCATTAATAGGTGGCAAGAGAGTATATACATTGTTGGGTCTTTTTTGCAGATGATGTCTTTTTGAGTGCAAAAAGAAGAGAAAATTGGAAGTTATGCTGAGGACATGTGCAAGGGTGGCTAAAGATATGGGGATTAAATTTAGTGAAGAAAAATCAAATATAATGATGGTGAATACTGAGGAAAGAGAAGACAAAGATTTCTTATTGGGGGATATAAAGTTAAATGTGGTGAATAGATATAGTTATTTGGGAATCATCTTAAGTAATATGAAAAATTGCTTGAATGAATGGTAGAAAAACTTGATAAATGAAGCAAAGAAATAAAAGCCATTGATAAAAAAATTAACAATGTTTTTATATAATAAATATGATGTAGCTAGAATTGTATGGAAGGGAATGGCAGTAGCAGAGTTAACATATGGTAATGATGTGTTATGTGTTAATAAAGGGATATTAGATTACTTAGAAAAAGTACAAAGGGAAATAGGAATACATGCATTAGATGCAGAGGCGTAGACAGCAAATGAGGCAATTCAAGGAAAAATGGGATGGTCAAGTTTTTAATACAAGGGATGCAAACAGCAAATTGAAAATGTTCAGTAGATTGCAGTTTATGGATAATAAAAGAATAGCCATAATAGTATTTAATTGTGTTACAAGTAAAGGGCAGGCAACAAGATGGGCAAGAAAGGTAATGTGGTATGCAGAAGATTTGGATAAAGAATTTGTCAGTATATTTGTACAAAAGGTGGGATGATTGTGTTAGGAAAATTGTTGAGTGTTATATTGGTAATGAGGGGTATAGAAGAATAGATGCATTAATAAATAATAGGGAGCTGGAAAGTAGGAGAACTAGTATAGAGAGTAAAATGAGTTTAAATATATATAGAAGTAAAGGGAACATTGGGTTTGAGTTAATTTATAATAATAGTAAGGAAAGTAGTATATTGTTTAAGGCTTGAGTGGGATCTTTAGCAACAAAAGAATATACACATAAATGGATAAATATGGGTGATTTAGTCTGCAAGTCGTGTAAGGAAGGCATAGAAAATATTAAGCATCTATTACTTCAATGTAAATGCTTGGAAGCAGAAAGGGTACGAAGTTATGGAAGATTAAATATGAACAAAGTGATTATACAGAAAGTGAGTTATTGGTTTTTATGCTAGGTTTGGAAAAAAATAAGGGACATTTAGATATGAAGGTCATGGAGTTGACAAAGATTATGTTGTGGAAATGAGATGGAGCAGATTACGGAAAAACTTAGGATGGACATTGGAAAGGGAAAGTAAAGTGGCTAACAGATTTCTCTGGGCATAGCTGCTGAGAGATTCCTGACTCCATTTAAGGTGAAATCACAGTGCATCACATCATCAATAGTATTGAGTTAGAACAGGGAAGCCCAACCCGTAGCTCGCGCAATGGTTTAATGTGGCTAGCATTACACTCTTCAAGAAAAAATTGATCAAATATTTTATGTTCCTTGACGCCACATGCACACACTAAAAAATAAACATTTTTACAATACAAATGATAACGATATGCAGTGTCAGGTTTCACATTATATAAAATAATTAAAATATACTTTTCCTGTAATTGTAATTTATATATATGTTACCAAATTTTTAATAAATGAATATAAATAAAATGTATTTACATTTTTTTTCTTTTTAACATATTACACCAATTTTTTTTAAGTTTGTGAATTATGTTTATAAATGTAATATGAAAAATGCAATATATAATTGTGGCTCCCCAAATTTTTTTAAATTCTCTACTGGCTCGCATCAAGTTAAAGGTTGGGCATCCCTGAGTTAGAACATGGTTTATCGGTTCCACAATACACACTATGAAACAACTCATTTGATGCTACATTAGCAAAGATTTCTTTAGGAATGGGGATCAGGGAGATACAAGAGTCTCATTTACTTTATTTTAGAGTTAGCTATTTAATAACAAATCTTGACATTTTTATATTTAAATAATCGAGGAGATACTATTCTGAATGTGTCTCGAACAAATAAACATATGATGGCAGACGTATGATTGGAAATTATTTTAATAAATACATTAATAATAATAAATTTCTGGTAGGGGTATTATTATCCCGATACCCTTTATATTTATTAAATGAGGTACAATTATTTATTAATATAATTTAGCTACCTGAATGTTTGGGATAAGTGTTTATGTGATCATGCCTCAGAGAATTTAACATCTTTTGTAATGCGAGAGTTTAAATCATTAAATAATAATCACGGTTGTGGACATATAAATTTATTCTAGTAAATAAAAAATTTACCTTACAGAAAGAATTAATTACGGGCAGACATTTATCTAAGGGCAAATTAATGCTGATAATGGAAAGACAGCCATACTTGAAATACTAAAGTTAATTGTAGACATGCAGTTACCAGGTCACGACAAAATTTTGTAGTTCAAATTTTTTTCACCTGAGGGTTTCTTGTCGAATTATTTAAAAATTTGTTGTGAAATATGAAATACACGAAATTATAATATAAAAAAATAAAAATAATTATATAAAAAATAATTTATTAAAATAATAATATATCCTACCAACATTCATAATTACTGTCCATTTGCATCATTACGATATGTTAACCCTGCTATTGCAACTCCCATATAATTATCACTATATCATATTTTGTAACGGTCAGGTTTGTACATTTGCTCAACAGACTGAGAGTTCGAGCCAGAGAACCAAAGGCTGACCAAGTCGGGATAGTGATACCCTAAGTCTGATCATACCTCCTCTCTCTCACTCGTGCTTCCAGCTCAACCCATCGCGAATGACATGCCTGAGGTCACACTCATTATCTCTATTCACGTTCCAGCAATAGCAAAGCAGTAAAACATGAGACATCCCCCCCCTTATTACATATTCTATTATATAGCTTAACCAGTGATTCATATGATAATGAGCAAGTAATGAGACTGAGACAAATTTATATTTCATAAATTTAATATAACAATAAATACTCAAGCATAGTAAGTTGTGTATGGCTAACTCACACGCAGGTGAGTGGATTCTCAGGGTTGTAAATAATAATACAAAGCAATGAATGCGTTCTCATAGTTATAAAACAATATTATTACAAAGCATTCAGTGTGTTCTCAGGGTATAAAATAATATTACCAAGCAAGGAATAGATTCTCATGTTTATAAAACAATATTACAAAGCATTGAGTATGTTCTCAGGGTATAAAATATTACAAAGCAATAGACTCTTAGTAAGCTTATGTCATCTTTTATGCCATGTTTTATATGTTTGAAATCGGTTATAGTTAGCTAGAGTAATCAAATTGATGGATAAATGCTAGATATTATTAATACGTTGAAGATTATATCATTGTTGCTAAGTTTAAAATATTATAAGGACTAAGTTTAAGATTATATTATAAATATACTCAAAATCATATTATCGAGATATTTGCGTGATATATAATTGATATACAGATAAACGCATTAACTCAGATTCTAGATCGGATCAATGCCGAAGTTATTTTCTAGGGAAACTGAACTGAGATGTGGTGGCAGGGGAACATCAGATTCTAGTGCGTTAGAAACTATACTATCAGATAAGTGCGGCTCGAATGCATTCTTAATGGGGTTTATTACCTAGTAAACAGTTCCCTAACCGATCTGCTTGCTATAATGGAAGAGGCCTTCTTATAAAGAACAGAAGAGTGGCTTATGAGCCCTTTGGAAACACTTTGGTTTTGTTATATAAGAATAAATGTCACATTTGCCTAAACTTTCGAGGCGTGACTTGACGAAATACGAAGAACTGTCGCAATGGCCTAAACTTTTGAGGCATGCCTGGACGTGGGAACAATCTTGAGATGGGCCATTATAGACATAGCAAGTAGACATGCATATTTATGCAAATTAGCAATACATTCACAACGCTAAATTAATATTTAATAAATTAATTACGCCGAAATCTTAGCTTCTTCAGTGCTACTACCACCGGTCAGTTCATGAATGAGCTTATTAAATTATACGATAAAGGCGATAATGAGAATCTGATTTAAGGTTTCTCTGCATAGCTACTGTTCTCTAATTCGAAGTTATAGCAAACTTTAAGATTTTTAGAACTGGGAACATTAGTTATATATAGTATAACTACATCTAATATCAAACTGATTTTTAAATAATAAATAGGAGTTATAAAATAGCTCACGCAAATTATTGATTTTTAAATAAATTGCTCATCTTAAATAATTCGTCAAAATAGACTTTACTAATAATGCAAAATGTTTTATTAAATAGCGAATGCAAACCTACATTTGAGATAGCTTGCATAAAATATACTTTTCAAATAACTGGAAAAATACATATTTTAAATCACTTACGCAAATATAATTCTTAAATCTGGGCAAATCTGCATTTTAAATAACATACGCAATATATACGTTTTAACTAACTTTAGCAAACAGTTTCTTTTTAGATAACTTGACAAAAGATGCTCCTTATAGAATATACATAATATATACCTTTTAACTAACTTTATCAAACATTTTTATTCTAGATAACTTTAGAAAAGGTTGCGTTTTAAATAATAAAGATGCGTTTTAAATAGTATACGCTAAACATACATTTTGGTAAAGGTTTACTTTAGCGACCAGGGCATATTTGCCATCTAGTTTTTAAATTTAGAACTAAAATCTTACGTATCTGCTCTTATATTACAATTACAGTAAATATTTATTAATTAAAACGTAAAAGATAATAAAAAAAAATCATTTACCTTTTTAAGCATAATTATGCCCTATGCATAGCAGGAAGTTGGAGAAAAGGGCGGCAGTGCTATATCTACTGCGGAAGGCAAATTCTTGGAGGCACGATGAAAATAAAGCCCTGCTGGTACCAGATTGGAATTTCAGCTTACGCTTCGCCCTCATCCACATATGATCAACATTTTGGGTATGTATGTCTTGCTCTTCGGGATTCACGAAGTTGTCCTGGTAGACGACAACCGAATGCATGTATACCCCATTGCTAAGTCTGCTGATATTATTGTATGCAGCCCAACCATCTGAAATGATGCGAGTCCCTGGTAAAATGTACCGCTGGATTAGGGCCTCCAATGTGCCAGCCATTCTATCCGCAACTTCTATCAAGAAGCACTTCCTTGACCCTCTTTCAATACCACCAAAGACCCAATGCCCTCTATGTAGTCCCCCTGTGATATTTTCTGTGGAAATAATATGTTTCGTCGATTTCGATGACTAATGGCTCCCCATTGTCATCTATTCCGCCGAAAACCATCGAGATAGTTTGAATTCTTAAGTTATAAATTCCGATAGTTTAAATTATTAAGTTTCAAATAATTTAAACTAATTATTTTAATTAAACTAGTGTAATTATTTCAACTTCTTTAAAATGGTAAATATTTTTTTTATCTTTTACATTTTAATAAATTTTAATGTAATTGTAATATAGTAGTATATATGTAAGATTTTCGAATAATAATTTACTTATAATTTTGAAAATTAGAGGGCGAACATGATTTTTATGCTGTGGTCGCTAAAGTAAACCTTTATCTACATTTTAAATAACTTTAGCAAAAACATTTTCATTTTCAATAACTTGAGAAAAAGATGCATTTTAAATAATATACGCAAATATACATTTTTAAATAACTTTAGCAAAAGATTTTAATATAGATTGTTCGGGCATTATAAATACCGATTCACTCTAGCACAAATATAATTCAGAAAAGAGTCTTAGCTATATTCTTTATATCGCAATACTCTGATATAATAAAAGTGATTGCTCACCCCCCCCCCATAATTTATTAACACACCAGACTCCGTTCTGATAAAAACATAGCATAAATCAATAAACATGAACTTAAAATAAGAATAAACTGCATAAAATGATCAATAAGATAATAATTTAGACATAAGAATTTGTGGTATGGTTTTATAGAAATTAGATGTTTAGAATTATTTAAAATTATTAATGATCAACGACTACTTAAAATTATTAATGATCAACGAATACTTAAAATTATTTATGATCAAGCAAGAATTGAGTGTGTTCTAAGATTTAAACAATTTTACGATAAACATTTTAGTTGAACATTTAGGGAATATAATTAATTATGTGATTTATTTAGCTAGCTTTCATTTAGTATACTTTTAGTTAGGAAATTTAATAATTGACAGAAAGAAAGGATTTACCGGAAAAGTCTTTAAGGCATTGTTCATTGCGCTTCTCTTTATATTCAGTTAGGCTGGGTTTCTCTTAGGTTTTAGTCTGGATGTAGCTTCGTGAATTTATCTCTGTGGCAGCTTTCTTCATTTCTCTGATCAGGAACTATCTGGTCTCTCAGGTACAGGTTCTTTATTACTGTGATGGGCATGGTGGAGGTCTTTTTTTATCGGTAGCTGCTCGTCGAAGAGCAAACGGCTGTCTCTGTGTCTTCTAGCCAACGGTCATTTTATAGCAGCTTGGATGATGGTTTTTTTTTTATTTAGTAGTCTTAAATGGCAGGAACAGTTTTCTTAGTTAACTCTGGTCTTCGGAAATAAATTTTTGCAGCAAGCACAAATTTCTCAGCAACAGGAAAAATTAACACGGATGATGATGGATGGATGGATGGAAGAGAGGGTGGACGATTTCGATGGCCCTTTTTATATTATATTTTTGACAGTGGTAACCTCCTACTTTTGAGTCTGCCACATCACGAGATGATCAGTTTGAATTAGCCCTTAACCAAATATCCAGTTAGTAAAATATTAAGTATAGCTAAATCTGGACTTGGAAAGACTCTATTGTTTTAATTGACTTTTATGGTTAAAAGATATATTTCCAAGATAAATGGTCACAAGCAATTTGTATAGATTTATGCCTGACTGAATATTATAATTGGTTATAATTTTTAAATAGGTCAAATTTTGGCCAGAAAGATTTATTTTTAGAAGGAAGTGTTAAAACTGATAAAA
This sequence comes from Epiperipatus broadwayi, assembly GCA_028023455.1. Taxonomy (NCBI): domain Eukaryota; kingdom Metazoa; phylum Onychophora; class Udeonychophora; order Euonychophora; family Peripatidae; genus Epiperipatus; species Epiperipatus broadwayi. Next base: position 678,917 of record JAQFVV010012651.1, on the reverse strand, counting down.
CTTTCTGCTTGTAATTTTAAGCAAACAAAAAGAATTGAAAACTTGGAAATTATTTAAAATAAATACTGACTTAAATAATTATAATTATTTAGAAAGAATATTGAAAAATAAAGTAATATTATAATTTTAAACTTATTATGCTGCTATATAGCTAAATTTGAATTATACAGTTTTGTTTATTTCAGTTTTAACAAATCTAAATTGAATATGTCCGTATATAAATATTTGAGACTGTAATTTTATATTAATAGGATGATTATATACGCACATACTTGCAATATTATAAGAATAAAGTTTTTAAAATTCAAGAAATACACGCCATCTGAGTACAACAAATATATACTATTATCGAAGATAATAGGTGAAACAGGTGTAACTGTTTCAATTTATTACATGAAAACAAAGTTAATTTCTTTATCAATCCTTTTCTTTTCTTTGCTTCATTTATCAATTTTTTCTCCCATTCATCCAAATAATTTTTCTGATTACTTAAAATAATTCACAAATAACTATATCTATTCACTACACTTAACTTAATATCTCCCAATAAAAATTCTTCATCTTCTCTTTCTCCAGTATTAACCATCATTATATTTGACTTTTTTTCACTAAATTTAATGCCCATTTCTTTACCCACCCTTGCACATGCCATCAGCATAACTTCCATATCTTCTATTCTTTCTGCACACAAAAAAATATCATCTGCAAAAAAAAGATCTGACAAAATATATACTCCCTTACCCCCTATTAACGGTTTCTCTATCCCTCTTCCTAATCTTTCTATTACTCTTTCCATTCACTTAAATATAACATAAACAAAATAGGTGACATAGGGCATCCTTGCCTTAGTCCCATCTCATTTTTAACTTTAAAAAAAATATTCTCCAACTGCTCCTGACATCTATTCATTATTTTTACAAATAAATAAGAATTTCCATTACATATATGACTTATATGTACGCATCCGAGTGTATCAAAAATATTGCCATGAATAAAAACAATTTATATTTATGTATCTTTAGAATATATATGGTCTGGCACTCTTTCTGGATCAGGGGTGAACTATCTTTGCAGGAATAGGTCTTATATCAATGAAATATAATCAGAGGCTGCACTTAATAATTATGTTTTTTTATTTCAATAATAGTCATGACAAAACAACAACAATGTATAAATATATCATTTGTTTAAGAAATGAACTACTTTTATGCATTTTTTAGATTCTTTAATCGTCTTGTCAAAAGCGCGATTAAATTTTGTAGTACGTAAGTATTTTTAATGCTACTAGCAAATATTTGTCAAGAGATCTTATTTTTAAAAAAAATGTTTATATTCGTAATAGAAAATGATTGGTTTTTCTTTTTAAAAAAAATTGGAAACAAAAATTGAGGATAAAAAGAGTCTTCAGAATTATTGAATAAATTGGAGAAACAGTATATGAAATATGGAATGACGATTAATGTTGAAAAGACAAAGTGTTTATGGATAGGGAAAAATACAAAAAGACGGAAATTGTAATCCATGATAATATTTTGCTCAATAGGTAAAGGGATTTAGATATTTTGGTAGTTGATTGAATGAGGATTGAAGAAGTGAAGTTGAAATTAAAAAAAAGAATAGCTTTGGCATAGAAGCATTTACTAAGAGAAAGAAAATATACTGTGGTCCTTTGAAGATATAACTAAATAAAAGTATACTCGTAATGTTACACTAGCGACACATATCCTGTTTTATTGTTGATGATATAATAAATGCTGAATAAACGCTGAGATTGGATATAAATACCAACGTTAGCATGTAATATTTAGTAGTGGATGCTATTCAGATATTTTGCTTATTGACTGTATTAATATTTCGAAAGGTTAATCAAAGTGTTAGGCAGTCACCATTTGGTGTATAAGGATAAATTACATTACAAAATGTCGGCGCAAATACGCAGCTTAATAATGATGATTTTGCAGCATACGTTACAGTATATGTTGAACAATATATGCTTTCAAAAGGATGAATCACTAAGCAATTAAAAACTTTATTATGCGGTATTTCATTATTCTTTTTTTAAAAAAAAGTGTTTAAACCTGCTTAATTATTCATCTGTTTGAAACATATACTTGCTAGTATATATATATGCGTGTCATAAATCATATTTAGAATATCTCATATCACTGATACACATGAACACACACATGTAGAAAAGATAAATAATCACCAATAGAAGTATTTCGTGCTAAACCAGCACTCATCAACTGGTCCAGATTATCATCTCTCACACACATATATAATCAGTGCTCAGTTTTATATTAAGATAGCAAATCTTCATACTTTAATGGACAGGTGTCAATCCACTCCAACCTCCAACTCTTTAGCCATCCAAAACTGAGCTCCAATTATATATGTGTGTGGGAGCTGATTATCTGGAACAATATCGGTCATTATTTATTTTTTCTACATGTGTGTAGTCATGTATATTACTGATATGAAATAGTATGTATAGTTGAAGGGTGCATGAAAGTCTGAGTTTAAATCCTCTATATTTACAATTAGGCTCCAGGTATGTGAAAACTGCCTGTATTTCAAATATTTACATATTTAAAATAGTATATTAATTCCAAAAATTAAAAAAAAAGCAAACCAAAAAAAATAATACAAATTAAATGATGAGTTTGGTGATGACTACATAAAACATTTTGAAATGATGCTAATAATTTTTATTAATCATTCCCTAGAAAAGAGATTATCCACTTAAAGAATAATATTTTCTGTAATATAATAATTTACTACATCAACCTCATGCAAAGTATGGGACTTGTTTCTATACACTTTTAGCATTTTACGGATGGATGTGATTATAAATATATGACAAGAGATCTCCATGATGAATGTTTTGTGCTGAGCCATCACTCATCAGATGTCCCAGACCACAATTTTTTACACAGAGCTTTAAAATAGTTCAATATACATAGGTAACCATAATCAATAAAGCAAGTCATATATTGCATGATATTGCTTCTATAAACTTGTATTTACAAATATGTAGTATAAAGATCAAAAATGCAATATATGGCTAAAAAACACAAAAAGTATTACTGACCTCATTGAAAAATTTAAAATACTGAAGTGGAGTTGTACTGGACATATTGCTAGAAGAGGTGATAATAGATGGACAATTGAAATCTTAAACTGGATTACAAGGGATTGTAAACGATCCAGAAAAAACCACATGTAAAATGGATGAATGAAATAAGAAAGTGTGCAATGGTGATGTGGAGAACAGAAGTTAAAGATTAGAGAATATGGAGTGAACTTGGTGAGACCATCTTTCAGGTTGATAATGGTTGATGATGATGTATATAGGGAGCATACCTATAGCTCAAATAAGCTCTTATTGATAAGTGGGGTAAAAGAAAAATATATAAAATCTGTTTCTAGAATATTCCTATTCCCAAACCAATTGGTTTTGAGCTTTGGGATCAGCAAAGGGATGAGCAAGAACATTCAGACATTAGATCTAAAATATCAACTCAAAACCCAGCACTTATTTAATACATAACTATTGAGTAGAAAATCAGAAATATTTAGACATAAAAATATATTTAAATCCAGCAACCTAACTCAAATATCTTTATTATAATCATATACTACAGTTTAATTGACAAGTATATAACTAACTGCTCTCACAACTTTGACACAAGTCATTTGATGGTAGTATATTAATAATTTTTTATTATATCAGACTCGATTATCTATTTAATGAGTAACATTTCTGCAGTGCAGCTTTCATTATATCAGGTGTGGACTGTTTTCTATCTGACCTCAACACACTCTGATGGGTGCAATCACAAACATAATACCAAAGATATGAAAATAATATACCATCCTTAAGATGCACATCTAATGCTGAACAAGCACTTATCACTTGGTCCAGTTCATAATCTCTTAAATTTATCTTTATTATTTTTTAAAATATATTGATCTGGACCAAATGATGAGTGTCAGTGGATAGCCTGATGTATGAATCCCAGGGACTATACACCTCTTTCAAACATCTATCACATGCCCATGATCACAACCCACCTTAAGGCACCAAAAGTGGATAAAAAACAGTCCTACCTGTTATGAGTCGTGCATTGATAACTATAGAACAATAATATTATTCATCTTAAAATGTTATCTTGATTTTTCAAAAGCAGGTATTTCTTCCAAAAGACTTTAAGATAGTATTAAATGTTAATTCATTAAGATATTTTATCTACAATATTATTTCACAAATTACAGATAATGCAAAAACTTAAAAGACTTTGAAATAATCTTTAAAATATAAATAGGGTTTCTTCTTTAACAAAAACTATGTTCACTTACACCATAAAATATGTTTAGGAAATCAGTTACTCTTCATTAACTGCACATGCTCACCAAAATGTAGAAAGGCCCTGGACAGCAACACATTCACTATCACAACACTCAGAAAACTGAAAAATATAGTAATCTTATTATCAGGTGAAATGAAAACACACACAGAGAAGTCATTTTTCCAATAATATTTAGCTTTATTACTGTCTTGCATGCTTTTAATATATTTTTACTAATAGCAAAAATATAAGCTAAACATTATTAAAAACCACCTTCTCAGTGTATACCTTCATTTTACCACATATCAGGTTGGCTCAGAAAAAAAGAAATTTATTAATTGGTCTTATCATATTTTTTAAATATTAAGGAGCATCCTTAAATAAAAATTTTGGATGTCTTTCATATTTATAATGGAACCAAAATTAAATTCTATATAATAAATTTACAGTAGCATTCCTTTAACAGGTAAATAGTTGAAATAATTACATCATTATAACTAAATACTATATCTTATAATCTTGTAAATAAAGCAATGAATAATATACTGAAGTCGAATATCATATTTTATTATCCAAATATACCTTTTTGTTTAAAAAGCTGCACAAATAAAAGTAATTCATACAAATTAAATATTTCTCTCTATATAGAAACAAGTATAGTGCAAATTAATGTTTTTGTATTTCATTGCTAACTTTTTTTAACGATTATGACTGTTTTATAAAATTGTAATGTTTAATTATAATAACAATAAAATCATAAAGAGGAAAAAGAATTGTTACAACATAAAGATAAAACATATCATTCTTCATGCAGTAGAGTCACCTAGTGCAAGCTCCCACAATCAATGGATGCAAGAAATTTGTCCATAAAATCTCTACTTGATGCTTACTCACCCAATATTCTCAGACTACTTTCTAGCTGATGTTAAAATATAATTATCAAAAATAAATAAATAATTATGCTCACATTTTTCATATTATAATTTTATTTCCTGTGATTTTCTAATTCAAATTCACATTTTAAAATATATAAAATTCTGCACTAATTCTAAATCTATAAAACTGAAGAGATAGTTTTACATCAATATCTTAGTGTGCTTAAATGACATCTAATAAAATGTTCCAGTTACAACTATTTTAAAAATAAACACACATAAACAGAGAGAAAGTAGAGATATATTCAAGTACAGATTGTATTAGCACTAGGGTAATATTAGCACAAGTAGATTTAATATAATTTACATAATGGAGTTAATGCAGAATTACTATATAAAATTTAGGCACATTATTATATGTATTTTAAATGTATATGCAATCATATATATTGTACACAAAAGAAAAAGAAAATACAAAAGTAAGAATTTTTAATATGGGTAACCCATAGTGTCATCTTAATATTGTAGTCTAATAAAGAAAAATATCATAGTACAGTAGTTGCTTTCATTGACAAACAGAAGTAGGAGACAATTAATATTTTTCTGTATATGGTATATTATAAATAAAGATAAAAAGATAAAATAGATCTTTCTAACTTCTAAGTTTCTATAGATAATCTGAAATGAGAAGCATGCAATTTTATGGGATTACTTTTATTCATATATTTTTTAGCTTGTTGGTGCCAAATCTTTAAACAAATATTTTCCCAACAATCATCATCAATTTGTATACATTATTTTGAATTACAATAGATTATTCACTGTGATGATAATTTAAAAAAATGATTTTTTTAAAATATACAGCAACTATATTTTCAAAATGGCAGTCATTTTTAAGGTTGTTGATGAGATACAATAGTGACTTCACTAAATCTATGTTTTCTAAAAATAACATAGCAACATTAATACTAAAACTGTATAGTAGAGTTTATTCATTATACAGCATAAACTATTATGTTTTCATTACAGAATTAATGTGTGGTTGATGTCTTTATATAATTTTTCTCTAGTGATTTCTCAAGACAATCAATACTTTCATTTATGACATGTCCTTTTATTCTTAATGGCTACAAAATTTTAAAAAAAGTTTCATTGAGAACTGTAGGTAAACAGAATCACACTTAGACCATACAGAACAGAAATGTGATCTAATATTTACTTATAAAATATGTATATCAGCTAAACTATATTTATTAAATCAATTTTATGAATTAAAATTCTTAGGTTATTTTTTTCCACAGCAAAAGTCCATTGAGAAAAAAAGTCACCATACTTGTAAGTTATTTTGGGGAAAAAATGTTTTCATGCACTATGCAGTTAATAATTAATGATCAAAAAATACTAAACATAAGTTTAAAATATTCATTTTTAGATTTTATATCAATAACGTCATAATGTGTTTTACTGAAAATAGTACCTGGTTTTATCATACACATGGTGAAGACAAAAGAAAAAAAGATTTTATAATTTACACACAATATTAAAACTAAGAAAACAATTAAACCTATTGTTAATTCGAATTTTTACATCACATTAATAAATTTTTACATAGAACAGAAATTGTGTCGATATTTAGGTTATTTAAAAATATTTCACAGCATTTATGTAAAATAAAAATTTCAAATTTAAAAAAAAAAATTAACAATGCTGTAAAAAAAATTTAATTGGTTACAAATTCCTAAAAAAAAAAACTTTAATAATTGAACATAAAGTATGTGAAAAATAAATTTTAACATGTACAATCTGTTAGTATTTTTTAAAAAATTTAAAATATGTATTGTGGTATGTTTTGTTTTCTACATGTTTTACTTAAATTCAATGAATAAACTATTTTGTGGCTACATAAGTTGCAAATGCATTAATTTGTTAATAAAAAGTATTTTTTTCTTTTAAAATTATAGCTACCAAAATGTTTTTAAATAGTTATTTACCCACAGGACAGTTTTTTTAATAATATGGTTATATAATCCTCAATAGATTTTACAAGTACAGTGCCTGGACTGTAACTATACTGAAACTAATGACTCCTCCTCACCAATACTGTCAAACAGTCATATCAAAACAGCAAGAACACTCTCATCCCAGCCACAAGATAAGAGTTTAAGAAAATAAGCACTTGTAAAATTTAATTTAAGAAGTTCTAATAAAAATATTAAAATAGTAAATGGGTTAAGTGAATGATCTATATATTCACAATATAACAGTCAGGGTCCAAAAGATTATGAGTCTTACTGTATCTGCACTACAGGGCACCACCAGGCATTTGAACCTGGAAAATTTATAGAGTAGGCAGATATGTGCTGTTAAGATCCCACTTTATTTTATATTTTTAGACCGTTAGCCCAGTCACTAGCTCAGTGGAGATGCAGAGATAATAATACATAACTTTGTGTAATTTGTATCTTAAATATATAAAAAATAAAAGCCACTGTCAGTAATTAACACACAAACAACATTTATTAATGCACATATATAATCATTTAAAATTTGAGGAATAACATTTATTATTTTAGATTTTAATATTAACTTTTAATTTAAATTATTATTTTAAAAATTTAAACCATCCGCACAGATGAATTTAATAATATTTTTTTAAGAGTGTCGAGTATGAATAAACTACATAAATTGCATTTGAAAGAAAATATTCTATCCCTTATTTAACCTTAGGCCAAAAGTTTGCAGTCAAACCGATGTCAATCCTCTGATACATTGATGTATTCTATGTAGCATGAAATACGACAGCACAAATACCATACTGTCAGGAATGTACATCTGAACAGCATGGTTAAAGAAGACATTGACTCTCATCCAGACAGGAATGCTACATCTGTCTGGTAAGAAGAACAATAAAAAAATTCCATAAGAAGGGACTCCATTTTCCATCTTACTATTTTTTCCATAAGCAAAAAGGGGGTGTGTGGTGTATAATGGAGATCCTGCACATAGTGAATCTCATGCTACATTTACTAATTACACCAATATATCCAACTGAATAACCCAATTTAACTACAAAACAAATAATCTAAGATTAACCCTCCCTTAATTAATTAATATAACTTTACAAATCTATATAGCCATTCATGCCTGACTTAAATTTAAACATTTATATAATTTCACACAGATGAATTTTATAAAAGTTTGTTTTTTTAATGTTGAATATAGATCAGCTACATAGATTACATGGTTAAAAACATTTCAAAATAAACATAAATGATCAAAATATAAAGTCATTGATGGAATTGCAAAGAGAAATTTACAAGAAACCCAATGACATTCATCATAAGATGCCGCATTGACACCAATAACTTAAAAGACATCTGAATAAATACATTTTAGATACTCACCAAAAGGTATCATTATTTACCGAATGTCTATATATTTCAATCAAATATGAAAACAAAAACATAATTAAATGTTAACGAATCCATATAAGTGTCTATACCCAACTTAAATTTAATGCATTGAAATAATTTATACAATAAATATTAATAGAAATAAAAAAAATGGAAAAGATTTTTAGCAAACTCAAATGTATAAAAATTAAACATTAATAATTAATTTGAAAACATGAAAGTCAGATAAAAGTTCTTTTTAAAATTTAGGTTAGCTGCTATTAAAAGCTTGTCAAATCTTAACGAAAGTTCTTAATTACTTTTCAAATTTATAGTTCATGTCTTACAGTAGAAGAATCTTGGTTCCTGTTGCCAATTCCCATGACATCTCTATTTGAAGACTGATCTGTTGTTCTGGAGGTGACCTTAGCTGGTTCAATCCTGGTATTACAGTCATTTGAAATAAGTGAGTGAGAGTGACAAGCATGTCTTATCGCTCTTCTCACAAAATCAAGCTGGAACTGTTCTTAATTTCAATATTTTTTTCTTTTATACTGATCATCCAGATTCACTGAACAATGGTTTCCTGTTTCAAATTTTCATTATGGTCCGAGCCTTCATTGCTGCTTCTATTGGACATCTAATTTATTTTTCTTCTCTTATCTATATTTCATCTGACTTTTTTATATAAGAACCCCAAGGGCTAGTTTGCTTTTTGATAATTAATAAACACATTATTTCCATTTACAAAAATATTTTATCTTTAGATCTTGTACTTTTTTTATAAAAAAGTACGTTCAATTTAGATCTTGTACTTTTTTATAAAAAAGTATGTTCAAATATTTTGTTTTTTAAAAGGAAATAATTTTTAAAGTTTTGCATCTGTGTGATATATTATATATGTTAAACAACTTTTAACTTTTTTAGCTTTTAGTTTTTTATTTACGAACTTAAAAAAATTTTTTACTCTAATTTTAAATTAATGTAATGTCATATACTGTTACAACAACTCTGATTTCTAGAGGTTTGAGATTGGCTCATACAATCGTATTTGAGTTGATATAAAATGCCCACTCTTATTTTCTTAAAGTCTTCATCCTGTGGTTGGAGCAAGAGCATCTATGCAGCTTCAATATCACTGTTTAATGCTGCCAGTGAAGTGTGAAAATTACTCTCTACACAGCCACAGTCCAAACACTGTGCTTGTAAAAATTATTGCCTATTAGAAAATAACATTAAATGTCGAAAATAGGAATAATAAAATAGAAAATGGATTTAAAATGATTTATATATTTCCACTCTCACTTCTAGACAGTTAACATTGGCTCATATAATTGCATTTGAATTCAAAAATATAATAACTTTTATTTTCTTAAAGTCTCCATTCTGTGCTAGAGTTAGAGTATCCTTGCAGTTTTAACACCACTGTGTACCAGTGCTAGTGAAGAATGATGATTACTTTATATATAGTTATAAATACAATTATAATTATAAATTAATTTAATGCACATTGATTATGTAAGTAATATTTACTAAGGCAATAAGCCTTAGTAAATATTATTTAAGTAATCAATGTGAATTAAATAAATTTGTAATTACAACTTTAAATTATCATAATAGATTTCTAACTATAAGATCTTTCCATTGACTCATTGTAAATCAAATGATTTTGTGAGAACTAATGTATAATAGGAATTGTGGACTTAATCAGTGAAGTATTGAATAGCTTCACACTCTCAGATCTAACTGCTTCAGCTTCACCAACTTACATAGAAAGTAGGTTGAAGTAAAAAAGGGTTACTCTCTTTTCTTCCAATGTGTAAGCTTGTGGTTAAGATCTGTAGTCATTCCTACCTTTGCATTTTCAACCACACATGCTTTAGTTTTATTGCCTTAGTAAATATTACTTATGTAATGTTGTTAAATAAATTTATAATTACAACTTTAAATTATCATAATAGATTTTTAACTACAAGATCTTTTTATTGACTCATTAAAATTGAAATGTTTCACGAGTATTAATGTATAATAGAAATTGTGGACTTAATCAGTGAAGTATTGAATAGCTTCACACTCAGATCTAACTGCTTCAGCTTCACTTATTTATACAAAAAGTAGGTTGAAGTAAAAAAAGGATTCCCCTTATTTCTTCCAATGCGTAAGCTTGTCCTTAAGACCTGTAGATGTCCCTATCTTTGCATTTTCAACCGCCCATGCTTTAGATTTATTGCCTTAGGAAATATTACTTATGTAATCAATGTGCGTTAAATTAATTTATAATTACAACTCTAAATTATCGATTTCTAACTATAAGGTCTTTCCATTGACTCATTGTAAATCAAAACATTTCATGAGTACTAATGTATAATAGGAATTGTAGATTTAATCAGTGAAGTATTGAATAGCTTCATGCTCTCAGATCTAACAGTTTCTGCTTCATCTATTTATATAGAAAGTAGGTTGAAGTAAAGAAGGGTTCCCTTCTTTTCTTGCAATGCATAAACTTATGGTTAAGACCTGTAGAAGTCCCTACCTTTGCATTTTCACCAACACATGCTTTAGGTTTATTGCCTTAGTAAATATTATGGACATATAAGTAAATTATTTATAGAATATAAATCTTTTATTTATACAATTTTATTGAATCTATATTTGAATAACAAAATAAAATACATATAAGACAAAAAATATATTTTATTTTCTTGAGTGTTTTTTTAGCGATATTTCAAAATAAATAAAATTTTTAATGAAGAAAATCTTTCGTTCTCGACTTTTTAACACTTCCTATTTGTAAAGCAATAATTTTCTTTTAGCAAATAATATATATATTGTAACGGATATGATAAAGTTTTCTGGTTTTCTAATATATATATATCGATCTGCCTGTATTATCTTGGCAATCTATTACATTCTTGTTATATTTCATATTAATACATTTTAAATTAGTTAATACAGAATTTTTCAGATATATTTTTGTATTTCAAATTATGTAGTCACTGGTCACTAAATTCCCATCATCATTACACCAATATTTAGGTCACTAATTGTAAAAGTTCACCACATTAGGGTTGAATTTTGAGATGGGAAACCATTGTCATCCCTAAATAAACAAAATATAAAATTAAATATAAAAGGAATGATAATAAATGTAATGAGCATGAGTGATAAGCAAAGAACTAATTATAAGTTTACCCAGCATTACAGAGGAAAAGAATAATCATTCATCATCACAAATGATCAGCAATAATAAAATGACTTAGTCAACAGTCAATCTTCTGATGGGATTTGAAATGGGTCTACTAAAGACCAGGTTAATTATTTATCCACAGTTAAACTTAGGGAAACAATACAACACAATAATTGGAATTCACAGACTCAGGTTCCAATCCATCCAAAAACATACAACGAATTAAATAATGCAGAGGTATTAATACGTGCTGATTATCAACAATGCCCTGGCCATATATACCATTAATGTGCTGGTGAACTATAAATGTAATTTTTAATTAATAATAAATTAAATGTAATGTCTGAACTTTAAAGGATCTATCTTTGTGCCATCCAGAATTACCTGGAGTCCAAACACAAATTTAAACTCCCTATTCTACATAACAACTGTTATTCTCTAATTGAATGTGGAAGCAAGAACTCTATATGCTATACCCTATAGACTGTAAGTAAAAGATAAATAAATAAATAATGTGGCTTATTCTAAGTCACGTTCAGTAATATATAGGTTTACTCTACTAAAAGTAAATTGTTTTATTGGGATAATTTTAAAACAAAAATGCTAGAACATTAAGCTGTCTTGAAATAATGTCACGTACACTGACAATTCATGTATCAGGAATTGGAAGAAATAAAGACTGAAAAATATTTTAAAAGAATTATGTAATAATTAATTGATTAACAATAAATAAAAGAAAATAATAGTATGAAATGTTAAACATTCATTTCATTAGGAAAAATATATTTTCTTAAAAATTATAATCAATCAGTTAACTTCTATTCATAAGTTACTTTTAATTATTACCCTTTTCCCCCTATGTCATAGCATCAGCCGGGATGCGAACCCACACCCATCTGCAACCAACTACTTGCTTGCAAGGTGGGTGCGATGATCTCTCATTACCCTTTTGTTAGATTTTATGGGCAAAAATAAATAAAAAAAAACTTCAACAAAAATTTAAATTTACAAAAAATTAAATTTTCTAAAATCACTTTTACAATTTTGAACAGTAAATTGACTGGACAATTAAAACATACTAATGAAAATATTTAAAATGATCAATTCTTACAATTGAAAAATCACTTTTTACTATAAATGAAAATTTAGTATACAATATCTTTAACCATGAGTTTCTGTGGAGTCTTTTCTGGTTACAATTTCCAGATTTTTCCAATTAAATTTCTCCTTGAAGTAACTACACAAGTATATTGTTAATTTGTCCTTTTCTTAATTTGCAGTAATGCCAAGATAAAACAAAAATTTTTATTCATTTCTTTCCACTAGACACCATTATTAGACAACAGTCTCTATACATCGGGCACTCAACAACAGAGTTTAATGATAAAATCAACATCTGGCAGGCACATCGCCTGCTGAATCCTGAAAATACAGTTATTTATGCTCACCTAGGGTGCAGCAATCATAAAATCACCTCAATATTTAAATATCTGCTACTGGAGCCCAAACTTTTGGATTATCTGATCAAGGTGAATATGGGCTCCATGCCAACTAATACGTTCTTATACTACAAGCGGTTTCTAAATAAAATAGATCCAATTTGTCATGCCTGTTCTAGAGGAGAGGAGACCTTTAATCATCTGTTAAATATTTGTCCAGGCTATAATAATATTCGAAGTGTCATCTCTCAACACTGCATTATAGCAGTGGATAAAATTCTGGACATCAGGGGTTGTCTCATCTCTGGAGACTTTACAGTTATCAGGTTATCTATATTTCTGACATATGCTTTGTGGTACACAAGGTGTAGAACAAAGTTCACACAACCAGCACCGGACCCCTATGCTATATTTAGCGATAAGCTCAAAGCTCTTCAAAACAAGGACAAGATACTATCTTCCAGATTTTTGTTTAATAATACATGGAGTCTACTAGTATGGCCTACAGACTCTACATGAATTTTGGACCTGATATATTCACTATGTTGCAACATGTTAGATTCTTCTAGAGAGGCATTGATTTCACACTACATGTATCCCAGCTGATAAGTTAGCATTTTTGGGTCAACCTCAAAAGGGGTGGGTAATACCAACAAAATAGTACGTATTTACTCATATATCAACCTGCTAGTGCAGAGAATGGCTCTGGCATACATCTACCAGATCATCGCCAGCAATGGATGAGCCAACATTAACAAAGTATATTTATTATTCATCTGTATAATTTTATTATGTCAATAAATATATTTTTAAATATAAAATGTCCAGGTGATGGTAACACAGAGAATCATTCTCTTTCTTGAAGACAAGATTTTCAATTACTTTAGGGAATAACTTCTTTACAGTTTTACTTCAGTGAAACAATTTACATGGAGGAAAATGATGTTTAACTTTTAGATAACTTAAAACGTTTTTACTGTAGAAACTTTTTATGAGTAAACCCATAGTATGCTAAATGCTTGATTAAAACTTCTGTAATTATATGCAACAGCTTGGTCAAGATTCTGTTATATTATGCAACAGCTTGGTAAAGATGGCTACTTCTTTATTTTTCATCAGCTGTATTATGGTGTGACTGCTCTCTCTTCAAAAACTAAATTAGGAATATCTACCTTTTATCTGATACTTGCAACCTCTGACTTATTCACACTAACAATACTTTTTTCTAGAACAATCTTGACTAGAAGCCAATCACAACTGTTCACTATTGTCCTCTTTAATGATACACACTGAAAAACAAGTCAAGAACTTAAATTAACATCATAAAATTCTTGGCAATCCTTTCTAATTAAAAAAAATTTCTTTCAAAAATGAAAAACAAGATAATCAGGTAATTATACTTATTTGATTTTTTTTTTTGTAATGAATAGAAATAAAAAGAAAAGAAAGACAACTCTAATTAAAAATATAATTTACCAAAATTATTAAAATCTTATTTTGTTTTTTCTTTCTAAAAATACTCTTAAATATAATACTTTATCTCTCTTAAAAGGTTAAAATTAAATATTAAACAATTTACTAAAAAAAAATTTTTTTTTTTGGTGAATTTTTAAAAAAAATTATAAGCAACTGTCAATTAAATTAAATTATTGGAGAGAGAGAACAAAAGAAATTATTTATATGATTTTATACTTTTCTCTCTTTTCTAACAACATTTACAATTTACAATACATATTAAAATAAGTATATTATAATTTTAAAAAAGGTTTGGCAATTATAAAAAAAGCTGTCTAGAATTTTCCCATCATGTGGAAAGAAAATAAAATATTTAACTAATTTCTGACCCATTATTATTATAAAAAATATGCATGGAAAAAGTAAATACTATTTTTCCCATTAATTAAGGAGCATGCTGCAAATTTACTTTTTTATTTTTAATAACACAGAAATGTATCCAACTGGTTACAATACATATATATTAAAAACTATTAATGAATAATAAATATAGAAATATTGACATTTTCAAAAGATTAAAAAATTAATTATGTAAAAGTAGAATATAATTAGTAGACATACACCTAGATATATGTGATTATTTGTCATTGGAATTTACTACATAAAAAAAATTAAAGTCATAAATTTAATAGCTTTAAAATACAATTACATGATCCCACACATATGTGTACACATGAATACATATCACATACTTCATAAATTGTATTGTTATATAAGAAAAAATTAAAACAATGCCTTATTCAAAACATTTAAAAAGTCATATTTGGGGGGATTCTATTACAACACATTGATTTAATAAAATAAATATCTGGAGCTAAGTTCTCTTCAATAGGACTAATAATATGATGTTTGCTTTGGTAGTATACTTTTTCTTTTTTCTTTGCAAAAAAAATTGGTGCATGTGTTCCAGATTAACAGAAGGCATCAGGATTTACATTAATCTTCTGTACAATAATGTTTTTCAATTAGGTAGGTATTCATAAGGCAGAGTTATGGTGTAATGACTTACATATTAATGAGGGAGGTAAAGAAGGCTGGTGTACTTAACTGAGTTTTTACTTCATATTTCTTTTTTTAATAATGTCTTTTTTCTTGTAAGCAATCCATGGCACTCTGGAATGATTATTGTTGTGAAGTTGATACCAGCTTTTCAGAGTTTTAGGACCAAGCTTCTATTAATTATTTTTGCTATTTTTTTTTATTTTTAGCAATAAAGCATGCTGCTCCCTTTTTCTCCTCCAATCTGAGAACAAATCTGCAATAAGTTCTCCTACACACTTTAAGAACAAATCTCTAATTAACTCTTTTTAGTTTTTCCAATTTCTTTTATAGTAATACACATGAAAAGAAACTTTCCTGGTAGCCTGTTTTTTTCTTATCACCTATTTTTGATTAAAACTGCAGATAAACCTTTTCAGTAATTGACCAATTAAATTATTTAATCAATATACAAAAAATTATTTCTTCAAAATCTATTACTTTGATAAAGGGGAGGGGGACAAAATTTTTCATTCCTTCACAAAAGCAAAGATATCAAATAGTTAATTAAAAATAAAAATTATTTTACAATTCTACTCCCTTTTCAGTAATTATATTTTTATAAGATAAAGAAAAATAATTTAATTTTAAATTGTTGTTTTTTTAACTTTCTAGAAAGATAAAATAATAGTAAAATCTACTTTTTTAAATACAAAAAGGTAAAATAAGAATAAGAATGAAATTATGCATATTATATATGTGTATAAAAGGTACTTATGTATTAATTCTTCACTCATTAGGGGGGGGGGGGTTCCAGGTATTTTTTATTATAGTCTATTTTCAGGTTATAACAATATGGCTGCTTTTTTAAACACAATTATTATATTAATTATTACATTGAATTTTTTTAAGATGATTATAAAAAATAACGATTTATACAAAACTCCAAACGATTGTAATTAAAAATTAAATTTTAATATAATTATAATAAAAATAAAAGTATAACAAATGTAAATGAGATTATAACCCTTCCAACAGTCAAAATAGGTCGTAGATATTATCCTTAATGGCATCCATAAGATATTACCTTTAATGGCATGCATAAGATAAAGAAAAACAACTTAATTTTAAATTATTTTTTACTTTCTAGATGGATAAAAAAAATAAATTAATAAAATCTAGTTTGTTTGTTTTTTAATACAAAAAAATTAAATAAGAATAGGAATAAAAATTATACATACTATATATGTGTATAAATTTATATTTACAGATTTTTTTAATCTGAATTTATCTTTGTTAATTTTAAAATATTTCTTTAGTTTATTTATGTATTACAATTTAAAAGATCGGTTTGAGACAAATTTGCAATGGGATTTTGATTATCCCATCCAAACATATCTTGTGATATGTCCATCTTTTGACACCATGCCTTTGTTATTGTCTCTCTGATTGCTTAAACTGAAGGCTACTAATTTAAAATCCTGGATAAAATAAATTGAAAATTTTTTAGAGAAGATTTTTATCCCCACTGGTGTTGTTTTTCATATCTTGGATTTTTTATTTAAAGAACGTGTATGTTAAATTCTTCATTTATGGGTAAGATGTAATAAATAGACAATAAAATATATGATTGAGGACTAAAAATAACATGTTCTACTTTACTTTTCAAATCTGTAATTCTCTCACTGCCATGGACAAACTACATTATAAATTTTAAGAAGTCTTTTATATATAGTATATCTGTATTTTGTAAAATGGTACGGAAAAGAGTTGAAAATGATATAAGAAAGTATAACTGTGAAATAGCAAGGAAAGCTGTAGAAGAAAATAAAAGTCTCAAGAATGTTAAACAACATTTTGGTATTGGTAGGAAATTTATATCTGCAATAAGAAAAAAAGATGGAATTATTACTAAAAAGAGAGATGACATCATGAAATTGGTAGAAGATTTTTATCAAGAATTATATAGTAATAAAGAACAAGTTCCTCCTATATCTATTACATCTTCCGAATTGCCCAGAATTTTAAATAAAGAAGTGAGACATGCAATTAAGATGTATGAAGAAAGGAAAGGCTCCAGGAAATGATGGAATTATAATTGATATATTAAAAGAAGCAGGTGAAGAAATAGAAAGAATTTTAGCAAAGTTATATACCAAATGTCTAAATGGTAAAGATGTACCGGAAGATTGGAAGAATGCAGTAATAATATTAATATTTAAAAAAGGTGATAAAGAAGATATTAGAAATTACAGACCTATCAGCCTTTTGTCAGTTTTATATAAAAATTTTACCAAGATAATTACAACTCGTCTACAGAGAACTTTGGATTTCCACCAACCAAGAGAACAAGCTGGATTTAAAAGTGGTTTTAGTACAATAGATCATATCCAGGTATTGAGAGAAGTCATAGAAAGGACAAATGAATATGAGTTGTCATTATGTTTTGGATTTGTAGATTATGAAAAGGCATTTGATTCTATACATATTTCTTCAGTGATTAAGGCATTGGATCATCAAGGTATAGATCCAGGATATTGTCATATTTTAAAGAATATTTATAAAAATGTAACAGCAACAATTAGATTACATAATGATACTGGAAAAATCAACATTGAGAAAGGTATAAGACAAGGTGACTCCATATCTCCAAAACTTTTTACAGCAGTGCTGCAGGAAGTATTTTGTGGATTAAAATGGGAAACTAAAGGAGTGAAAGTAAATGGAGAGTATTTAAGTCATTTAGATTTCACAGATGATGCAGTTGTGTTTGGCAAATAATGCTTTAGAGCTGCAGGAAATGTTGCAAGAGTTAGCAGATGAAAGTAGAAAAGTAGGACTAAAGATAAATGTTAAAAAGACTAAAGTAATGTTTAATCGATTTGCTCAAAATATGAAAATAAAGATTGATTATGAAGAATTAGAAGAAGTTAACAGTTACAAATACCTTGGTCAGATTATTAATACAGATGGAAACATAATGGAGGAAATTAATTATAGAATTAAACTTGGTTGGAGTGCTTTTGGTAGAAATAACTTGATACTGAAAGGAAATATGCCTATGTGTTTGAAAAGGATGGTTTTTAACAAATGTGTTTTATCAGTTCTTACTTATGGATATGAAACGTGGACACTTAATAGAAGAGCAATACTGAGACTTCAGACCACTCAAAGGAGTATGGAGAGATGTATGTTGGGAGTAACAAGAAGAGATTGAAAACGCACTGTATGGGTAAGACAACAAACAGGTGTTACTGACCTTATTGAAAAAATTAAAAGATTGAAATGGAGTTGGGCTGGACATATTGCTAGAAGAAATGATAATAGATGGACAATTGAAATTTTAAACTGGATTCCAAGAGATTGTAAAAGACCCAGAAAGAGACCACATGTGAGATGGATGGATGAAATAAGAAAATGTGCAGGAGTGTTGTGGAGAAGAGAAGCTAAAGATCAGAGAAGATGGATTAAACTTGGAGAGACCTTCATCCTGCAGTGGATTGATAATGGTTGATGATGATGATGATGATATCTGTATTCATAAGTTATATTGATAAATAAAAGCAGTGCTCTTTCTACTCTGCTACCATCTATAATAGGCTTCAGTAATTAATGGCTATTAGATGGAATCCTTATGTGATACATTTTCAACATCATTCATCTTTGTCAATTAGGTAACAATTCCAAAACTAGAAGTGATGCAATTTCACATCCAGCAATCATACTTAGCTATATTTTACATTTCAAACTATAAACTTGAAATTTAAATCATTCTAAGTTTTTGAACCTCAAGTAACCTGCTTGACTAATTACTTCGTACTAAAGTTTTGGACAATAACTGTATATTTTAGTAACATTTGTTCTTTTCTAACTGTTTATATCTTGTTTCCCTGTCCAGAAATGTGAAAATCTTATATGAACTGAAGAATCGTGATTTTTTATTGGATTCATTCCACTCTAGTGTCATCTATTGTAATAAATTGAAACTGAAGAGTATAGTGATAATATAATATTTTCATCAATATATATATATATATATCAGTCACAATTAATTTCTTTAAAACCCTCATGTTAAAAGCCTGAAATGGAAAAAACTGAGATTTTGAACTCAGGCCAAATCCTTAAATATTTTTATGAATATTAACTTAAATAATAAATACCAGTGAAGATCACGATTGAAAGGTGAAACTAACAAGCTTTATATATGATAGCTAGCTTTTTTATATTATTCAATGTAACAGCTGAGTGAATTAGTACATTGAATTTAGCTTTGAATCCTAGTATGTATTTATGGGAGTCAAAGACAGAAATCTGAATATGGTATAAAAAAATCATAGCAGTATATTAACTGCTATCCATTGATTATTCAAGCTTATGTTAGTTAATTCACGAATAGGATGAAGAGAATTTTCTTGGAGGCAAATGTCAGAATCTTTAAAGTTATATACAATGTCATTATTGGTAAAAACTTTCACATTTTCAAAATATTTACACATGTTAATAATATTAGCTCATTTGTAGAAAAATTAAAGTGGAAATTAGTGTAAATGACCAGTATAAACTAATATAAACTTGCCAATAAATGAAAAAGTACAGAGAAGACCCTTTGAGTTTTACCTCAGATTAAGCATTCCATTTATTAAAACATGCAAAACTATCCATACAGTAGTGCATCTCAATGCAAGCCAGAGTAATCAATGGTTGCCAGAAGCCAGAAAATAGTCTGTGAATATTGGATGAGTAGGCACTCGATAGAGATTTTATGCACAAGCTTTCTAGCATTCATTGATTACTCTGGCTTGCACTGTGTGACACTACTATAAGGATAGTTTTGCCTGTTATAATAACAGTTATGAGCTATGAAACATTAATCATGTGATGTTTAGTGGCATTCAATTTATTGTCAAATTACAATGCAGCACTTGAACTCTATATATTAACATTATACCAGCACAACTTTAAGTCATTCTAAAATGACTATAAACAAAGGGTAAAGCACACTTCATTTTTAAACAATCAATGGTTGTTTATAGTGACTTCAGAATGGCTTGAGATTGTATCCACTGCATTGTAACCCATTTTATGCAGCTGCATGGAATCTGATCTCGTTAACAACAACCCAGTATCTTGGCTATGAATATACTAATTAATATCAATGACATATGTACTGATTATTGCTCAATTAAATAAACATCTATCTTTAAAGTAAACCTAATAGAGTTAATTTAAAACTAAATTGAATGCTATGATCTTAACTAAAGAGTTCACTCTGAACTTTTTCTTTTATTCACGGGTTAGTATTAGTTTATATGTAACATAGCTGTGAGTTTACAGTAACTTTCGCTTTAAAATATTTATACATAAGAGGGCTTTTTTTTAATTTTCTTATTTTTTTCTGTGCGTTGATATATAATAAATATTTGCGTGTATTTGTGAGTGCTGTGTCCTCAGCTGTAGCTGAGCGATCGCAAATCTAAATACTTAATTTTAAAATAAGAACAACCAACTAATTTACATTAGATCTTTATTGGTACATAGTAAATCACAACAAAACAGTTATGAGTAATTGATTAACATATATATATAAAACATTGTCTGATTGCATTACAATTCAACCCCCCTCTCAGTCTACAGTAATACAAATAAAACACAGTACCTTGACTGAGTGACGAAAATAAAGCCTCAGGAAAGCCGCTTAGGGCATTTAAAATTAAGACCAGTTTGATCTGCTTCTATACTAGTTGGCCGGATTCACCTACAGGCGTTGAGAACCTGGGATCACAGTCCGAAAAGGAGCAGCACTTAGGAATAGTCGCAGGGAAAAGATGTCGATATTTATTTTTCCTGCTTTTTTATACTCCCACGTTTGAAGTCCCACTCTCGTCTCTTCTTTTCTGGAGTATTAATACATTTTTTTCCGTGTGTGCAAAACGGATTCATTTGGCTATTAATTCTTTTGATAATCCGATCTGTTAAACAACGCATCTGTAATTAGTTTATTTAGTTAATACAGTTTGATCTAATTACTTTTTATTTCACTTAACTTACTTTGAATCCTATATACATTTACCCCCCCCCCTCCATTTATCTCTAATAAATATTTCTTACTTAAGTGTGTGCCTTTACTGGCTCTATTTACATATATAACAGTGAGTATAGAATGTTTATAAGTAATAAATTAATATTTTTGTATATTAAATTCTCTGCTTATTGATAGGTGCAACTAGGTCATAAATGAATATGTTTTTGCTTCAACTCAAACAAAATTATTTTATTTAACGCATTGTTAAATTTGAACTTTGATTTAAAAATAACATTTCAAAAGTTTTAGAGATAAAATTTACGGTGTAAAGCTTACCAAAGCAGAAGTAAGATGTACTTTTAGTTTAAGGGATAGTAATTGAACGCATATTTATAAAAAATCCTAGTTATTCTCTCGTAAGATCAAATGTATCATTGCAGCCAAGTACTAGAAAGAACACGACTTCTTTTCAATTGATTACAACCATTTTTAATTCCGTAGTCTGCCGCTAGGCTAAACTTTCCAGATAAATTTAAGACAATACCTAAATATTAACTGGGAATTTAAAAAATTGGTTTTGGGAAACAATTGAACATAAAGTTACAGGTTGCGATAAAACTGTTTGCTGATTCATTACGTTGAGAAAACTAAGCTGATATATTTGTGGGGGGGAGGGGCTGCTGTATGTTGGTCAT
Organism: Epiperipatus broadwayi; assembly: GCA_028023455.1. Lineage (NCBI taxonomy): Eukaryota > Metazoa > Onychophora > Udeonychophora > Euonychophora > Peripatidae > Epiperipatus > Epiperipatus broadwayi. Next base: position 656,465 of record JAQFVV010012651.1, on the reverse strand, counting down.
TTATTATTTCATAAAGTGTAAGAGTGCAAATACTATACAATGCATTATTTTTAATTTTAAAACTAGTTTTAAATCTAAATAAGCACTTAAGCAATCTTGTGATTTCAAAGAGATAATGAGTTTTTTTTTATCCAAAAGTCACAAACTAATTAGTCATTTCTTACGTCTGTGTCAAGGTAACAACTTATTTTTATAATAGCTTTTTTTCTATATAAGATATAGCTGAAAATTTTTTGTCGATGTTATAAATTCACATTATAGAATAGATTTTAATGTTAGCATTAAAATTCTTAATAAGTTTGTGTATGGGTAAAAATTGATATTTAATTTGCCACTATGACTATATCAGATTTTTTCATGATTAAGCCATATTGCAATATTCATAACAAAGCTGCGGGATACTATCAGATGATTACCGATAATTTTTATTGATCACACGATGTAGGGGTTTAACGTATTAGCCTGCTATACCAAAAATTAAAACTTAGAAGATGCTTTCAGCTCAGGACAATTTTCCAATCAAGAGTAAAATTATTCAAAAGTAGTTTTCCATAGCTGCCCTATTCAATGATCAAATTAATGATTGCTAAACTTGAATCTAATCATTCCCAACTAGAGAACGAAACAGCAATGTATTCAAAATATTCCGAATTAGACTTTTACCTTGCAATAAAGTATGTGGTTTTTTTTTGGAAGTCTATTATTCGCAACCTCGTACTTATGTGGACGTATGTACATATAATCTTAACTGTTTGTAAATAAGATATATAAACAACAGTATCATTGTGACTTTAAGACAAATTGGCAAAATGAAAAATCTTTAAAAAATTGCTTCCCGAAAAATAATAGGTGAATGTACAAGATTTAGTTTCAGTTACAACCTGCGCGGTTTGTCGCATTTGTTACAATGTCGGATCGGGAGTTCCTAAGATCAATTCTGGCGCTCAATCTTCCTATGAAGTTCGAGCAATAAAGCCATTAGCATGTCAAGCGTTGGTGGTCGAGAGGTCAGTACACCAGCCTTGCAAGCAGTTGTCCCGGGTTAACAGGTTCGCTTCCTGGCCAATGCTATGGCACATGAAAGAGAAAAAAAATTAAGCCATTAGCATATATATAAATTTTGTTCTTTATAACTCATGACTAATGAAATTTTATATATAATCGTGTCCACTAATCGGTAAATGTTATGTTAATGTGTTGTTGCTCTTTACGCTTACTACTGCGAAATAGGGTGCATTACATTATAAAAACTGTTTATCTATATAATGTCGGCGCTTTAAAAGTATATGCTTTGTGTATATAAAATTAAGCTTAAATTTTTTTGATTTGAAACAAAGAAAAGTCTTTTCAATGTCTTTACAAAAAGAAACAGGACGACTTTATTCACCTATATAATTAACTTATGTTTTTACTTTATTATTTAAGAATATTTAACCTCCTATTTGCAGACCAAATAATGGATAGTTGCAAGCCAGTTACATTAATAAAATCTAAAACTTACTTAAAATTTTTTGGAGTTATGGATATGAGTGAAAGATGAACATTTTATACATCTCCATATTTATTTACGTGTCTATCTATCTCACGAATCATCCATTTATCCACTATCTATACCTGCCTATTTATCTGTCTGTTACCTAACCATTTATCTCTCTACTGTCTCTCCACTTGCTACCAATATATATAAAGAGAGTATGGGGTTTATTAAAATATATAATAATAGTAATAATAACAAGACAGATGTCACATGACTTATATATAGCTTGCACTTACAAATATGTAAAATTAGGAGCGTGCTAATAGCTCTAAACAAGCTTTTTTATTATTATTTATGATAAATGCTACTACAATGTAATTATAAAATTCGAATGTTAGACTAAATTATGTTAAGAAAAAGACAAGCGATGTCAAAGTATATTTGATAATTAACAACGTCGTCACTTGACCATTCTACTTCGCTGCTTATTGAATCCTACTTCCTTTTGGCGTAGAACTTAGTAGATATATATAAGAAAAACTAAAGTATTTAAATGACATATTTCAGAATAGACATCTATCCAGCAGGCCTAGAAATGACAAGATAGAGTCAGAAGACATTATTACTGACTTAAGAATCACCCAAAATAAAGAAATGAGCCAGTTTTGTCAATATCACATGGTGAATTTGTTGCAAAACCCATTATTTCAAAAATTGTAAGCTCAATTGAAATCAACTTAAATTTTACTTGCTTAGATTATTATCAAGGTTGTAGATGTGGCAAGTTTTACAATGTGCTTTTTATATATGTTTTGGATAGCTATTACAAAAATCTGTGAATTACTAACTGCTTGAGCTTAATACATAATATTTACATATGTTACTGTCAATTTCATAAGTTCTGAAAAAATTACTTCCTAGCAGTCAAAAGATTTCGCGTTGTTGATTTATAAATAATATGCTGTGAGTTAAATGTGAAGATGTTTAAAGCAGGGGTCCCCAACACTATGCCAGCTGGCACCATGGTGCCCGCAGAGCATTTTACATGTGCCTGCCACTATCCGAACATGATAAAAAAATTCTTTATCTGATACAAATAAATTTAATTTTTATAATTTTTTTATAAATTATTGTATTATATTGTAATCAAATTGTAGGGCATACTATACTTTTACAGCATAGAAATATGAACTTTAATTATATGTTAAAATTTTATTTTTGAAATAAATATTTTTTTGTACATTATGTGGATTATTAACAATATCCAACTATAAATTAACAGTGAAAAAATATATAGTGCCCACCATGTGGTTGAAAAAATAAATGGTGCCCATCACCTGGCCAGTATTATAGAATGTGCTCTTAAGTGCAAAAAGGTTGGGGACCCCTGGTTTAAAGCTTCAAGCTCTTAAGACAAAATGCTTCAGACTGGCTTATATATATAGAAATTTAAGTAAAGAAAAAGGTGGAACCAACTTTTTTTAATAAAAATTTCTGTCTTGGGTTGCAACTTAAGAGCTCCTTATACTGTCACCTTTACACCTGATTATCTGTCATATAAGATTATAAAAGTGCATGCGAGAAGGTTTCAGGCTTTCACTTTAAAAATCTGTGAATGAAGTTAAGATTATTTAAAAAATAATTTTTCTTTCCCTTTTGTCAAAAAAATATAGACTTAATATTTCTGCTAAAAGGCTTATTTTTTTATAAATGAATAAAAAAATTGAAACATATATGTATACACATAAGCACTTTCTTTTTTTTTTCAGTCTTATTTTTATTCATTGTAAGAAGGAGATTTCCAAATGTACTTCTTTTTATATCCATAGGTTCTCTTGTCCACAATATTCTAAGAAATTTTCTAATCCTATTCTTTCATTTCAGGTGCGATCTCATTCTAGATCTTTTAGAATGTCTTAAAATTCTACTTAAAACTTCTCATATTACAGTTCAATAATTATCTCTCAGTTTGTGAAAAAACATGCTCAAAAATTTTGAAATCAACCTTAGAATTTAAAATAATCTAATATTATTGATTAACAGTTCAAAATATTTTTGATTAACAGTTTAAATTTTTTAATTTCATATTTGTATATGGATGCATGTCATCTCTTCTGATATTTAAATCGTGCCAAAGATATATTTAAATATTCAACACAAATGCATTTTATACATTTTTTTACAGAAATACTGCTAACGTTTTAATTCTTTTTTTTTTTGTTTTTTTTTTTTGGAATCAGAATTTATCATTTTTCAATGATATTCAACCTTTGACGACACGTTATATTAACAGATTCTACACTTCCATAAAAATTTGTTAAGATTCATATCCGAATGTACTTGTTATGATAAGGATACTGAATCATACTTATATTGTATTATTTAATAAGATATTAATTAAAAATATTAATAAGCTTGAAAATTGATATGTTATTTGATTAATATTTGTCTGAAAATTAACACGATAAGAAATAGACCAATATAAAAATACAACTAGAACACCATCATCACAAAGTTTCATGAAAACATTGTCAGAGACTTAAAAAGAGAAAAGCCCAAGATAGAACACCCTTTCAAAATGGTATTTCGTTAGCTGTTGCAAAAAAATATCTATTAAAGAGATAATTAAAAAACGTATATTTTAAGTGCTATAGAGTATCCATAGATATTGGAATAGCAAACAGACTAAAGAAAATATGCAATTAATATAATAGAAGACAGCTCTTTGAAATTGTGCTGTGAGCAATCTTTAATTCTCTAAAATCTAAACTTGAAATGCTTAAAATATTAAAAGAGACTGCATCTATGAAGTACTCTCTAGAAAAATCAAAGGATATATATAAATGAAAGTAGCCAATTCACTGAAAAACGATTTTTAAAACATACAAATTAATGCTTAGAGAAATGGTAAAATAGTTGATTATGCATGTACCGATGAGTATATGTTTGATTAGGGCAAGACAAGAATATTGGGCAAAAATGAAAAAGTAAAAGGATGAAAAACAAGATACTTGAATAAAATGGTGAATAACCTGTAAGTCTACTAGTTCTTTCTGTGACAGCCAAGCCTTGTTAGCTAGAGTGCCACCTTCAATTCAGTATTCATTAATCTAAACGATTGTAATTCAATAACTATGTTAGTAATATCATTCGGAAAAAGTGAGAAGTATAATATCACTTGAAATATTGTGTTGCACACTTATTCGAAGGTGTAAATAAAATTTGAATTTTTCTAAAGACATTTAACAATAAGTATTACATGATGGTAATTATACAACATATAATTACAATTCATTAACCTCACTCTTAAAAAATGAAATTAGGACACCTTCATAGATAGATACTATATAAAATTTCTATTGATCATTGCATTTGACAAAGTTGCTAAATTGATGAGCTTTATCTTGAATTTAATATTTTTGGATCTAAAGGTTGTGCTGGTATTGTTACTGATCATACCACCAACATATGAAGAACTATGAAGAATGTAAATAATACCACTTAAAATGAAATGTCCCTCGCTAAGATGAGTGTTATTACATAATCCTTAGAACATCACATGATCACCTTATGTGTACACATAGCAAATCTTTCCATACAATAGTGACACCTAGTGCAAAATATAGTAATAAATAGAAGCTAGAAGGTTGTGCACCATAATATCTATTCAGTGACTACCTATCCACTATTCCCTGACTAGTTTCTAACTTTTGGCTTTCACCAGTGAGAAGCTTTGAATCTGGGAGCAATGTACCTGGATCTTTGGGTCTAATATATCTTTCTAGCACCCATCTTTTGGTTAGCTAGAAAGCCATTATCCCAAAACACAATTTTTTTAATCAAAGCTAATCTATTTGTATCATTATATATATATATAGTAACAGAATTACCTTTTCGACCGTTTGTAAATGTTGTAATTTACAATTTTACGTCAAGCAAAGAAGCAAATATAGACTCATTAATTAAGTCTATATTCCTAATCGAATACCGAGATTACCAATGGAATATTTCAGTATTATCTTTCCCTATCAGAAACTTCTTCGACTGCTGGAGATTTATTCATAAGAATGATTTATTTAAAAGAATCCAGCGCTTGAAATATTTATAATTTTTGCGAGATATTACATAATCCTTAGAACATCACATGATCACCTTATGTGTACACATAGCAAATCTTTCCATACAATAGTGACACCTAGTGCAAAATATAGTAATAAATAGATGCTAGAATGTTGTGCACCATAATACCTATTCAGTGACTACCTATCCACTATTCCCTGACTAGTTTCTAACTTTTGGCTTTCACCACTGAGAAGCTTTGAATCTGGGAGCAGTGTACCTGGATCTTTGGGTGTAATATATCTTTCTAGCACCCATCTTTTGGTTAGCTAGAAAGCCATTATCCCAAAACACAATTTTTTTAATCAAAGCTAATCTACTTGTATCGTTATATATATATATATAGTAACAGAATTACCTTTTCGACCGTTTGTAAATGTTGTAATTTACAATTTTACGATCGAGACTACTGTCACGTCAAGCAAAGAAGCAAATATAGACTCATTAATTAAGTCTATGTTCCTGATCGAATACTGAGATTACCAATGGAATATTTCAGTATTATCTTTCCCGATCAGAAACTTCTTCGACTGCTGGATATTTATTCATAAGAATGATTTATTTAAAAGAATCCAGCGCTTGAAATATTTATAATTTTTGCGAGATTTAATATTACTGTACTATATCGACACGTGTACTTTTACTAGAATAAATGTCTACTTAGTATTTTATAAACCCTGTGGGTTTATCATTATAATTAGTATGGTGAAGAAGGAAAGACGAGATGTAAAGAGCTATTCATAAATAAATATTGTTTAATATAATACATTCATAAAACATTAAAATATAAAATTTCAATATAAACAAGCAATCATTTAAATAACACAAATTATATTTAATTTAATTAACCCTTCACTAATAATGATAATTCTTTGGTGCTAAATATTTATATGTAGATATTTATAGTTTATAGTCTGTTCTTACTTATTCTTTGATATAGAATAACTACTAGTTATTTGGTTCATTCAGATTCACATCTGCAATTGCATTTTTTAATTAATGTAGCCATTTACGAAAATATGTGCACGCGTGTTATATTAAAGTTAATTATCTAGGTTTGCTGGACGTTGACGAAGGAATTATTACCCATCATGTGGATTACTCCACTTCTTTTGTAGAGATGGAAATTCTTGGGATCCGGCTGGATTCTTTCTTGCAGCTTACTTAAGTTGTATTCTTGGGGTTTCAATGACAGGGAAGGCGAACCATCAGGCAGGCGCTATATCTACTATTACTTCATGGGGAAGATGACTTTACATCCAAGGTGAGCATGGATCAACTGGCGTCTGTTGTGGCCCCTTAGCCCTCCATTCTCGATGTTTCAACTTCTTGGTACATTTTGTTCACCACTCTTGAACTACTCTCTGTCAGCTCAGCAGACTCAAGACTAACTAAACATGGCTACTTCTTTCACTTTTTGTTACTTCATTGTCCTAGAATCCTTTTCCTATCTTCTTGATTGTTTTTGGAATGTCATTAATTACATTTCACACATTTAATTTTACTTTTATAAAATACATAAAATTTCTTCTTGTTTTTTATTTACTTATTTATTTTATTTTATTTACTTCCATTTCTTTTTTATAAAATAATTTTCTTATTTACACACTCTTTATTTTACACACATAACCATACATATATTTCATTCATTCACGTGTGTATTTTGAAGAGGTGAACTTTATCTTTTTATAAATCTATTTATTTTTATTTATAATTGCGAATGAGATTTATGATTGCTAATTCTGCAATCATTAACCCTTTGTTTACTTTTCCCTTTATGACTTGATCATCAACTTCGATGATCTTATTCTACTATTCCTTAAACTTTACTAATTTTAAATTCCAAAAAAAGTTAACATTTGAAGGTGGAAGATAAGGATCTTGGTTGCTTACCTTCCTTCACTTTCTTTAATTACCATAATTGTTTTTTTTAATTACTTGCATTCCTCAGCTACCATTTTTTGATTAAATAAATTTATTTTATTTTCTTACTTTATTATCCAATTTCTATAACTTAGTTTCCATAAAACTCACATTTAATATTATACTATATATTAAATGTACACATGTGTGATCGCAGGATGTGTGATCATCATATTACACCACTCCCTAATTTTTAAGAATTAAAATATAATGAACTTTCATGTGAAGGCCATTTTAATTCTTAATATTTAACTTCTTTGGTGAGATAGACATGGAGAGACAACTAGGCAACAGCTATACATATTCAATACAATCGATCTGCGCTAATCAAACCACTTTAATCCCTGCGGAAGACTTTAACATACACCGACATTTATATAGGGTTCGAACTCTGTGACTGGCATGCCATTTCTACTGTCTCTTCAACTTAATAAACATGAAATTCTTTATTCTTTATATTTTTCTCAATGTAATTCTTAATAAAGTGGGAATTTTTTTATCCCTCAAATATAATGCGCCCAGGATTCTTACTGATGCTACATTATTAATAAAAACTTCTTAATTCTTCAAATTCTTGATGTACTCATTTATATTGAGTTTATAATAATTTGGGAACTTCTGTCCCACACAGATAATGAGCCCAGGATTCTTACTGATGCTACATTATTAACCTTTTGAACGATGATTATATAATTAGCCGAATGAGTTAAAAATCAAAACTTGTAATTGGCCAACTCACAACTTTAACAAAATCTATTGTTAAAATAGATCACTTTTAATAATATAAATACGTTAGTTTCGTTTGTAAAAAGTATATTACTGAATTTTAAGATTACGAAAGCAAACGAAAATCTTTTCAAAAATAAAATTTGATTTATAATTTAAAAAATATTCAATTGCGGTGAAATAAAAGTAACCGCTATTCAACCAACCAAAAAAGATTGCTGACGCAATCTTTTTTTTTTCACTTTACGTTACGATCAATATGTAGCAATAAATAAATAATTCTTGGTAATATCTTAACTATTTTTCTAAAATAATTTGATTTTTAGTATTATTTTATCAATAATAATTTGTAATTTCAATTCAAATATTGTTTAAAATGTTGTAAACATTCGTTTATCATTTTCGTAATAAAAATCAAAACGAACGTAACTTTTAACTTTTTGGCAGCCATTACCCTTTCTGACAGAAGTGGGACAGCCAATAAGATTCAAGAAAAGTTGGTGAGGAGGCGGTGCTTTGGTTTTGTTTGACATATATGGTCATTTTTATTGATTTTTTTACTTGTAAAATAACTCTGAAGAGGGCACCATCTTACAGAACTTTTGATTTTCTTTCTAATGACGTATCATATGTATACATGGGATAAAAAGTAGCCAATTTAGAGTGATGTCAAATCTTCTCATTTTTAGACGAGTCATGCATTATAAGAGTTAATAAAACAACTTCTTAGTTCTTTAATTTCTGGATGTACTCATTTATATTGAGTTTATAATAATTTGGGAACTTCTGTTCCACACAGATAATGAGCCCAGGATTCTTACTGATGCTTCATTATTTTAAAACTTAACACAGATACTCACCTGCACATTTCCATCATACGCAAAGATGGCTTAACCAAGATCTGATGTGATCCATGCATAATCCCTATACACTCACACAACTGCCTCAATCCAGAATCTCAACCATACATCCTTAACATTTAACTTTACTACTATTATTTATTCGATTTTATTTTATTTTATTACATATTAATTATTCATTTAATAAGCTTGGATGTTTATTGTTCCATCCTATTTCTTTTTTTCATTTATTTATTAATTCTAGCTACATTGGTAGACTTACAGATTATACATTAAAATTTAAATTCTTTTGGCTATCATAATGGCATCTTATGAGAAGGGTTTTATTGTACTAATGGTCGACGTAGTTACTGCATTTTAATCATCATTTCTCTTTTTTCTCTATTTTTTTCTCATGCGCAGCTGTGTTTGACAGTCTTACACTAGGAGTTTCTCATTATAACTTACAAATTAGTTTGTTTTACATTACTTCCTTTTGTTTTTCATACTTTGCATTTAAAATTTTATCATTTAAAATCTCATTATTATTTCATCCTCTCTTCCCAGTACATTTCTTTTATTTACATTGATTTTTTTTTTTTTTTTTTTACAATTTATAAGTCATTCTCTATTCTCAAAATCCAGGGCCATTAATATTCGGTCAAGTTGACATATCCGTCATGTTAGATTTTTTTAAAATTAGTTTTTATCTGGAGGTTCTTTGTTACTCCTTTTGTTTGACATATATCCACTGGTGCTGGGCAATGGACTATTATCCCTATGTCTACTAAAATCTCTGTGTCCTTTCGGATAGTTCCCATCTGAATATCTCTCCCTCAGTCTGGACCCTTTATTTCTATCATAAAATCTATCCTTGCTTTCCCAGTAGCTTTGTTGATGGTTAGATTGCCCCTCATCTATCACCAGATCTTTAATCGGTTTCTTGAATTCTCTATCGTCAAACTTATTGTTAGGCCTAGTGCTGTCGAATGCATTAAGCAGTTCGGCTACTTGTTCGACCATTTGTCTCTCAGTGCCAATAAGCATCTGCTCCACATTGTGCAGAAAATTATGTCTGATGATTCTAATAATTTGTTTCTCTGACAGAGGGTTGGCTGTCGGTGCACGTAGTTTTGTCACCTGTTGATGGAAGAATGGAGAGAATGGCTCTCCTGGTCTCCATTTATTTTGTGAGATCTCATGCTGTAGATTTTCTTGTAGTTCTTCTCCAGTAACTGGCGAGCAAAGCCGCCTTATATCCAATAAACATTGGTTTTATGAACAATGAGTCCCACCACGCTTGTGAAGCACTCTGCAAATGGCTGCATGCAATGGCCACCATGGCTTCTTCATCTAGTTTATTCAACATAAAATACCTTTCCAAACTATTAAGGTGCTCCATGGGACTCTCCCTTAGGTGACCATAGAAAACGCGTATTTTCAAAAATTGATTAACTGTGGCCATGTTGTTACTGACAAGAATACAGTTACTTGCTGGCACGCATTCATAAGTGCTTTTCTGCTTTTCATTATTAATTATTTCTCTCATCTTCAGATTTTCTAATTCACTCCCTCTTTCCTCTACTGTGGACTCAATTCTCTCTATTGCTACTGCTAGACGATTTACGTCCAATCTTAGATCCTCTATAACTTTCTTGTTCTCATCTTTAATCACTTCAATTTTCTCCCTCTGTTCTACTTTGAACTCATCTATTTCCTGATATACTACTTCTAGTTTATCTTCTACATTGGCTACCTTTTCACTTATTTCCTCTCTGATCTCTTGCGCTGCATTATCCCACTCCCCCATAATTCGTTGCTCGAATTTCTCGAGTAACTCAGTTTGGCTATCCAATCTTTTATTTGTGGCCACCAATTGACACGTGGTTTGCCTATAATTATCATTTAACTTTTCATATTTCTGATTGAAGCTTTTAGTTATTTGCTCACGGAACTCTTCCAGCCTTTCTTTGTTCGCTTCATCCCTCACTTCTATTTCTCTGGCCAATTGTCGCTGGTTTTCCATTATATCTATTTCTCTGGACAATTGTCGCTGGTTTTCCATTATATCTTTCAACATACTCATCATGTCATGGTATTCTGCACTACATCCTTTTTTTGTATTCGTTATTATCTTCCATTTTCCTATCATTACTAAAATCTTCGGTTTGTTTTTTACTACTAATACTCCCCTCTCCATCACTTTGGACATCCATCTTTGTTCTTGCTCTTGTGTGCATGAATCTACTTTTTAAGTTTATGAATTAATCTTTAATTATATTTCTACTATACTGATTCTCTTTTGTTCCTGACCCTTTTATTGCTATTTTCAAATTTAAAATGTTTTCTTTTATGATTGGCATTTGGTACGCCAGTAAATCCCAACCACACCTGCTCAGATTCTTTGCCTACCTGCTTTAGATTCATTTCCTCTCCTTGATCTGTCTATTTTCCTGACTATTACCATTGACTCTACTATGTATATATTTATCGATAATTCACTACGACTGTTTGAAATAAGACATGTATATAATTTATTTTAATTTCACTGATATACTTTAATTTACTATATTTATGACTTATCAATAAAATTTCAAAATCTATTCCCCATTTATATTAGATTTCAATATATTTCTTTTTTTTCTTGATCGCAATTACATAAAGATAACATATATATTCGGTCGTGATATAAGACACGCCTATAATTTATTTTGATTTCACTGGTACACTTTATTTTACTATATTTATGACATCGATAAAAAAATTTCAAAATCTATTCTCAATTTATATTAGATTTCAACATATTTCTTTTTTTATTTAATCGCAATTATGTAAGATGACATATATATTCGGTCATGATATAAGACACGCATATAATTTATTTTGATTTCACTGATATACTCTTATTTTACTATATTTATGACTTATCAATAAAATTTCAAAATCTATTCCCCATTTATATTAGATTTCACAATATTTCTTTTTTTTTTAATCACAATTACATAAAGACAACATATATATTCGGTCGTGATATAAGACACGCATATAATTTCTAAATACTTTTTATTTCTTTTCCTTCTAGTTTAAAAAAATATATTTATTGACATAATAAAATTGTACAGATGAATAAAAAAATACACTTTGTTAATGTTGGCTCATCCATTGCTGGCGATGATCTGGTAGATGTATGCCAGAGCCATTCTCTGCACTAGCAGGTTGATATATGAGTAAATACATACTATTTTGTTGGTATTATCCACCCCTTTTGAGGTTGACCAAAAAATGCTAACTTATCAGCTGGGATACATGTAGTGTGAAATCAATGCCTCTCTAGAAGAATCTAACATGTTGCAACATAGACTACTTCTACGATCCACTACAATATGGATATATCAGGTTCAAAATTTATGTAGAGTCCGTGGGCCATACTAATAGACTCCATGTATTATTAAACAAACATCTAGAGGAAAGTATCTTGTCCTTGTTTTGAAGAGCTTTGAGCTTATCACTAAATATAGCATAGGGGTCCGGTGCTGGTTGTGTGAACTTTGTCCTACACGTTGTGTACCACAAAGCATATGTCAGGAATATAGATAACCTGATAACTGTAAAATCTCCGGAGATGAGACAATCCCTGATGTCCAGAATTTTATCCACTGCTATAATGCAGTGTTGAGAGATGACACTTCGAATATTATTATAGCCTGGACAAATATGTAACAGATGATTAAAGGTCTCCTCTCCTCTGGAACAGGCATGACAAATTGGATCTATTTTATTTAGAAACCGCTTGTAGTATAAGAATGTATTAGTTGGCATGGAGCCCATATTCACCTTGATCAGATAATCCAAAAGTTTGGGCTTCAGTAGCAGATATTTAAATATTGATATTGAGGTGATTTTATGATTGCTGCACCCTAGGTGAGCATAAATAACTGTATTTTCAGGATTCAGCAGGCGATGTGCCTGCCAGATGTTGATTTTATCATTAAACTCTGTTGTTGTGTGCCCAATGTATAGAGACTGTTGTCTAATAATGGTGTCAAGCCATGTCTGTTTCCTGGGGGGAGGTCTGTCAGTAGGTATTACAGTCTCTATAATATCTGATAGATGGTATTTTTTCCCAGGTTTACTAAGAGTGAATGCCCTTTTTGGAAATTGATTGTCTGTATTGAATGGAGACCCATACCATTCTGTCTCCTGTGAAACTGAAGTTTTCGGATGCTAATTGCAGTGGTCCAACCTCTCCATAAGAGCTGACCACAGAATTTCTGAATTTGTAAGCTGAATGATTTGGTAACTGTCATTATTGGCAGGTAATAATTTATGCTCGCCATAATCTTCATATTAATCAGAGCAATTTTCCCTTGTAGGGACAGGTATGTCCTTGACAGTGACTGAACCACCTTAGTAGCATTGCTTATGATGGAGTTTTGTAGGCAGACAGACATAGCAGTCTGTGACTTGAAGATAGGGAACCCCAGAAAACTCTGAGGTTCCGCTAAAAAATTGGATGAAATTTTCCTACCAGTGTTGATGCACCAGGATGATGACTTGTGAGGATTGATGGATAATTTTTAATCTTTAGTATAATTGGTAATTATGGAATGAAGTGTCTTCAGATATTTACGGGATGGAAGAATTACAAGTTTGTCATCCATATATGTGAAAACCTTGATGTATTTCTTAAGCCGAGGCACATATATCCCTGAAAGCTGATCTAGTTCTTTAATCAGAGGGTCAATGTACTTTATGAACAATAGACCACTCAACGGTGATCCTTGTGGAATGGATCTTGAAGTAGGCAAATCCGTCTGAGTAATGTCCATTTATGGAAATATGAATATGTCTATTATTCAGGAGATTGTCCAATATCTGAATTATCTGTTTTGATATGTCCAACTGAGATATTCATTCAAGAAGAATGTTAACATCTACTGTATCAAAAGCATTGGACACATCCAGCTGAACTGCCACAGGCCGGGATTTTCTGCTAGATCTAATGTGATCAAGCAGAATTTTCACTTCACCAATTGCAGTCAGTGCTGATGATCCCTTCCTTGCATATTGAGAGGCCGATATATCCTGTAGTATGGCATCCAGAATTTTTTCTTTTATTATACCCTCCATGACTTTGAACAAAATTGGTGTCATCGATATTGGTCTGATACTGCTAAGAGACGTAGGATCCCGGTTCTTTTTAATGAATGGGACCATGGCGATCGGATATAGGTTAGGAATTACTCTCCTTTCAATGGCTAGGTAGTTTAACATGTTTAATATAATCCTCGCAGTAAAAAAATTTAAGTGAGTGAACACAAACTTCTGGATAGCATGAATTCCTGGATGAACACTGTCAGAGAGCCCCTGCAACCTACTGGTGATGATCTGTAGTGTAATACCATGATCTGCCTCTCCAGTTGTGCCCACCCACTCAAGGCAGGGTTTTTGCGGTGACCTAAGAGAACGTTTTGAAAGTGGCTCTCTATGTGTAAAATCATATTCGCACCAGTAAGGCTGCCACCATTGATGAGCAATGAAGTAGGAACCTCCTGTTTCTTTCTGGCCCCTAGAGCCCACCTGAGATAGCCCCGGATCCAGCAATGTTGAGCTGGCAGGTAATTCTTTGCATTTTTTGTAGCTATTATCTCTGCTACTGCTGACTGTTTCAATCTGTATGAAGCTTTTAGTTCAAGTAAGTAGTCAATGTTGTGATCCTGACTATCGAAGTTTTTAATTTTCCAATTCAGGCTGTCCAATTCACGCATCAGTGTGGTTGTTCCCTTAAGCTTGAAGGTGTATTGAGTAATCAGCGACCGAATAATGCCTATAAATGTAGTCCAGGCCTCGACCGGGTGTAGGTATATGAGGTTCACTTTGTGAAAAAGAATGTAGGCCTCTGAGAAAAATGCCTCAGTGGCAATGGTTTTAGTGAACATTCTGAGACTTTGGTTGACTTTAATTTGTTGATAAGTTGTTCAGCTCTAGAGAGCTTTTCCTTCTATAACAGTAAATATAAAAAACTTTCAATAGATTTTCACACAGTTAATTTATCCCCTTTCCTTTCTCTTTTCTTCTACACATGTGACTTTGAAACATATATAACTAACTATAAAGCAAAGAAAAAACTCTCCTTCTCATCCTCGCTTTCTCACCAAGTTAAAAATTTTTTGAATTAATTTGTATATGAATAATTGTTTCAACCAAATTCTACCCTACATGTAACTAATAATTGTACAGCAAATTTATCCCGGACTGGCCCACAAAATGTAACAGAATTACCTTTTTGACTGTTTGTAAATGTTGTAATATACAATTTTACAATCGAGACTACTGTCACGTCAAGCAAATAAGCAAATATAGACTCACATTTTCTATACTAGCTTGTTGATAAACAGAGCAAAACTCTCCATACAGTATTGCCACCTGTGCTAAACAGAGTAATAAATGGATGCCAGAAGGCTTGTGCATAAAATCCCTATCTAATGCCTACTCATCCAATATCCCCAAACTAGTTTCTGACTTGTGGCCTTCGTCAGGGAGGAGCTTTGGATCTGAGAGCACTGAATCTAGATCTTAGGATCCATTGCAACCCTCTAGCAACCACCTTTTATCTCTACTTAACTACTAAACTATGAGAATGAAATTGAAAACACAAAAAATATTTTCAATCTAAGCTCAATAGCTTAAATAGTCATATGGGTCTGAACTCAGTTTAGCACCCATACATTTTGGTGTCTTTGGCTCTTTTACAACCATAGCCACCACTATCCTATTAGGCAGGATTGGTGTTAAACCATTAAGAAACACATGATCATATTTTCTATACTAGCACATTAATTGTTGATAAACAGAGCAAAACTCTCCATACAGTATTGCCACCTGTGCTAAACAGAGTAATCAATGGATGCCAGAAGGCTTGTGCATAAAATCCCTATCTAATGCCTATTCATCCAATATCCCCAGACTAGTTTCTGGCTTGTGGCCTTTGTCAGTGAGGAGCTTTAGATCTGAGAGCACTGCATCTAGAACTTAGGATCCAATGAAACCCTCTAGCAACCACCTTTTATCTCTACTTAACTACTAAACTATGAGAATGAAATTGAAAATACAAAAAATATTTTCAATCTAAGCTCAATAGCTTAAATAGTCATATGGTTCTGAACTCAGTTCAGCACCCATTGAAAATATTTTGTGTTTTCAATTTCATTCTCATAGTTTAGTAGTTAAGTAGAGATAAAAGGTGGTTGCTAGAGGATCTAGATGCAGTGCTCTCAGATCCAAAGCTTTTCACTGACAAGGCCACAAGCCAGAAACTAGTCTGGAGATATTGGATGAGTAGGCATTAGATAGGGATTTTATGCACAAGCCTTCTGGCATCCATTGATTACTCTGTTTAGCACAGGTGGCAATACTGTATGGAGAGTTTTGCTCTGTTTATCAACAATTAATGTGCTAGTATAAAAAATGTGATCATGTGATGCTTAATGGTTTAACACCAATCCTGCCTAATAGGATAGTGGTGGCTATGGTTGTAAAAGAGACAAAGACACCAAAATGTATGGGTGCTTAACTGAGTTCAGACCCATATGACTATTTAAGCTATTGAGCTTAGATTAAAAATATTTTTTGTGTTTTCATTCTTATAGTTTAGTAGTTAAGTAGAGATAAAAGGTGGTTGCTAGAGGGTTGCATGGGATCCTAAGATCTAGATGCAGTGCTCTCAGATCCAAAGCTCCTCACTGACGAAGGCCACAAGCCAGAAACTAGTCTGGGGATATTGGATGATTAGGCATTAGATAGGGATTTTATGCACAAGCCTTCTGGCATCCATTGATTACTCTGTTTAGCACAGGTGGCAATACTGTATGGAGAGTTTTGCTCTGTTTATCAAATATAGTCTCATTAATTAAGTCTATATTCCTGATCAAATACTGAGATTACCAATGGAATATTTCAGTATTAACTTTCCCGATCAGAAACTTCTTCGACTGCTGGATATTTATTCATAAGAATGATTTATTTAAAAGAATTCAGCGCTTGAAATATTTATAATTTTTGCGAGATTTAATATTACTGTACTATATCAACACGTGTACTTTTACTAGAATAAATGTCTACTTAGTATTTTATAAACCCTGCGGGTTTATCATTATAAATAGTATGGTGAAGAAGGAAAGACGAGACGTAAAGAGCTATTCATAAATAAATATTGTTTAATATAATACATTCATAAAACATTAAAATATAATATTTCAATATAAACAAGCAATCTTTTAAATAACACAAATTATATTTAATTTAATTAACCCTTCACTAATAATGATAATTCTTTGGTGCTAAATATTTATAGTTTATAGTCTGTTCTTACTTATTCTTTGATATAGAATAACTACTAGTTATTTGGTTCATTCAGATTCACATCTGCAATTGCATTTTTTAATTAATGTGGCCATTTATGAAAGTGTGTGCACGCATGTTATATTAAAGTTAATTACCTAGGTTTTTTGGATGTTGACGAAGGAATTATTATCCATCATGTGGATTACTCCACTTCTTCTGTAGAGATGGAAATTCTTGGGATCCGGCTGGATTCTTTTTTTGCAGCAGCTTACTTAAGTTGTATTCTTGTGGCTTCAATGACAGGGAAGGCGAACCATCAGGCAGGTGCTATATCTACTATTACATCATGGGGAAAATGACTTTACACCCGAGGTGAGGATGGATCAACTGGCATCTGGTGTGGCCCCTTAGCCCTCCATTCTCGATGTTTCAACTTCTTGGTACATATTGTTCACCTCTCTTGAACTATTGTCTGTCAGCTCAGCAGACTCAAGATTAACTAAACATGGCTATTTCTTTCACTTCTTGTTACTTAATTGTCCCAGAATCCTTTTCTTATCTTCTTGATTGTTTTAGGAAGGTTATTAATTACATTTCACACATTTAATTTTACTTTTATAAAATTTCTTCTTGTTTTTTATTTACTTATTTATTTTATTTTATTTACTTCCATTTCTTTTTTATAAAATAATTTACACACTCTTTATTTTACACACATAACCATGCATATATTTCATTCATTCGCATGTGTATTTTGAAGAGGTGATCTTTATCTTTTTATAAATCTATTTATTTTTATTTATAATTGCGAATGAAATTTATGATTGCTAATTCTGCAATCATTAACTCTTTGTTTACTTTTCCCTTTATGACTTGATCATCAACTTCGATTATCTTATTCTATTATTCCTTAAACTTTACTAATTTTAAATTCCAAAAAAGGTTGACATTTGAAAGTGGAAGATAAGGATCTTGGTTGCTTACCTTCCTTCACTTTTTTTAATTACCATAATTGGTTTTTTTAATTACTTGCATTCCTCAGCTACCATTTTTTGATTTTTTAATTAAAACTTAACTCAAAATAAATGTATTTTATTTTCTTACTTTATTATCCAATTTCTATAACTTAGTTTCCATAAAACTCACATTTAATATTATACTATATATTACATGTACACATGTGTGATCACAGGATGTGTGATCATCACAATATATATATATATATATATATATATGATATATATATATATATATATATATATATATATATATATATATATATATATATATATATATATATATATATATATATACAAACATTACAAGCATAAAGCTAAACTAGTCAATATAAAATCAAAACTACCCCAAATCCAAAATTAAACCAGACCAGCATAAAAATAATATTAAAACACAACCTAAGGATTCACTGCTACAAGCAGACTTCTCAAGTGTAAAGAACTACAAAAACTACACAATATATATAATATTAAAAACTATCCACAAATCCATTCACTTCCCATCCACCCTTAATATTAAAAGAACTCTTAAATAAGTTAATTGCTTCAGAATAATAAATTTTCAATAATAAAGACTTTAATTCTTCATTTGATTTCATTTCTCTCAAAGAAGACAACCATAGCTTCATCAAAATCAACAGTGTGGCCTGTATCTTTTTCATGGACATACAAAGCAGAACTAAGATATATATTTTTAACTCTACTTTTATGAACCTTTATTCTTTCATTTAACTCAAACTATTCTGACCTATGTAAACCTTCTTACAAATAAACAAGGGATAAAATATACTACACCAGGAATAGTCTTTCTGTCAAAAACTTCTTTTGTATTATTTAAAAAATTATTCAATGTAACACCCCTTTTCCAAGCAATTTTCTTATTTCCAAACAATTTACTATTTCTACACACAATTTTATAAGAAGACAATTTAAATGGCAAAGAAATAAAATCATATTTTTCTTTAATCTTTACATCCTTGCTAATATTACTATTAAATAAAATACTTTTAACAAAATTTATCAGAGTATCCAACACTCAACTAATCTTTATAAAATTGATATTTCTGAAACAAAGTTACCCCACTAGAATTATTTAATTTAATTTTCCTATGACAATAATTCCTTAAAGCAGGTACTTTATGAGATACAGACTGATAGCTATCAGGTTTAATTATAGATCTTAATTCTTTACTTTTAACTAAATGGCTGCACAATAAACAATTAGTTTCTACATTTCTAATCATCAAAAGATCTCAAAATTTAACTTACCAAAATCTAACCCCCCTCCTTCTAGCACAAATTTTATAGAAGGCTCAAAACAATTAAACTCATTTCCAAATTCCAACAATGATATTAATTGTTTTGAGCCTTCTATAACATTTGTATTAGAAGAAGGGGGGTTAGATTTTGGTAAGTTAAAATTTTTAGATCTTTTGTTGATTAGACATGTAGAAACTAATAGTTTATTGTGCAGACATTTAGTTAAAAGTAAAGAATTAAAATCTTTAATTAAACCTGATAGCTATCAGTCTGTATCTCATAAAGTACATGCTTTAAGGAATTATTGTCATAGAAATATTAAATTAAATAATTCTAGTGGGGTAGCTTTGTTTCAGAAATATCAATTTTATAAAGATTAATCGAGTGTTGGATACTCTAATAAATTTGTTAAACGTATTTTGTTTAATAGTAATATTTGTAAGGATGTAAAGGTTAAAGAAAAATATGATTTTATTTCTTTGCCATTTAAATTGTCTTCTTATAAAATTGTGTGTAGAAATAGCAAATTGTTTGGAAATAACAAAATTGCTTGGAAAAGGGGTGTTACATTGAATAATTTATTAAATAATACAAAAGAAGTTTTTGATAGAAAGACTCTTCCTGGTGTAGTATATTTTATCCCTTGTTTATCGTAAGAAGGTTTACATAGGTCAAAGTAGTTTGAGTTTAAATGAAAGAATAATTTCATAAAAGTAGGGTTAAAAATAGATATCTTAGTTCTGCTTTGTATGTCCATGCTTTGTATGTCCATGAAAAAGATACAGGCCACACTATTGATTTTGATGAAGCTAAGGTTATCTTCTTTGAAAGAAATGAAATCAAAAGAAGAATTAAAAAGTCTTTATTATTGAAAATTTATTATTCTGAAGCAATTAACTTATTTAAGAGTTCTTTTAATATTAAGGGTGGATGGGAAGTGAATGGATTTGTGGGTAGTTTTTAATATTATATATATTGTGTAGTTTTTGTAGTTCTTTACACTTGAGAAGTCTGCTTGTAGCAGTGAAATCTTAGGTTGTGTTTTAATATTATTTTTATGCTGGTCTGGTTTAATTTTGGTTTTGGGGTAGTTTTGATTTTATATATATATCTGAATCCAGTTTTTTCATATTTTGGTGTTTTGGGTTTTTAATAACTACAGTTAACATTATTCTTTGAGTACGATAGTGTAAACCTTTAAAATACCATGTGGTCATCTTTTTATTATGCTTACAAGAGCTGTTAAAACAGTAGCAAATTTTTGTAGTTAACCAAAAACGTATAGGATGGTTGCTAGAGGGCTGCATTAAATCTAATAGATCGAGGTGTGCCATTCGCAGATCCAAAATGCTTCATTAATAAAAGTCAAATGCTAGAAACTAGTGTGGGAATATTGGATAAGTAGTCATTGGATATGGATTATGATGGGCAACATTTTAGTATTTATTGGCCATTAGGTTTGCACTAAGTGGCATCATTACTGCTATTATATGAATGTAACTTGAAAGTTTTAAACGGAATTTAAATTTTCTAAAAATGCTAGATGAGGGAGCTAAGCCACCATGTAACTATTACTAGATAAATTACAAGTCAATCAAAATCATCATCAATTGGTTGTGTTTTATACATATAGGTTTATACAAGGGTAAATTCTCCAAATAGCAGTGCTGCTCAGTGTAAGCCATTGTGATCATGTGATGTGTACATATAAGTTAACAGAGCTTCATGATATATCTTAGTTGTATGCTGACAATATTTCATTTAAATCAAAGCAGGTTAAAATTGGAAAATATTTTTGAGTATAATTTGAGTTCAAGTTTTGTCAGCACCTCCGGTTTAAACTCATCATATCTATCAATAATGTTTGATAAATATTTCTAATTAGTCAGAAAATAAAACAAGATTTTAGAAATCTTCCATAATCTATTACTGATCTTTTTTTACATAAATCACTTCAATTTATGGTTTTCAATTCATATTTAATAATATAATAATAACTTTTAAAGAGCAGTAAGTAATGTGACTTTCAGAATACAAACCTATTCACTGAACAAGCAAGTCTAAATACACTACTAAGATAATTTGCAAGCTAGATGCCCCAAAAATCACTTAAATGAATTTAAAAATAATGCGCATCTTCTGTTTTATCAATAATATAACAAAAGCTGGGCATAATTTATAAGTTACTTAAATGACTTGTTTGGATCTAGTTTGTGAACTATGTTATTAAGGATATACTGATTTGATATCATACTAAACAGACATAGACTTTTTAATGGATCTCACCCTATAGTAATTGGGAATACGTTATTTATTAGGCTTGTCAATTGCCATAGGGTAATGGTTTTAAGTCATTCATCTAACTATAATGCTGCCTTGGTAACAGTTGCTTTCATATTCTATTGGTTCGTTTCAGCAAAAAAACTATGGTGATGTAATTTGCACATGATAACCAATTTTTTGTTGGCAATTATATGAATAAACAATAAGAATAAAAAATTGGTGATGAATAAGTCTCAACTACTGTTTGTTATTTAAAAAAGTTAAACGAATCTTTTAAATCACACTGTTTGTGAGTATGGACAATTTAAGATTGAAAAATGAAAGTTAAGCCTGTCTGGTCACACCTTTCAAATATCGGATAATCTGAAATTAAAACCTTTTTATTGATATTTTAGATAACAAATTATAAATGGATGATAAAAATATATAGTGTTATATTGAGTTCTCTCAGGTTTTAAGCAAGATGAGACTGACTCGATGGTTATGAAATATTTCCTTTCAGAAAGCTCTGCTCTAAACCACTTAAACGTTACATAATCACCATTTCTTATGCTTGCTCATAACTGTTATTAAAACAGGCAAAACTCTCCATACAGTAGTGCCCCTCACTGCAAGCCAGATCAAAAGGCTTCTCACTGATGAAAGCCACAAGCTAGAAATTAGTCTGAGAATATTGGATTTGTAGGCACTAGATAGGAATTTAATGCACAAGCTTTTTGGCATTCATTGATTACTCTGGTATGCACTGAGTGGCACTGGAAAGTTTTGCCTGTTTAAGGTTCTGTTTCCAATCATACATCATTCTTATCTTCAATATTACCTTTTCACATACATATACAACAACTTTCATTGTCAGCATAATAGCATTCAGAATAAAAATCATCATTCTTTTCATTCTCTAGTTCATAAGTTGCTATTTAATCTTTATCCTTATATTTGGCAATAGTAAATCCCTTTGTCTAAAAAAAATTTAGATAAGAATATATAAGTTATTGGGTTTATTTCCAGGAGTTTCATAAGAAGTTCATGAACCAGAATGAGCTATTCAACCTTATGCTCCCCAATTCAGATGCTCTACTAACTGCCCCAAACCATGCAGGAAATTATATAAAAATAATATGAGGAACGTCCTATATATAGAAACTTTTGTGGCTGCTTGAAATTTGGTTGCATGATATTTTGGGTTTTTTTTTACTTACATGCTAAAAATATTGATTATTTTTAAAAATATAGTCTTTTGAATATACGCCTTTGAATTATAATTTTCCTTCACAAATTTTTATTCCATTTTCGACTATTAATGTAAATAGTTTTTATAATCTAGTTTATCAGTATTATGTAGTAAAACTTCTTATTACTATACAAAATATAACTGTTAATTATTCATAGTTATTATGAAACTTAAAAGTCTCAATTGGGTTTTATTGTATACAACCAAAATATTGTCATTTGAGCAATTTTTATAATGCTCTTCAGGACCAAATTCTTTATTAGCATACTCTGCTTCTGCCATCTATTGTAGGCTTGAGAAATCAATAAATGCTATACAGAAGTGTTTATTAAATCTCTCTTTAGTGCTGGCCTATCCACATCTTCAGATACCTTTTTATCATTGAAGAGTTTTAGATATTAAATGAATATTTATAGATGTTCTGGATTTAGTTTCATCTAGTCATAAACTTTTAATCTTAAAAAATAACAGAAGAATGCCAAAATATATAAATATTGAACTGAGATGTGATCTATATGATTATAATAAAATTGAGAGTTGGAGTCAATAAATCAAGATCCAAAATCCAGTACATTAGTTCAGCTTTCAAAAAGGCCTTACTAAGGTCACATGCCATAAATTAGCTTGGGGATATAAATATGTCTATACTGGATAAAACATTATTAAGCACTACTAGCTACCATCTACTAATTTATCAAGTTTGCACCAGATGGCATAGGTGGAACAGAACAAGAATTTCCTTCTGAAATCGTTTTTGTAGCAATGAAAATGGTAGATCAAAAATCTAAAAGATTTATGGGTTAATTGCCAGCTGAGGAAAGTAAATCCAAAATGTTTGCTTCATTGTCTCCCTTTATGATTTTAGTCTCAAACATCACTTGACCTTTCAAACAACTCACCATACAATTATTTTATTTTATAATAGAATATATTAGCAGAAGAATTCATTTTCTCAACTGTGCCTTATCCCCACTCTCACCTTCAAAATATGTGACGAAGTTCTTCATGGTTTGTATAAGTTGTGAATGACTTTATCTTTATAAATTTCCCCTTATCAAAAACAGTTAATCTATATTAATTAGTCAGTTGGTCAGTAGTGTGGCAGATCGTCTATTTTCTCAATATCTAAAGTGACTGATTAAGTTTTAATCACAGAAACTTTATATCTGACACTCCATTATAACATTAACTTTTATATATGACCTGAATTAAACCATGAAGCTAAAAGATTTAAGTTGCGACTTTTCATGATTTTGTTTCGCGGCATCATTTTCACTTATAATTTATAATTATAAATTTTATTAAACGCCCATTATTATATTAAGTAATAATTTACTAAGGCTGTAACCTTAGAAATAAGCGTCTGATATAGAGGTCCCTACCTTCGTATTTTTCAGACGCTTATTTCTAAGGTTACAGCCTTAGTAAATTATTACTTATAATTTATGTAGGAAATCGCAAAACTGACATTTTTAATTATATTGCAAAATAATTACAATAGATGGTACATTGTTATCTTTTAATACATATTTATAATAATAGCACTGTTTGAGGTTCGAACAGAATCGTTAACAACAAGAGAGTATTCACATAAGTGGAAATATCTGGATGATTTAGTCTGCAAATTATGGGATGATTTAGTCTGCAAATTATGTAAAAAAGGTATACAAAATATTAGGCATCTATTAATTGAATGAAAATGTCTACAAGCAGAAAAGGTACAAGTAATGAAGTTGTAAAAGAAAAAATATAAACAAAGTGATTATACAGAAAGTGGATTCTTGATTTTTTGCTGGGTCTAAAAAAAGATCGAGGAGGATTTAGATATTAAGGCCATAGAGTTGACAAAGATAATGTTGTGGAAAGGTATAGAGCAGGATAGAGAAGAATGTGGAAAAAAAAGTGGGAAATGGAAAGGTAAAATGGCTACAGATTTGTTTGGGAATATTGACTGTAAAATTTGTGTCTCTGAAAAAGGAGAAAGGTATAGTGCATCATATCATATATTAAAAGAAAAAATAGAGAAGAAAGAAAAATAATAATTACAAAATGATGAGGAAAAGAAGTGTAGCTTTAGAAAAGAATTAGAGACAATCATAAATAAGCATGATATAGATATAAAAAAGATGTTAGATGTGAAGGATAGAGTAATAACAAACATAAAATCATAAAGTAATGGAAATATTAATTTTTCCAGAAAAAGAATTGAATGAAGCAGGGAAGAAACTGAAAAGCAGAAAGGCAAGTGGCTTAGATGGATAGGCAGCAATGATGGTGATTTATTTGGGAAATAAGGCAAAATAAAGTCTATTATCATGTTTTAATAAGATGAAACAACAGAGAGAATTTCCAGATAGCTGAAATAATACAAGAGCAAGGCTATTATTTAAAGGAAAAAGTAAGAACCACAGATAAGTTAAAAAATTACAGACCAACAGTGGTAACACCAGTGTTATATAAAGTATTTGCATGTATGGTGGTTGGAAGGGTGGAAAATGAGTGGAAGAAAATAATGTAGTGGGAGAAATGCAAGAAATTTAGATTGAATATGCATAGAGGAGATAGTTTATTTGTAGTCACACAACTTATAAAGATGAATAGGAATATAGGTAAACAGTTATATATGGTGGTTTATAGGTATAGAGAAGGTATATGATAGAGTAATTAGGAATTGATTATGGGCACAATTAGTAAATTTGAAAATGAAAGGAACTTTAGTGGGTATTATTAAGAGATTGTAGGAAAATAATTACTATCAATTAAGAAATATAGAATCAGTCTTAAAAGTGGAGTGGGACTAAGGAAAGGATGCCCTATGTCACTTATTTTGCTTTTGCTATATTTGATAGAAATGGAAAAGCAATATAATGAAGAGGGTAGAGATACCATTAATAGATGGCAAGGGAGTTTATATATTATCAGGTCATGTATTTACTGATATCTTCTTGTGCACAGAAAGTAGAAAACATGGAAGCTATTCTGAAGACATGCTCAAGAGTGGACAAAGAGATGGGGATTAAATTTAGGGGAATGGTGATAAATGATGGGGAAAGAAAAGATAAAAAAAATTTATTGGAGAATATAAACTTAAATAAGTTGAATCATCATCATCATCCATCATTATCAAAACACTGCAAAATGAAGGGCTCTCCAAGTTTAATCCATCTTCTCCAAACTTTAGCTGCTCTTATCCACATCAGCCCTGCATAGTTTCTTATTTCATCCATTTATTTCACATGTGGTCTTTTTCCAGGTCTTTTACAATCTCTTGAAATCCAGTTTAAGATTTCAATTGGCCATCTATTATTATCTCTTTTAGCAATATGTCCAGTCCAACTCCACTTCAATCTTTTAATTTTTTCAATGAGATAAGTAACACCTGTTTGTTCTCTTACCCATTCATTGCGTTTTCAATCTCTTCTTGTTACTCCCAACATGCATCTTTCCATACTTTTTTGGGTGGTCCAGAGTCTCTGTATTGCTCTTCTATTAAGTGTAGAAGTCTCAGATACATAAGTAAGAACTGCTAAAACACATTTGTTATAAACCTTTTCAAACATATAGTCATATTTCCTTTTCGTATCAAATTATTTCTATCAAAAGCATTCCAACCAAGTTTAATTCTATGATTAATTTCATCCATTATGTTTCCATCTGTATTAATAATGTGACCAAGGTATTTGTATCTGTTAACGTCTTTTAATTCATCATAATCAATCATTATTTTCATATTTTGAGCAATTTGATTAATCATTACTTTAGTTTTTTTTAAATTTATCTTTAGTCCTCCTTTCTGACTTTCATCTGATAACTCCTGCAACATTTCCTGCTGGACTGAAGCATTATTTGCAAAAACAATTACATCATCTGCAAAATTTAAATGACTTAAATAATCTACATTTACTTTCACTCCTTTAGTTACCCATTGTAATCCACAAAATATTTCTTGCAACATTGCTGTAAAAAATTTTCAAGATATAGAGTTACTTTGTCTTGCACCTTTCTCAGTGTTGACTGTCCCAGTATCATTATGTAGTCTAATTGTTGCTGTTACATTTTTATAAATATTCTTTAAAATATTACATTGTTGCTGTTGCATTTTTATAAATATTCTTTAAAATATGATAATATCCTGGATCTTTACCTTGATGATCCAATGCTTTAATCACTGAAGAAATGTTTATAGAATCAAATGCCTTTTCATAATCTATAAATCCAAAGCATAATGACTACACATATTCATTTGTCCTTTCTATAACTTCTATCAATACCTGAATATGACTACTGTACTAAAACCAACTTTTAAATCCAGCTTCTTCCCTTGGTTGTAGGAAATCCAATATTCTTTTAGAAGAGTTGTAATTATCTTGGTAAAAATTTTGTATAAAACTGATAAAAGGCTGATAGGTCTGTAATTTCTAAGATCTTCTTTATCACCATTTTTAAAGATTAATATTATTACTGCATTCTTCCAATTATCTGTTACATCTTTATCATTTAGACATTTAGTATATAAATTTGCTAAAAAAATTATATTTCTTCACCTGCTTCTTTTAATATATCAATTATAATTCCATCATTACCTGGAGCCCTTTTTTTCTTCATACATTTAATTGCATGTTTCACTCATTCATTTACAATTCTGGGCAATTCAGAAGATGTAATAGAAATAGGAGGTTCTTGTTCTTTATTACTATATAATTCTTGATAAAAGTCTTCTACCCATTTCATAATGTCATCTCTCTTTTTAGTAATAATTCCATCTTTTTTTCTTATTGCAGATATAAATTTCCTGCCAACACCATAATGATGTTTTACAAACTTGAGGCTTTTATTTTCTTCTACAGCTTTCTTTGCTAGTTCACATTTATATTTTCTTATATCATTATCAACTATTTTTCGTACCATTTTACAAAATTTGGCATATTCAATCCTTTTTAATGCATCATTTTTGTATGTCTGCTTTTCTTCATAAATTCTCTAGTCCCAGTAAAAATTTTATTGGTCAATTACTGCTTTTTTCTATCAGCTATTGTTGTTGCAGTTTTTAAAAGTGTAGCAGTTATATTCATATTAATTTCATTCAAATCTGAATCATGTTCAAAATCTACTAACACTTGAAACCGATTTGTAAGTTCTAATTTAAATTCATTAGAATGTTTCTGAACATTAGGAATATCAACTGTAAAAATTGTTATTCTTAATACTTTTTGTCTTTCTAGTTTTGCATTAACACATATCTAACATCTTACTAATCGACGATCACTTCCTGTGTTAAAATTATTAAAAACATTACAATCTTGAATTATGTATTTTATGTTAGTCAAAATATAATCCAATCCTGCTGTACCTTTATTGAGGTGCTTCCATGTCCATTTCGTTTTAACATTTTTCTCAAAAGAAGAATTCATAATATAAAGTTTTCTTTTTCAGCAAACTCCACTATTCTATGTCCTCTCTCATTTCTATTACCATAATCAAAATTACCTGCATCACTTTTATCTTTCATTTGTTTACCAATTTTAGCATTTAAAGTTGCCCATAACAATTTTAAAATGTTGTTTACTCTGATCAAAAGCCTTTTGTACATCCATATAAAAATCTACTACTTCATCACTATGAGAATTTGTTGGGGCACAAACCTGAATTATCTGCATTTGGTATCTGCTATTAGGTTGTATAACTATTCTTGCCACTCTGTCTAATACACCATCAATCTCCACATTGTAGTTCTTCCACTTTTTTATTTATAATGAATTCTACCCCACTTGTATTTCCAATATTTGTGCCTTTATAATACAGTACATGCCCACTTTTTAAATCAATTTTATCTTCATCTTTTCTTCTAACTTCATAAAGTCCAATAATGTCCAATCAATATAAGACAGTTCTTCTTCTAATTATTGCATTCTTCCTTCACTTGAATGTGATCTGCAGTTATAAGTACCTAAATAAAAAGTCGTCATCAAATGGCAGCCTGGGTCCACAATCAAGGGATTCTTAGCACCCTCCACCTTTGGCCACCCACTGTTGCCTGGGATGGTGACTTTACAGCCTCCTGGGAATAAGGGCCACAATTTCTTTTTGTCTAATTTGTATATATCTACTGGTAAAATATTATTTACACAAACATTCAATCTGTCTTATCAGGAAACTAAAAAGAAAGACCATGGTGTTTCTTGATCTTAAACTCAGAGATAAAAACCCAATAAACTCACCACACTGGCTAAGGTGTGTTGGTGACATCCATGTTCCTATACTATATGAATAATCACATAGTAATAACAGCTACAATGAAAAGCATGTATGGAGTGGACATTAGGAGTTGGCCCTGCTTTGTTCCTTTGTGGCCTCCAAGAAAAATCAAAGGGTCTTTTTTCAGTTAATAGCAAACTTTTTTCTGCAGCCATATGATTAATAGGTATAACTACTTGGAAATTCTTTTATGTAAACAGAAATTGCTTAGATAAAAGGGAGGTA
Organism: Epiperipatus broadwayi; assembly: GCA_028023455.1. Classification (NCBI taxonomy): domain Eukaryota; kingdom Metazoa; phylum Onychophora; class Udeonychophora; order Euonychophora; family Peripatidae; genus Epiperipatus; species Epiperipatus broadwayi. The sequence continues at coordinate 626,768 of JAQFVV010012651.1, read as the reverse complement.
AAAAGATAAACAATGCAAAGAAAAAAGACTGATTAAAATAAAATTAACAGTGTTTACATATAATAAGTATGACATAATAAGACTTGTATGGAAAGAAGTGACAGTAGCAGAGTTAACTTATGGTAATGATGCATTATGTATTAGAAAAAGGGTGTTAGATTACTTAGAAAAAGTACAAAGAGAAGTAGGATGACATGCATTCGATGCAGATGTGTGTACAGCAAAGAAAGCAATTCAAGGAGAAATGGAATGGTCAAGATTTTATATGAAAGAAGCAAAAAGCAAAATGATAAATGATTGCATTATTGGATAGTAAGAAAATAAACAAGTTAGTACTTAATTGGATTATGAGTAAAGGACAGACAAGAAAATGGGTGAAAAAGCTAGTACAGCATGCTGAGTATTTGATTAAAGACTTTATGTCAGCATACTTGTACAAAAGATGGGATGATTGTGTTAGGATAATTGTTGAGTGGTATAGCGGCAAAATATGAAATAAAAGAATAGATAAATACATTAACCAAAATAGGGAGTTGGAGAGATGGAAACTAGTATGAAGTGTAAAAGAAGTTTAAGTATATATAGAAGTAAATAAAATATTGGGTGTGAGTTAATTTTACAATAATAGCAAGGAATGTAGTTTACTGTTTAAGGCATGAACAGAATTGTTAGCAACAAGGGAATATACACATAGATCGAGGAGTGTGGGTAATTTAATCTGCTAGTTATGTAAGGAAGGCATGGTAAATATTAGTGTCTGTTAACTGAATGTAAATGCTTACAAGCAGAAAGAGTACAAATAACGATGTTTTGAGAGAATACATATAAACTAAGTGATTATATAGGAAATGATTTCTTGTTTTTTATGCTGGTTTTTGAAAAAAATATGAAGGATCTAGCTATAAAGTCCATAGAGTGGACAAAGATAATATTGTAAAAATGGGATGGAGCAGAATAGAAATGAATATGCAAAAAAACTTAGAGTGGGAAATGGAAAGGAAAGGTAAGATGTCTATCAGATTTTTCTGGGCATAATTGCTGAAAGATTGTTGACTCCAACAAAGAATAAGCCATAGTGCATCACATCACATTGCATATATGTAACTATTAAAAGTAGTGGAAATTGAATAATAAAGTATTTTTTCAATTTTTTATCTAGATGTTCACTGCCTTGTTGGTCCTTTGTCTCACAGCTGTGGCTTTTGCATCTCCTTTTAATGCACAGCTTGATTCTTATTGGATGAAGTGGAAAAATCAGCATGGCAAAAAATATGTAGTAAATGAAGATGACAATCTCCGGCGAATGATCTGGGAAAAAAACCTTCAGTACATTAACATTCACAACCTGGAAAGTTCATTAGGTCTACATAGTTTCACTTTGGCCATGAATGGATTTGGAGACATGGTAAATTTTATTATTCATTATTTAAAGGTTTAAGCTGTTTTTGCTTTTTTTTAAAAAAATGTATATTTTCATAAATGTAAAAAAAGCTGTTGAGAAAATTTGTTAGATTTCTATATTCAATTTTTACTAATAGTTTTTTTAATTTATATCTTTCCATTATTCATATGTTCATTCCTCCATCTGTTTACATAATCTTTCCATTTTCTATTTACACTTTCATCCATTCACCCAGTCAGATATTTATCTATATCTACTTATGTATAAATATGTTTGTCAATCATCTATATATGGATTCATCTATCAATTCAGCCTTTTGGGTATATTTACATCTATCTATCTATCTAAAAATATTTCTATGCTTCTGCCTGCTTATCTATCAACATTTTATTTTATCTTTCTGTTTGCCCATCTCTAATAGAAAAAAACAAAAATTGCCAGATAAAATTTAATAATATTTTACCAACATATTAACAATAGAGTTAATAATAATTTACTATATATAAATCAATAATTATGTAGCACAGTATCTGTCTGTAATTTTTGCAGAAGAAAAATAACCTTCACACATAGCTGTTTGTTTTTAATGTATAAATCTCTTCCCACTCACACCATTTCACACAACAGCTAAATTCCAAAAAATAGTTTCGAGACTAACTAGCTTATGTAAGTGTATTAATGTGTTAATAGATAATTAAAGGACTTGCTACATGCTATAATATTGTATTAATAAATAATTATAAGGGTATAATATGTTCAATATTGTTAGAAATGAAAGTTTGATAAAAACTTTGCAGTTCTTGATATATATATATAATGCTCAAAGCTAAATAGGTTTGTAAGTATTCATTAAAAACCAGTCAATACTTAGACAATGTCAATAACAACCAAGAATTTCAAACTGTTATCAAGGCAACCTCCTTTTAACAATAAAGGTGAATGAGGTTGCCTTGACAACAGTTTGAAATTCTCAAATGTTAGTGATATTGGGATTGTGTAAGTGTTTACTGGTGTTTAATATATTATAACGATCCAGAGAATAGGAGACTTAATGTATCTACACTACAGGGCTCCATCTAGGCATTTGAACCTAGAAAAATTTATAAAGTAGGCAGATACGTAAGTCAAAAAAAAAATTTTTTTTATATATATATTTTCATTTAGACCGTTAGCCCATTGTCACTAGCTCAGTAGAGACACAGATATAATAATCTATAAATTCTTATCTAATAATATTTTATTTAAAAAAAGAATAAAATAAACCAGTGCCAGTAATTAACATACAACATTTATTTACGCATATATATATAAAATTTAGCATAATTCTTTTAGTAGGTTTAAAATTTAACTTACATTTTTAACTTTGATTTTAGATTTTAATTTACATTTTAATTTTTATAAGTTCACACAGATGGATTTATACAAGTTGGTTTTATAATGTTGAGTATAGATCAGTTACATAGAGTACACGGTCAAAAACATTTCAAAATAAACATAAACGATCAAAATATAAAATCATTGGTGGAATTTCAGAGGGAAATTTATAAGAAACCCAATGGCATTCATTGTAAGTTGCTGCATTGACACCAATAACTTAAAAGACTTCTGAAAAAATACATTTTAGATACTCACCATGAGGTATCATTATTTACTGAATGTCTATATATTTTGATCAAATATGAAAACCAAAACATAATTAACCGATAATGAATCCATGCAAGTGTCTATGCCCAATTTAAATTTAATGCATTTAGAGTGTCGAGTATGAATAGACTACAAGATTGCCTTTGAAAAGAAAATATTCTATCCCTTATTTAACCTTAGGCCAAAAGTTCACAGTTAAACCAACATCAATCCATCTGATATATCATTGTATTCAATGTAATATGAATACAACAGCACAAATAGGTTAAGAGAAGAAAATGACTCTCGCCAGATAGGAATACTACATCTATCTAATGATAAGAGCAATAAAAAAAACTCCATAGAAAAGGATAGTGGTCCTTTTTGCCGGCTTACGATCCCATTCCAAAGGCAAAATGGTTGTGTGCAGCATAGAAAGTGATTCTGCCCATAGCGAATCTCATACAACATCTACTAATTACACCAATATATCAAATCCATTGACCCAATTCAACTACAAAACAAATAACCTAAGATTACCCTCCCCTAATATAACTTTACAAATCTATATAACCATTCACGCCTGACTTAAGTTTAACATTTATATAATTTAATTTAATGGAAAACAGAAATCATAATAAGAACTTAAAAGAATAAAAAAAATAAATGGAACTGATTTTACAAAAGAAATACATCGAATTAAAATTACTTATTAATAAATTAAGTTGGTCAGGTAGGATTCTATTGCAATTATTTAAATATGGAACAAGTTTTAGAATTAAAGTTCTTATTGTTTAGAAATGTTCATTAATTATATATATTTCTTACATTTTGAAAAGTTCATCTTTAAACCATTGCTACTTGGGTTCCAGTATTAATTGTCTGATGTCCTGGTGGGACTGGTATGCTGTTGGCTGTTTTATTGATTCATCTGGAGGTCTTTTACTTTAGCTGGTCCTCAATGTAGAAAACGATTGGTCATTTCTTTTTCTTTCTTAGCAGAACTGAAGGGATTGAAGAGTGTGTCTTTTCAATCCCTTCTCCTTCAACTCTGCACTAATACATATCACCACTGCTGTCATACATCTCTTCAATTGTCTTCACTCACTACCAATTTATTTCCAAACTTTTTCTTTTATATGTAACTTTAGTATCCAATGGACAATACATCATCGATGATGATGATCCTTCCATTGCGGTCCAATTTCCAGATGGATTTCTTTCATTGGCTATTAGTTTCTATTGTTTTCCTATCTGACTGATGCTTATACATTTAAATGCCCAAGGGCTAGTTCACTTGGACTAATTAAAATAATCATTTCCATTTTTCAATAACATTAATTAATTTGTTTTGTAAACTTAAAGATATATTTTTATCTCCAAATCTTTTTAAGTTTTTGCTTTTAAAATACTTTTTCTATTTTTAATAAAGTTTTATTTTAATAATTTTTTTTATCTATGCGATTTTATATATATGATAAAGTTTAGATGACTTTTAAATTTCAATTTATTTAAAAAACAAATTTTTATTTGCGAACTTTATATTTTAATTTCACATCTGATTCTTAAAATAAATAATGTGCCCATTACTATATATATATACAGCCTCCTGGGAATAAGGGCCATGCTTTATTTTTGTCTGTCATAATAGTATATATGTACTGGAAAAATATTTATCATTTACTCAAACATTCAGTCTGCCTTATCAGGCACTGAGAAGAAAGACCATGGTGTTTCTTGATCTTAAACTCAGAAGTAAAAAGCCAATACACTCACCACACTGGCTAATGCATGTTGGTGAGCAGCCCATCCATGTTCGTATAATATATGAATAATCACATAGTAATAACAGCTGCAACGACAAGAACGTATGGAGTGGACATTAGGAATTTGCCCTGCTCAGTTCCTTTAAGGCCTCCAAGAGGAATCAAAGGGTCTCCTTTCAACCAACCAAGGCAGCGGTTGGTGGCCGAAGGTGGAGGGTGCTAAGAATCCCCTGATTGCGGACCCAGGCTGCCATTTGATGATGGCTTTTTATTTAGGTACTTACAACTGCAGATCACTTTCAAGTGAAGGAAGATTGCAAGAATTAGAGGAAGAACTGTCTTATATTAAATGGGACATTATTGGACTTTGTGAAGTTAGAAGAAAAGGTGAAGAAACAATTGATTTAAAAAGTGGACATATACTCTATTATAAAGGCAAACATATTGGAAATACAAGTGGAGTAGGATTCATTATAAATAAAAAGTGGAAGAACAATATTGTGGAGATTGATGGTGTATCGGACAGACTGGCAAGATTAGTTATACAACTTAATAGCAGATACCAAATGCAGATAATTCAGGTTTATGCCCCAACAAGTTCTCATAGTGATGAAGTAGTAGAAGATTTTTATATGGATGTACAAAAGGCTTTTGATCAGAGTAAACAACATTTTAAAATTGTTATGGGAGACTTTAATGCTAGAATTGGTAGAAAAATGAAAGATGAAATTGCTTTAGGTAATTTTGGTTATGGTAATAGAAATGAGAGAGGACACCAACTTGTGGAGTTTGCAGAAAAAGAAAAACTTTATATTATGAATTCATTTTTTGAGAAAAATGTTAGAAGGAAATGGACATGGAAGCATCCAAATGAAGGTACAGCAGAATTATATTATATTTTGACTAACAGGAAATACATATTTCAAGATTGTAATGTTCTTAATAAATTTAACACAGGAAGTGATCATCGATTAGTAAGGTGTAAGTTACATGTTAATGTAAAACTAGAGAGACAAAAATTATTAAGGAAAACAATATTTACAGTTGATATTCCTAATCTTCAGAAACATTCTAATGAATTTAAATTAGAACTTACAAATAGGTTTCAAGTGTTAGGAGATTTTGAATATGATTCAGATTTGAATGAAATTAATATGAAAATAACTGATACACTTTTAAAAACTGCAACAAAGATAGCTGGTAGAAAAAAGCAGCAATTGACTAATAAAATTTCTACTGAGACTGAAGAATTTATGAAGAAATATGAAGATATACAAAAATGATGTATTAAAAAGAATTGATTATCTCGAATTTTGGAAAATGGTACGGAAAAGAGTTGAAAATGATATAAGAAAGGATAACTGTGAAATAGCAAGGAAAGCTGTAGAAGAAAATAAAAGTCTCAAGAATGTTAAACAACATTTTGGTATTGGTAGGAAATTTATATCTGCAATAAGAAAAAAAGATGGAATTATTACTAAAAAGAGAGATGACATCATGAAATTGGTAGAAGATTTTTATCAAGAATTATATAGTAATAAAAAACAAGTATCTCCTATATCTATTACATCTTCCGAATTGCCCAGAATTTTAAATGAAGAAGTGAGACATGCAATTAAATATATGAAGAAAGGAAAGGCTCCAGGAAATGATGGAATTATAATTGATATATTAAAAGAAGCAAGTGAAGAAATAGAAACAATTTTAGCAAAGTTATATACCAAACGTCTAAATGATAAAGATGTACCGGAAGATTGGAAGAATGCAGTAATAATATTAATATTTAAAAAAAGGTGATAAAGAAGATATTAGAAATTACAGACCTATCAGCCTTTTATCAGTTTTATATAAAATTTTTACCAAGATAATTACAACTTGTCTACAGAGAACTTTGGATTTCCACCAACCAAGTGAACAAGCTGGATTTAAAAGTGGTTTTAGTACAATAGATCATATCCAGGTATTGAGGGAAGTCATAGAAAGGACAAATGAATATGAGTTGTCATTATGTTTTGGATTTGTAGATTATAAAAAAACATTCGATTCTATACACATTTCTCAGTGATTAAAGCATTGGATCATCAAGGTATAGATCCAGGATATTGTCATATTTTAAAGAATATTTATAAAAATGCAACAGCAACAATTAGATTACATAATGATACTGGAAAAATCAACATTGAGAAAGGTGTAAGACAAGGTGACTCCATATCTCCAAAACTTTTTACAGCTGTGCTGCAAGAAGTATTTTGTGGATTAAAATGGGAAACTAAAGGAGTGAAAGTAAATGGAGAGTATTTAAGTCATTTAGATTTCGCAGATGATGTAGTTGTTTTTGCAAATAATGATTCAGAGCTGCAGGAAATGTTGCTGGAGTTAGCAGATGAAAGTAGAAAAGTAGGACTAAAGATAAATGTTAAAAAGACTAAAGTAATGTTTAATCGATTTGCTCAAAATATGAAAATAAAGATTGATTATGAAGAATTAGAAGAAGTTAACAGTTACAAATACCTTGGTCAGATTATTAATACAGATGGAAACATAATGGAGGAAATTAATCATAGAATTAAACTTGGTTGGAGAGCTTTCGGTAGAAATAACTTGATACTAAAAGGAAATATGCCTATGTGTTTGAAAAGGATGGTTTTTAACAAATGTGTTTTACCAGTTCTTACTTATGGATCTGAGACTTGGACACTTAATAGAAGAGCAATACTGAGACTTCAGACAACTCAAAGGTGTATGGAGAGATGTATGTTGGGAGTAACAAGAAGAGATCAAATATGCAATGTATGGGTAAGACAACAAACAGGTGTTACTGACCTTATTGAAAAAATTAAAAGCATGAAATAGAGTTGGGCTGGACATATTGCTAGAAGAGATGATAATAGATGGACAATTGAAATTTTAAACTGGATTCCAAGAGATTGTAAAAGACCCAGAAAGAGACCACATGTGAGATGGATGGATGAAATAAGAAAATGTGCAGGGGTGTAAGATCAGAGAAGATGGATTAAACTTGGAGAGACCTTCATCCTGCAGTGGAGTGAGAATAATTGATGATATATATTATAACCTACACTCCCAACACCGCTCATACACATTACATGAGCGAAATGCCTAGGCGCCAGTTCTATTAATGAATAGAACAAAATAATCAAAGATATGATATAAAAATTAATACTGAGACTCTATATTTATGTTCAGTTCAGCTCAGTGGGAGGCTATAGGCAGTTCTAAAGATACATGATGATAAATGAATGAAAGAAGAAATATTATGAACATTCAATATAATGTAAATTTCTATTTTAGTTAGGTGTATGATAAATAATCATAATACTTATTGGATACGGTTTATAAAAATATACTTTAAACTTAATTTCTTCATTCATCCAAGTATCACATATATCAGCTTGCTATAATCATATTCCTACATAATTATATTGCTTGGCATATCATAATCTCAAGATCTACTTTAAATGCCAATCAAGAAATAAGCAATAAGGTAAGATCTCAGGGGATCTAACAAACACAGTTGAATTAATAAAGTATATTGCCCATAAGTGATAATTCTAAAGTATATAAAAAAAATATAATAAAACAAATTGATTAAAATATTTTACTGTGTTTCAATAAGATAATGACAGAGATAGGGTATTTTAATCTCATATCATCATCTAACAAATATACTGACTTGGCAACCTTTCTATTATGTTTATCAAGTGGCAAATACTCTTAATAATGTTTGGATTAGGAAATACAATATTGTCAGACATTAGAAATTTAATATGATAACTATGAAATAGTATATCCGTTTTATAGTGGATTTATGGAATATGAAGATGTGGAAATGAAAATACGAATGTATACAAAAAAAAATAACTCATGACACAGTTGTTTTTAAATTTAAAGAACTAAATAAATCATTTATTTACAAATAAATAAAATAATTGGGTTGAACATAATATTTACAAAATTATTAAATAAATCCTTAGCATCAGTTTTGGATCCCTACTATCTAAATAAAACTTAAATAAACTTAAATATCCCAACTTGGAGTATCCATACGACCACAAATAAATAAAAAAATTACATTATTAGCACAAAGAAAGAAAAATATAAATACTTTCGAGAGGATTTAATACGATTGACAAAATAACTCAAATTATTTATGCTGGGCTTACAGTAAAGCAACTTTCTCTAATTGACTAAGAATTATTCTAATTACTTCTACATTTCACTCATATCAAAATCATGCTTATTCTGATGATTTGGTGATTAATTTATTTAAAATAGATAAATTATATTTTAGAATATTTATTTCTTGTTTAATCTTAATGTTTATACATTTATCAAATAAGTGTAATATGTTTAAAAGTGTTTAGCTCTCATTTTAGTTTCAACAATTGTATATTCTATATACGCGATCTTATTTAATTTACGCGTGTGTGTGTTCGAGCAACAATAATATAAAACAATTAATTTTGAAATCTCTTCATTCATTAAGAAAATACTATATAATTATTTAGTTCGCACAATGTCGTAATTCATCAATAAATATAACATTAATACTTTATCCAAAATTAATCCAACAATTTATCTAACTACTTTTTAGTTAACACAGAGCTATATTTTTATGGTTTTACATACAACACGTTATAAAGGGAAATACGCATGAGGAGCAAATAAACATCTATTTGGTGGAGAACATCTACTCAACACCAAGAATCCAAGAAAAACATCAAATAAATTCATAACCTTTGGTGGAGAACATCTACTCAACACCAAGAATCCAAGAAAACATCAAATAAATTCATAACCTTTGGTGGAGAACATCTACTCAACACCAAGAATCCAAGAAAAACATTACAGAACTTCATAAGCATCATTTTATCATTTTGACCATTAACTTCTCTACTTCTCAATACATTATTTGGTGGGGATTTTAAATTCCACATCACCAGGATCCTAAACAAACATCACTTCAGAGTACACATATAAAATAAATTAAGCTCAACTCATGGAAATTATTAACACGTATATCAAATAAGCAAGGTCTTTTATCCCTATAAATATTACAACGCGATTAAATTTCTATTCTCATAGCTTCTAAAATATTGAACCTTCTACATACGTGCTAGCAGACAAATACCTACAGATAATATCAATCCGGTCAAGTCAGAAATTACGACAGTGCACGACATCATCTGCATAAAAATATTCACAGATTATATTTATCAAATATAAATATTAATAATTGTGCAAAACAAACACACACACACGAATAAAAGTATAGATAACATTATCCTAAATTATACACTAAACCGATAATATAATAATTAACTATTGCATTACGATATAACTTTTCTTTTAAATTTGATAAACTATAGGTTACTTTTCAGATTTAATACGTTTAAATTATTATGAACGAACTTTATATTTCACAAACTATTTTTATTGTACGTTCGTTGTTTCAAAACAATGATAATAATAATAATACCCATTTTTAAGATAAAATAAATATACGAAATAAATGTAAACCCTCTCTAATAATATTATTACTAAAATTACTTCCTTCATCCTCGTAAGGAAAATAATATGATCCATTTGAACATAATCAATTTTACTGACGTGCTACACTTTGAGCACGCTCCAGAAACATTCTTGGCAGTCAAAAGACACCAATTATAAACAAACATAAAATAATAATAAATATTGTTTATCTATAATATATACTAATTCTGATAAGTAATAAAAAAAAAAAATAATAATAATAAAGAAACAAAGTTATTAATTTTGCAATTTAAAAATAAAAGTTCTTCCGTAACTTCGTTCCGGGATTATAGTAACAATAGAGGATACATATCAAAGACCGACGCTAAATTAAAGGCTCTTCTGCCGTATAACATAAAAAAATATAAATGTAACTTAAAAATACCCACTATTTTTTCCATTATTTATAGCACATCCACTTAGATACTGACCACATAAACAGTCAATTTTTCCTGTATGATACTGAGAAATTACGGTATTTCTTGTTATTTTTGACTAGCATTATCCACTTTAAATTGTTTTTGGTAATTCCGTGATTAATGCTTTGTTTACTGTTCCGTTTTTATTGAAGAGAATTAAAATTCATTAGAAAATTTATCCATCAAATTCAATACAACAGACGTAGTTATATTTTATTTCCTTAATTTTTGCATATCAGTTCCAGGAATACAATAATGAATGTGGTTGTTTAATCACCAAGAACTCGAACATGGTATGTTCTATCGAAATAGACACATCCTTAAGTCTATGTGTAATTCTTGGAAAATAGTGATAACACAATGTCTTATATATACTAGTATGCATACGTTTTTTATATAACTCCAAAAAAAAAAAATAGGCTGCTTAATAACAAAATAATAATGACTAGGTAAATCATACTTATTTGAAACTGGAACTAAATAAATTAATATAAGCTGCATAATAATAATAATATACATTTTAGTAGAGCAATAACTATGAAAAGATTAATTTGGAATGCTTACATTGACAGAGAACAAGCTGAGCTGTGTAGGAATTAGTTACTTCCATGATTTTTTTTTTTTTTTATCTGCTTCAGCAATTTATTTTATTTACTTTCTTAAAAATATAAGCCACTGTTTTTCTTTTACAAAACTGGAGAACTTTCTTTAGCTCTGTCTTTAACAAAAGCTCATTTACATCTCTCTGTTACTAAGCTACTCCCACGCATTTTTTATTTCTGCTAATTATATATGCAAAAAAAATGTTTTACAAAAAAAATGATTTTGATTCAGAATCAAGTGACACAAAAAAAAAAAAATACAGATAATAAAATAAATGTTTTTTTTTTTTTTTTTTTTACAAGTTTAAAAGAAAAATGAAAATTAATAGCTAAAAAAAAAAAAAAAAATGGTTAATAATTCATTTGATTTATAAAATAATCTATTGATCCAACTATCTATTAATTATTAGAAAGAAGTATGTATTTGTTAATTATTTAAACTAACTATTGTATTTTCAATGTTTTTATTATTGTGAAGGTACTATTATTTGCTATTATTTGAAGGATGAAAATGAGGTGAACACAAGGCAGCCACACATGCATACACACACATTACAACCTAAATATTGCACTGTTTCAATTAAATCTGATCAAAACTGCTATTGACTGTTGACAAAAGGATAAGCACTAAACAAATAAAATACTTTAAAAACTATCCAACTAAATATTACACTAACATATGTACTTTTTCAACAAAATATATCTATCTCATTAACAAACCACCCCCCTTCCTTACATTAAATATCCCTTTAACCACAATAACACCAATAAATACCTATTAAGTGGTTATTAAATTATGCAAGCAAGTCCTATTTAAGCCTTAAATAATCCCATTCAAAAAATTTTAAAATTCCAAGGCTATTTCATTTTTTTTTATATAATATCATACAGCTTTTTAATTAAGATATAAGGTCTTAGACCCTTGTGCCAATTCAGATGGCTACATTCCCCCATCCTTATAAAAGAAAAAAAATGAATTAAGCAACACCATTAGGTTATGTTAATCACTATTAAGCAACATAAATAAAACTAATTTGCACTTTAGAAAATGATGCATACAGAATTTTTTTATATTCTCACATTTGTTAACTATTTGGTACTTCAACTGGATACGGTATTAAGCCACGAGCATTGTAGGTATCTTCTAAACCTCATGTTTACATTTTTTTATTTCTTTTCTTCTAAAAAAAATCTTTCTACAGGAGACTTCACTCTTATTATCTGGGATTTAATCTTAGCCCTTTTTGGCTATTCTTTCTTTATTTTTGACTTTCTTAAGAGTATTTTCATAAACTAACTTCTCTTTTACTCTTTTGAATTTGAACTTGACCTTTCTAAAGCTTTCTTCTAAATCAGTAATCTTTTTCTTTCCAAGACAATCTATACAAAATATGTGTCTTCTTAAACTTGCATTTTCCTTTTAGCATATCAGTCTCTTTAACATGACTACAATATTCTATTATTTGTTCTATACTAGGTATTATATGTTTATTACCTGCGTATAACACCTTTCTACAAACATTTCTCTTTATATTATGATCTACATAATTAAGAGCCCACTCAGAAATTATGCCTTTATTTTTATCTTTAAATTTATTACTGGTAATATCAGTAACCTTTGCTAGCTTGCTTTTTAAAATTTCTGAATATTTCCTGCCTAAAGAAAACACTCCTAACTTCATTAATCTAATAACATTATTATTTTTATAACAATTTTCTTTACAATCAAACACTTTAGTAACTTCCTTCTTATCCACTTCTATTTCATTACTAACTATTTCTTTAATCCTTTGGTATGCTTTTAGTTCATGAGCATATAACTTATAATTTTTATGAACCAATTTAGCAATCAGTCGACCTTTATCCACAACTGGCAATATTGGGTTATTATTATTTAACCTACTCTTATGTAGTTGGCCTTTAATACTTAATTCTGTAATTTCTAGTTTGAGTATTTGGCTACTAATATTTTCATTGACTTCTTTCACTTCTATACTTTGATTTTTACTATCTTGCACTTTTAACTTCACCTCTGATACTTCTAACTCTATCTCTAATTTCACTTCTTCTTTTATTTCTGATTCTAGTTGAACATCATCTAATAACTTCTCTGGCATTATTTTTAGCATTTCTAATTCTACCTCTAGTTTTACTTCTGATACTTCTAGTTCTATTTGTTGGACATTCTTTCTGAATATTTCTTTCGTTTCTGACATTTCTATCCTTATTTCTGACATTATGCTATCTCTCATCACAATCTTCCTTTGACATCATATTATTTTTCATCTCTGGCATCTGCTTATCTGAATTATTTTCCATTCTTAACAATTGTTGAGTTAAATTATCTGAATTCTCTTTCATCTCTAACACTTGTTTAGCTAAATTATCTGAATTCTCTTTCATCTGTTTATCTGTTTTATTTTCCATTCTTCACAATTGCTGAGCTAAATTATCTGAATTCTCTTTCATCTCTAACATCATGTCCATTAATTTAGAGCAATCAAATGCTCCTCCCAAGGAGATATTTTCTGACTTATTATCTTCTTTATTCATAAAGTTCATGGTCTCATTTCCTGAATCTACATCAGGAGACAAGACAATCACCTCTGGTGATAACATTTCTTGGGACCCGCCCAAATCTTCATCTATGTTAAACTCTTCCATTGTACTTAATATTTTTACTTATTAATATTTTCAGACAAAACAAGGTACATCAGCTTCACTCCCTCTCCCCAATCAAACAATCCAAACCTCCCATCATCACTTATAAGTACAAAAAATTACTCTAGTATGTCTATTGGTTATTTCATGTAACATTTGGTTTCCACATTTGATAGCAAAATTATGGCACTGTATACTCTGACAATATTGATCCAAACATTATTGAGTTGGCTGGATAAAATCTCTGTATCCACATACATTTATAATGTGCATTAAATTGATTTCTATATAATAATGGAGACAACACAATCTTCATAAGTATAATTATTAAGTTAAGTTCTCTGCATCATTCAAAACTATCATTAATATTTGCAATACTAAACAACTTTCATTTATCAAATTTTATATGTTGGATGTATACACTACAATCCTATCAAACATACATCACTATAATTATCAAGCCCACAAAGCCACAACTTGTTTTATCTATATCACAATATATCCATACATCAAATGTTGGGAATCCAGAAACCAACTTCAAATCTAATCATTATAACTTAATACATCAAATATTAACAACTAGCACTATAATTATCCATCATTAATAACTAAATTGTGCAACTAAATTAGTGCATCAGAAAAAAAAATCTACTATAATCATCACCATTGGGTCTATTACACTAAACAACAAAAACTAGTTCTATAGTTATTCATCTATTAACCAATCAAGCCACTATGTTGCACCAGAAAACGTCACCAGGATCATCATCATCAATCAATCATCGCCCCAAAGCTATATCAATGCCACACAAAGCTATATCTAAGCCACCAAAACTATATCTAAGCCATAGTTGGCTGTGCCAGAAAACATTACCAAGATCATCATCAGTTGATCAACCAATCAAACCAGGCCATGTTGAGGCCACTGAGGCTATATCAAAGCCACCAAAGCTATATCTCGCCAGAAAACGTACTGATCATCATCAGTCAAGCCACCACGTTGCGAACAGAAAACGTATTGCCAAGGTCGTCACCATCAAATAAGCCGCCACGTTGGGGGACAGAAAACATATTGCCAAGGTCGTCACCATCAAATAAGCCCCATGTTGGGCGCCAGAAAACGTACCCTATAACCTACACTCCCTACACCGCTCATACACATTACATGAGCAAAATGCCTAGGCGCCAGTTCTATTAATGAATAGAACAAAATAATCAAAGATATGTTATAAATTAATACTGAGACTCTATATTTATGTTCAGCTCAGCTCAGTGGGAGGCTATAGGCAGTTCTAAAGATACATGATGATAAATGAATGAAAGAAGAAATATTATGAACATTCAATATAATGTAAATTTCTATGTTAGTTAGGTGTATGATAAAGAGTCATAATATTTATTGGATATGGTATATTAAAATATACTTTAAACTTAATTTCTTCCTTCATCCAAGTATCACATATATCAGCTTGCTATAATCATATTCCTAAATAATTATATTGCTTGGCATATCATAATCTCAACATCTACTTTAAATGCCAATCAAGAATAAATAATAAGGCAAGATCTCAGAGGATCAAACAAACACAGTTGAATTAATAAAGTATATTGCCCCTAAGTGATAATTCTAAAGTATATAAAAAAATATAATAAAACAAATTGATTAAAATATTTTACTGTGTTTCAATAAGATAATGACAGAGATAGGGTATTTTAATCTCATATCATCATCTAACAAATATGCTGACTTGGCAACCTTTCTACTATGTTTATCAAGTGGCAAATACTCTTAATAATGTTTGGATTAGGAAATACAATATTGTCAGACACTAGAAATTTAATATGATAACTATGAAACAGTATATCAGTTTTATAGTGGATTTATGGAATATGGAGATGTGGAAATGAAAAGACGAATGTATACAAAAAAAATAACTCATGACACAGTTGTTTTTAAATTTAAAGAACTAAATAAATCATTTATTTACAAACAAATAAAATAATTAGAGTGAACATAATATTTACAAAATTATTAAATAAATCCTTAGCATCAGTTTTGAATCCCTACTATCTAAATAAAACTTAAATAAACTTAAATATCCCAACTTGAAGTATCCATACGACCACAAATAAATAAAAAATTACATTATTAGCACAAAGAAAGAAAAATATAAATACTTTCGAGAGGATAATTGACTAAATAATTATTCCAATTACTTCTACATTTCACTCATATCAAAATCATGCTTATTCTGATGATTTGATGATTAATTCTATTTAAATAGCTAAATTATATTTTAAGATATTTATTTCTTGTTTAATATTAATGTTTATACTTTTATCAAATAAGTGTAATATGTTTCAAAGTGTATATCTCTCATTTTAGTTTCAACAATTGTATATTCTATATACGCGATCTTATTTAATTTACGTGTGTGTGTGTTCGAGCAACAATAATATAAAACAATTATTTTTGAAAACTCTTCATTCATTAAGAAAACACTATATAATTATTTAGTTCGCACAATGTCGTAATTCATCAATAAATATAACATTAATACTTTATCCAAAATTAATCCAACAATTTATCTAACTACTTTTTAGTTAACACAGAGCTATATTTTTATGGTTTTACATACCACACATTATAAAGGGAAATACGCATGAGGAACAAATAAACATCTATTTGGTGGAGAACATCTACTCAACACCAAGAATCCAAGAAAAACATCAAATAAATTCATAACCTTTGGTGGAGAACATCTACTCAACACCAAGAATCCAAGAAAAAACATCAAATAAATTCATAACCTTTGGTGGAGAACATCTACTCAACACCAAGAATCCAAGAAAAACAACATTACAGAACTTCATAAGCATCATTTTGAACATTAACTTCTTTACTTCTCAATACATTATTTGGTGGGGATTTTAAATTCCACATCACCAGGATCCTAAACAAACATCACTTCAGAGTACACATATAAAATAAATTAAGCTCAACTCATGGAAATTATTAACACGTATATCAAATAAGCAAGGTCTTTTATCCCTATAAATATTACAACATGATTAAATTTCTATTCTCATAGCTTCTAAAATATTGAACCTTCTACATACGTGCTAGCAGACAAATACCTACAGATAATATCAATCCGGTCAAGTCAGAAATTACGACAGTGCACGAGATCATCTGCATAAAAATATTCACAGATTATATTTATCAAATATAAATATTAATAATTGTGCAAAACAAACACACACCCACGAATAAAAGTATAGATAACATTACCCTAAATTATACACTAAACCAATAATATAATAATTAACTATTGCATTACGATATCTTTTCTTTTAAATTTGATAAACTATAGGTTACTTTTAAGATTTAATATGTTTAAATTATTATGAATGAACTTTATATTTCACAAACTATTTTTATTGTACGTTCGTTGTTTCAAAACAATGATAATAATAATAATAATAATACCCATTTTTAAGATAAAATAAATATACGAAATAAATGTAAACCCTCTCTAATAATATTATTACTAAAATTATTTCCTTCATCCTCCTAAGGAAAATAATATGATCCATTTGAACATAATCAATTTTACCGACGTGCTACACTTTGTGCACGCTCCAGAAACATTCTTGGCAGTCAAAAGACACCAATTATAAACAAACATAAAGTAATAATAAATATTGTATATCTATAATATATACTAATTCTGACAAGTAATAAAAAATAATAATAATAATAATAATAAAGAAAATTATTAATTTTGCAATTTAAAAATAAAAGTTCCTCCGTAACTTCGTTCCGGGATTATAGTAACGATAAAGGATACGTATCAAAGACCGACGCTAAATTAAAGGCTCTTCTGCCGTATAACATAAAAAAAAATATAAATGTAACTTAAAAATACCCACTATTTTTTCCATTATTTATAGCACATCCACTTAGATACTGACCACATAAACAGTCAATTTTTCCTGTATGATACTGAGAAATTACGGTGTTTCTTGTTATTTTTGACTAGAATTATCCACTTTAAATTGTTTTTGGTAATTCCGTGATTAATGCTTTGTTTACCGTTCCGTTTTTATTGAAGAGAATTAAAATTCATTAGAAAATTTATCCATCAAATTCAATACAACAGACGTAGTTATATTTTATTTCCTTAATTTTTGCATATCAGTTCCAGGAATACAATAATGAATGTGGTTGTTTAATCACCAAGAACTCGAACATGGTATGTTCTATCGAAATAGACACATCCTTAAGTCTATGTGTAATTCTTGGAAAATAGTGATAACATAATGTCTTATATATACTAGTATGCATACGTTTTTTATATAACTCCAAAAAAAAAATAGGCTGCTTAATAACAAAATAATAATGACTAGGTAAATCATACTTATTTGAAACTGGAACTAAATAAATTAATATAAGCTGCATAATAATAATAATAATATACATTTTAGTAGAGCAATAACTATGAAAAGATTAATTTGGAATGCTTACATTGACAGAGAACAAGCTGAGCTGTGTACCTTTTTGGAAAATTTACTGCTGCATGTAGGAATTAGTTACTTCCATGATTTTTTTTTTTTTATCTGCTTCAGCAATTTATTTTATTTACTTTCTTAAAAATATAAGCCACTGTTTTTCTTTTACAAAACTGGAGAACTTTCTTTAGCTCTATCTTTAACAAAAGCTCATTTACATCTCTCTGTTACTAAGCTACTCCCACGCATTTTTTATTTCTGCTAATTATATATGCAAAAAAAATGTTTTACAAAAAAAATGATTTTGATTCAGAATCAAGTGACACAAAAAAAAAAAAAATACAGATAATAAAATAAATGTTTTTTTTTTTTTTTACAAGTTTAAAAGAAAAATGAAAATTAGCCAAAAAGAAATAAAATGATTAATAATTCATTTGATTTATAAAATAATCTATCGATCCAATTATCTATTAATTATTAGAAAGAAGTATGTATTTGTTAATTATTTAAACTAACTATTGTATTTTCAATGTTTTTATTATTGTGAAGGTACTATTATTTGCTATTATTTGAAGGATGAAAATGAGGTGAACACAAGGCAGCCACACATGCATACACACACATTACAACCTAAATATTGCACTGTTTCAATTAAATCTGATCAAAACTGCTATTGACTGTTGACAAAAGGATAAGCACTAAACAAATAAAATACTTTAAAAACTATCCAACTAAATATTACACTAACATATGCACTTTTTCAACAAAATATATCTATCTCATTAACAAACCACCCCCCTTCCTTACATTAAATATCCCTTTAACCACAATAACACCAATAAATACCTATTAAGTGGTTATTAAATTATACAAGCACGTCCTATTTAAGCCTTAAATAATCCCATTCAAAAAATTTTAAAATTCCAAGGCTATTTCATTTTTTTTTTATAACATCATACAGCTTTTTAATTAAGATATAAGGTCTTAGACCCTTGTGCCAATTCAGATGGCCACAATATATATATATATTAATGTGAAAAATAAAATAATATTCTCAACTTAGCATACTATTTACAGTAAAACTAATGCATAGTCCAGATAAATGTTAAAAAGTCTAAAATAATGTTTAATGAATTTTCTCAAAATATGAAAATAAAGATTGATTATGATGAGTTACAAATTTAACATTGCATTTGTTTCTCACTCAACAAGGATCTGGTAATTGATGCATGTCAAATAAACACAAGTTTTTAATGGATTTGTCAGCTACCATTATTTTTGGTTTGGTAATAAGATTACCATGTTGCCACAAATTGTGATATTTCATTATTTTTATTGCTCTCCTCTTCCAAGATATATAGAATCCTTCACATTTTCTTTTCTAAAAATAGATTAATTGACATCTGTTGATTTAGTACATGTGGCACCTTTACATACATATATACTAGTATGAGTTGTTCTCTAAACAGAGTAAGTGAAAAATCATGTTGTAGTAAAGTTTGTACAATGTTTACTTTTGTTTTTGTAAGTCTTAAAGTTGTTAAAACATTTTTTCGTTTATTTAAACATATATATGTGTGTAATTAATTGGATTATATTTTGACTAACAGAAAATACATATTTCAAGATTGTAATGTTCTTAATAAATTTAACACAGGAAGTGATCATCGATTAGTAAGATGTAAGTTACGTGTTAATGTAAAACTAGAGAGACAAAAATTATTAAGAAAAACAATATTTACAGTTGATATTCCTAATCTTCAGAAACATTCTAATGAATTTAAATTAGAACTTACAAATAGGTTTCAAGTGTTAGGACATTTTGAACATGATTCAGATTTGGATGAAATTAATATGAAAATAACTGATACACTTCTAAAAACTGCAACAAAGATAGCTGGTAGATAAAAGCAGCAATTGACTAATAAAATTTCTACTGAGACTAGAGAATTTATGAAGAAAAGAAGGAATATGAAGATATACATAAATGATGTATTAAAAAGAATTGAATATCTCGAATTTTGTAAAATGGTACGGAAAAGAGTTGAAAATGATATAAGAAAGTATAACTGTGAAATAGCAAGGAAAGCTGTAGAAGAAAATAAAAGTCTCAAGAATGTTAAACAACATTTTGGTATTGGTAGAAAATTTATATCTGCAATAAGAAAAAAAGATGGAATTATTACTAAAAAGAGAGATGACATCATTAAATTGGTAGAAGATTTTTATCAAGAATTATATAGTAATAAAGAACAAGTACCTCCTATATCTATTACATCTTCCAAATTGCCCAGAATTTTAAATGAAGAAGTGAGACATGCAATTAAATGTATGAAGAAAGGAAAGGCTCCAGGAAATGATGGAATTATAATTGATATATTAAAAGAAGCAGGTGAAGAAATAGAAACAATTTTAGCAAAGTTATATACCAAATGTCTAAATGATAGAGATATACCGGAAGATTGGAAGAATGCAGTAATAATTTTAATATTTAAAAAAGGTGATAAAGAAGATATTAGAAATTACAGACCTATCACCCTTTTATCAGTTTTATGTAAAATTTTTAACAAGATAATTACAAATCGTCTACAGAGAACTTTGGATTTCCACCAACCGATTGAACAAGCTGGATTTAAAAATGGTTTTAGTACAATAGATCATATCCAGGTATTGAGAGAAGTCATAGAAAGGACAAAAGAATATGAGTTGTCATTATGTTTTGGATTTGTAGATTATGAAAAGGCATTTGATTCTATACACATTTCTTCAGTGATTAAAGCATTGGATCATCAAGGTATAGATCCAGGATATTGTCATATTTTAAAGAATATTTATAAAAATGCAACAGCAACAATTAGATTACATAATGATACTGGAAAAATCAACATTGAGAAAGGTGTAAGACAAGGTGACTCCATATCTCCAAAACTTTTTACAGCAGTGCTGCAAGAAGTATTTTGTGGATTAAAATGGGAAACTAAAGGAGTGAAAGTAAATGGAGAGTATTTAAGTCATTTAGATTTCACAGATGATGTAGTTGTTTTTGCAAATAATGCTTCAAAGCTGCAGGAAATGTTGCAGGAGTTAGCAGATGAAAGTAGAAAAGTAGGACTAAAGATAAATATTAAAAAGACTAAAATAATGTTTAATCGATTTGCTCAAAATATGAAAATAAAGATTGATTATGAAGAATTAGAAGAAGTTAACAGTTACAAATACCTTGGTCAGATTATTAATGCAGATGGAAATATAATGGAGGAAATTAATCATAGAATTAAACTTGGTTGGAGTGCTTTTGATAGAAATAACTTGATACTAAAAGGAAATATGCCTATGTGTTTGAAAAGGTTGGTTTTTAACAAATGTGTTTTGCCAGTTCTTACTTATGGATCTGAGACTTGGACACTTAATAGAAGAGCAATACAGAGACTTCAGACCACTCAAAGGAGTATGGAGAGATGTATGTTGGGAGTAACAAGAAGAGATCGAAAATGCAATGTATGGGTAAGACAACAAACAGGTGTTACTAACCTTATTGAAAAAATTAAAAGATTGAAATGGAGTTGGGAAGGACATATTGCTAGAAGAGATGATAATAGATGGACAATTGAAATTTTAAACTGGATTCCAAGAGATTGTAAAAGACCCAGAAAGAGACCACATGTGAGATGGATGGATGAAATAAGAAAATGTGCAGGGGTGTTGTGGAGAAGAGAAGCTAAAGATCGGAGAAGATGGATTAAACTTGGAGAGACCTTCATCCTGCAGTGGATTGATAATGGTTGATGATGATGATGATGAATTATTTTAAATTATAATAATGCTCCAAAGAAAAATAGTAATAATATATAATTTATACAGACATACAATTATTTAGGTTATAATCATAACTAAAATTATGTGAATGATAAAAAGTGGACGAGTATATGAAAATATATATTCCAGTAATGACCTTGTCTATTTAATATAGTTTTAAAATTAATTAAAATCAATTACCTATTTAATTTGGTTTTGTTTCTATAGTATTTTTTAAGTCAGTTGATAATAATTATAACTAAATAATCATATGTGTCGGGAAGAACAAGGAAACCAAAATTCATATTTCTCAGTAGCAATATGTAGAACATAGTGTTTATTTCTCAGTAAGAAGTTTAAAATAAGATTCAATTATCCTGCTAAGCATAAACAAAATGAAAACAACATTTATCAACAAGGATGGGTAAAAGAAAGTGCATATTCCTTGGTAAATACAGGTAGAAAAAGGTTTACAGTTCTCTGTATGAACCAAGAGAACAAAATTCAATGCCACCAATAAGCACAAACACAATAAAAAACAGGGAAAAGGTTTACTTCCTCATTTTCTTCAGTAAGGACAGGTAAAATAAATACATTCAAAAAATTATCTCAGTTCATAAATATATTTTGTTTTTCTACTAACTTATTTTTATCAAATGTATCTCATCGGAAATAAAATTCGTTCCAACATTCAACGTTAAATTATTCAAATTATGGAACAAAATCTTATTCACACTCTTCTACATAAACTGTCATTCAAAGATAAAATGAGTACCTAAATCTTTTATTTAAATGGCAATCAAAAACATTCTAATTTACATAATCAAGATTTTAAATATTTAAATAAAACTTTGTTTTTATAAAAAAAATGATAAATAATGCTGATCTATTTTAGGTCTAAATTTTCTGAGGAAGGTCACTTCATTCAAAATACTACTCTTATGTTTGTTTTTCACTATTTCCTCTGTAAAAAAAAAATGTTAGGGAATATCTCCTTAAGGATGACATTTTTTAAAATTAATCACATAGAAAATTATTGTATTATTAATATACATGTATATGTTTTTTTTCATATGTCATAGCATTGGCTGGGGGAACCCACAGCAACCGTCTGCAACCAACTGCTTGCTTGCAAGGCCACTGCACTGCCCTCTCAGCTAACAATGCTTGACATGTATATGTATTTTTAGACTCATAATGAATTTGTTGCCAAATATACAGCCAAGCCTCATCATAATATTACTCGGAATGGTATCGAATTTATGGCTCCACTTAATATGGATGATTTACCAGATACCGTTGATTGGAGAAAAAAAGGTTATGTGACTGAAGTAAAGAATCAGGTAATTAATCACAATTATTATTATTAATATTAATAATATCTTGATGGGGGTGGGAATTATTTTTTATCCTTGTCTTTTAAATGCTGGGAAATTTTTGAGATACAAATATAAAATAACATAAGATATTCTTTTATTTATACAGTATTTCTTTTAAATATGGTGCGCAACACTATTATATATTTTTTACATTTTCAGTCATAATGTCAATGTAACATCAATTTATAATCTGTTTGCTTTTTTTTTTTACAAATTCATAGTGCTCATATTAAATAGATATTTTATCACTTTAATTGTATCCACTATAAGTACTAATGTGTACATAAATAAAGAGCAATTATTTTGTAAAATTATATATATATTTTTTAAAAGGAGGTTGGTTTGACAACAATTTGAAATTGTTGATTATTAACGATATTGGAATGTTCTAAGTGTTCACTGGCTTTTAATGATATATATATTCCGTACATGCTTAATTGTGTATGTATATTCTTCACATATTTAAATCATTAAGTAAATGAAATTATACTTGTAGAAAAATATCAAATAACATCATCTACTTGTTTAAACTACTAACTCTGAAAGCAATGATTAGAAAAACATGTCATTTCAATTAGCTAAACTCAACATGACAATCTTTGTACAACCAGAAAAACAACAAGAATTGTAAAATGATCTTTTAATAACAATAGAGAAAATAAGTGTATATTAAAAAAACACAATTTAGTTAACTAAGTAGAATTAATCAGTAGCAAAAATGCTTTATGAATATCAGAATACTAAAAAAATAGCTGACCAAAACTTTTCAGCAGAAAAAAGTTAAATTCCAGAGAACTCCATTTCTGAAAACATAAAGTATGATTAGGGAATTTTAACAGGACGTTTAGCCTTATTATTATTTTGTAAGCCTTTAGGATAATTTGGATCACAAAAGTAATCTTTTGTTTTATTAGTGTAAATAAATTTGTAAATTATCACTACTAATGATATTGAGGTTGGTATTACATATATATATATATAATCATTAACACTGGGCATTACTTGGACAATTTCAATAACAATCAATAATCTCAAATGGTTGTCAAGGCAACCTTCTTTTAACAATACTTATATGAGCACTAGAGATTACAACATGACTACAGAGATTGAAATAATATGTATTATTTTAATAAATACAAATAATTTTATGGCTTATCAAATATGTAACTCTAAAAATATAAATTTATTTCAGAGGACAAACAGTCAAAATACAATACTAAGACAATTTACAAGCAAAATTTACATAGAATTATTTTAAAAACCTATAAAAAACTTTACTTTTTGTTATATCAAGTGCAATCTATTTGATCATATGAAAAGTGATCTTTTATGCAACAATGATTTAGGTAATAATATAACAAAATTTGGATTATATTTATGGGTTTATTTAAATGAGTCTATGTGATCTTGCTTGTAAATTATCCTAGAAATGTAGTCGTATTTGTTATTTGATATATATATATTGTAACGTTAATACAATATGCCCATATTTATAACGCTATTAAAATATATGCCATTTATGTAAGTTATGGAAATATTTATATAGTTAGATAGATAGTTGATAATACTTAGATATTGGGGAAGTCATTTGAACAATAAAACATACTGGCCATTGTCATCGAATAAAATAATATCAAATATAGCAACTGAATAAAATTACCCACTGTAAGATTCCTGGAGTGCATTATGCTTATCTCCAATACTAGGTTCTTTTAACAAAGAATCCTTCCTATTCTTCTTTCCATAGATATAAGACCATTCATGGTCATATGCACACACTGGTGCTATTCATGACAACTTATAAAAATATATTATCTAAAGTTAATATTATGGAGTTGGAAAGAGATTATATCACTCTTTATTCAGTTTAGCTAAGTATATGTATTTTCCCATGAGCGCCACTAGATTGTTTTAAATCTAGATAAATATCAGTGTAGAGTGTACTGAGTTCAAACTCATTCGGTACATTTTTATTACACATGACTTGGATGACTAATGAATAAATGACATTCTTACATTTTATCTATATTGATAAAATTATAAAATCCCAATATTACCAAAATTTATATTATAGATCAAAGACTCTTATAGATATAACTAGCTCATTTACGTATATTGATGAACAGACAAGTATAATCCTATTAATGGCTTCCAAACAAGCATGTGAAGACCATTATTGATATTGATGGCCATTTAACTGGATTATTTATCATAATAGAAAGGTAATAATGATGATGATAATATCATAATAATAATGATAATAATAGTGATATCATAATAATAGTAATAGTGATGATACCAATAGTAATAGTGATGATACCAATAGTAATAGTGATGATACCAATAGTAATGGTGATGATACCAATAGTAATAGTGATGATACCAGCCATAGCTTATTAAGAAACTCACAACAATAAATTTATCTTTATAAACTCATAAGCACTTATTAAAAATTATCCTATTTCAAACTGGGATTCAAATATTACATTCACTAGCATTTATATAAGTTTATAGTTATTTACTAAAATACTTTTATGTTAAAACTATGATTTAATAATACTAGTGATGATGATTGATCATCAAGAATCTCTTTATGCATGATATACAACTTTCCATAAACTATTTACTAAAATATATTCATTATGTTAAATATTAGATTTAATGATCATAATTTATTAATGATGATGATGACGATCATAACTCTTGTATAGTATTGTTTAAAACATTTTAATCAATAACATGATATCCATCTTTGATTAGGATTATCAAAGCTCATGGACACAAAATAATTTTAGTTTTCTATTGTTGAATTATAATTATCAAAATTTGGTTATTATTAAGCTTAACCCTTAAATACCTAAAGATAAATCAACATTCTCGTTTACTTAATATTTTGCGAGCGCTTAATATTTGCAAATAATTGCTCAATATTTTACGAATGATTTATTCTTTCCTTTTTTATATATCTGTGAGCAATGATGATGAATTCAAATGATAAAATTAAGACAAGAAAACACAACAATATTTTTAATAAGAACTCGGAAACCAATTAAGATATATAATTATATTTTATTAATGCTATTACTCTTTCTTTCTTTAAAATCAAATTTACTAATTATATAAATGGCTTATTCTTACATTAATTCAATACAATACAAAAATTTATATAAGCACAACTAAATAAATTTAATATATAAGTTTGTCACTTTGGATATTTAAATAAAGTTGACTTAAAATGACATTTAAAAATATATATATATATTTTATAGAATGCTTACTCAAGATTTTTCTAACTTATTATATCATAAAATAAATTTCAAATGTAACCTGTGTTTTGCTTCACTTCCATTCCTATGTAAGCCTAGCTTTATAATTTCTCATATTTAAACCGATTATGTATAACCTATTCTTTTGATGTATATGTTTAATCAGTTACACATGCACACACATTCGGTAATGTTAACATATATGTTTAAAATGTATAACCCTATATTAAAAATTAATACATAAATTACATATATTAAAATATTATTGCAACCTTTTAGAAAAAGAAAACAAAATACATGGTATCAATTTTAATATGCAACAAGATAAAGTAAAAAAAAAACATTATAAATGCATATGTTTATAGGTTGCTCATTATCATATCAACTGAAGAACAATTAAAAAAAAAAATTTCAATATTACAATATATAATATAAAAATATAATAATAAAAAAAAATGAAATTTTAAGTTTAAAGATTTAAACTGTGTTTGTGTGTTAGGTTGTGTGATGTTGAAAATAACTATAGATAAACAAGTCTTTAATGTTTCTGTATCAAGAGAAAAATTGCTTTGACCAATAAATTAAGGTTTACTTTTAATAAGTAAGAATAAAAATCTGTTAAGGAAAGTTCATATTTACCGGGTTACTTTCGCTTCTTATAAATGTCCTGAGTTTGAATTTTAGACTGCTTATCTTGGCTCCATTTAAAAGAAAGTTCCTGTAGATACTTTTAACATAATGCTGAATTTGTTGATTGGTTTCCTTCTACCATTTTAAAAAGAGTTATTAGAAATACTTTTAATAAGTATGAACTGGTGGATTTGCTTGCCTCTCTCATTTAAAAAAAAAAATCGCTGTAGAAACTTTAGATGACTGTGGTAAAATTTTGATTCAGGGCTTCAAACTTGACTGTATATGGTTTTTAAACATTTTTCTTTTCTTCTTCCTTCCCAGTCTCCATTCATCCAAAGGTAATGAGCCTTTATTAGAACAGGAGCTAGAAACGAAGTATTTCATATAGCTTGTGTGGTTGGCTTCAAACTCTATCATTTTGCTGGTTATTATTTAATTGATATATGAATCCACAGACAGATCAGTAATTTTAACTCATTCTGTATTAATCAATCAGGAAGCAGAAAATGGTTTAGCAATGCAGCAGAGTCATGATATTATGCATATCAAAATATATTAATATCATTTTTATATAATTATTACTAACTTCTAATAAATTCAATCTTGTTCCATTTCTCTCCTCTTCTTTAATATTGCTGGAAATTGCTTTATATAAACGCACATTTCATTTGCTCTTTTTTTCAACTTTCAAAGAGTGAGAAAAAAAAATTAAAGCGTTCACTCTCTTTTTAAAAAAAAAAGTCAGAGCTTACATTTCTGCTTAAGAATAATAACTGACTAACTGAGTTTTCACATCTCTGATTAATAATAATTGACTAACCGCCCTCTCAATATTATTTCACTCCTTTTATTGCCAATCTTTGGTCGTGAAGAGCTGACCAGCTGCAAAAAATCTCTTATCTTGAAACAACAAATCAAAGCTTTCTTTGTGACCTGTTTTATTCTAACCAAAAAGAAAGCTAAATAATTTAATGCATTATTTAAATAGAAAATATAATAAATCAATATTAAATATTGTTACATTCTATATAACGGCTTATTCATTAATCAATTATAAACTATACAATAAATAGTTACACATATAAATCTCTATATATAAAAGAAAAAAAAAATTTTTTTTTTTAATTAAATAATATATGTGTTTTGAAAAATGAACACACATATATATGTATGTGTGTGTGTGTGTAGGTATGCTTTATTTTAATTAATATCAATAAAAGATTGTAGTCTTTAAACTCTGGTTTGAGCTTTACAGTATTAACATTATTTATTTATATGTATTATGATCATCTCATCTATATGCAAAGGAATTAAACAAACTAAATGGCACAGTAAACGTTTACAAAAATTGGATAAGTAAAAAGACAAATTATTATATAAATGAATGAAATAATGGTGTTAATTGTATAAGTAATATTTTAAAATATTGTTATAGCAAATTAGAATTATAGTAATGTCAAATTCAATCTAGAACCAAAATCACGAGTATTAATAAGAGAGCTTGATATAAATGTATTACTAATATGGATAGATATTATTTAATTAACAAAATCAGGGACAATGAAATAAGAATTACTACCCTTGGAGTTATAATATACAATGATAATTGAAAAATGAAATAACTTTTTTAATCTAAGACTCAATGATAATTGACAAACTAAAGAATTATTTTAATCAGAGACTCTGCGGACATGCGATATTCTTTATTTTCAAAATCACCGTCAAAACAAAATGGAAAAATACAAGGATTCGTCACAAGCAGTAAAAACATTTCCAAGGATTGTGATTATAAAGAATTTGTGAAGGAAATTAATTTGCGACCACTCCTTCTGTAAATGTCTGCTATCAACCTTCATTAACAATTAATTAATTAACAACTAATTGAGTTGTTAATTGACAGTTAATAATTTGGGATATAATAAAAAGATCAAAATTTGCATCAATTATAAATCCTATATGGCCACTTAAAAAGCTTCTTTATCTATGCCATGATTGATCCATTGAAACAAAATCATTAAGACAACAAAAGTATCAATTAAGAGGGGGGGGGGAGACAAATGAGTTATAAAAAAATTAAACGCTTCTGTTGTAGGTAATCCGGCCTTTATTACAAAAATTTATAAGTTAGAAAGATGAAGGTTATAGAAATTATGGAACTGTAGGGTACTTAGTGAGGGTTTGGACATGTAATTATATAGAGAGGTAGGTCTATAATCCTTAAAATAATAAACAGTCAGTATTCATGCATATGAAATGATAATGAATGACCAAATCTTCAGTCAACTCTGATCAATGGTAATAGACATTGTGTCTGGAGTATTGTTGGTGAAACAAAATGATTGGAGATCATCAATACAAATTTGTGATAAATCTAATCATTTGAAATACAATACTAATGGCAAAAGATGCTAGTGACTGTCAAATTAATATAAATTAACAAACTATAAAACCTGTATAGGTTAATGGAAAATTGTTTGTCCACTTTCATTATATTGCCCATATCAGTAATCAATCCATTATTAAATAAAAATTGGTTAAAGCTTTTGAGGATCTCAAAAATCAAGAAAGTGGAGTAAGATAGAAATACAGAATATATTGCTGACTATTTTCTTGAAGTAGCTGGGTCACATCAGGACAACCTCAATAGTAATATTACTGAAATGAAATCTGAAACCAATCATATGTAAAATATAGAGAAGTACAATTGGCTGAGTAAAATTTCTAACACAATAAATATCTAGTCAATAAGGGTATATGGAATGAGCTATTTTATTGTAATGATCAGAAAGCCAGATAGCAATAGACATACTTGTGGATTCAACCACATGATTAAATAAAAATAATTATTCTATACCAAATGTGTGAATAGTTAATGGTCATACATGAAAAGTGCACACTACACTAAATTACATACAGATTATGCATTTTATCAGTTGTGAGCAGGTACAATTTATAATCATCACTGCTGTAAACATTTTTCAATGATAGATAGGCAACTTGTTCAAATTTATAGGTGAATATATATATTAAGATCTGTAACAAACCTGGAAAAATTTGGAAGTAAATTAAATGTACAAAATTGCAACTGGAACACATTAAAAATACAATTTGTGGTGTATATTATATGTGCAATACAGAAAGAAGGCTAATTTTCAAAAAAAGTATGTGACTAAACAATCAAAAAGGCATAAGAATACAAAAGACAAATCAGTTTTTCTTTGGTCTTATCAGGTAATTTAAATGCTTCATTAAGGCAAAATATCACACAATTCGATCTTTGCATAAGTTACAATATACAGAACTTCAAAGACACTCTCATCAAAATAAAAACAAACTCATAGATAATAAACAAGTTGATATAGCATTGATCAAAGAGACACCCAAATTTGAGTATAAGAACATTTTTAATCTACCCTACTTATGATAGTGAGGCACCCAGAGCATATATATCAAGCAATTTAACAAGAGTTGAACATGTCTATAAATAATTGGACAAATAAATCTTAATGATTAATTTTGGAATTTAAAATCTCACCATTATTTACATGGTCTTAAAATCATGTCTGTAAACAACATTTACTTTCTACTAGGATGTGTTTTTACAGTAAAACAATTGCCTGGCTACCTGGGTCCATGAAGCTATGCTGAATTGAAATCCCATATGGGTATGATTACATGCTTGAGTATAGAAATGTGGATTTATAATACATACAACAATGCACACTGTCTTGGAGCCAGACAAAAATTTAATACACTTGAGTCAAATCCTCTATCGCATATCAGTAATCTTAAATGAACAACAATAGCTAACAGTTTTAAAATATTGGTAAATTTGATATGTAAAGATTATCAAGTTCCTGATCAAATATTCCAATATTTTTTCTGGAAAGTCAAAGAAATAAAGCTATTTAAATAAATGATGCCTACTCACAGGAGATAGAATATTCAGTCTGTCCAAAGGCCATATGGAGATACTAAAAATTGATTTACAAACAAAAATATAAATACAGCAAAAATACTTTAGCATGCTTATACATATGGTCACTAACACCTAATAAACACTTTGAACTGATAATCTATCATATGTTGTTAGTTGATTGCAAATCAGAAATCATATACTATAGATCATGTCCCTATGTCACTAAACCACAGCAAAGAGTCTATATGGAATAAGCATCTATTTGTGGAGAAAGTCTCTTATCATTATTGACTCACATTGAATCTTGACTGAATATAAGCTTATCAAAAGTATAGGATTCAAAGAAATGATCTTAAAGTTTTCAGAGGCAATGAAATCCCTGAAACCAAGGTCACTGGAAATGTCCCAGGTTTCATGTTACAAAGTTCAAAGACTTAATCAATGTGCAGTAAGTAAAACACATTTCCACTTTTTCATATCATCTAGAGACAAATGGAATAGAAGAGTAAGCCATACACCTACTCAAACAAGCATTAAATAAAATGGGTATTATGCAAATACACAAAACACTCCATGCCCTGGTGTTATACTAAAGCTCACTACTCCCATTTCATCAACTGAATCATTTCTACATTGAAAATTAGATACAAACTGTAATTGATAAATTTTAGAGACTCATAAGCAAGTCCAACTTGATACTACCAAACCTTGGTGTTATGAGATGGTTCAAAACAAACTTGAGTACCATGAGTTAAAAAAAAAATTGCTGTTTGAGCAAATTGAATGATGAAAATAGTTTTAGTATTATGTAAATCACATATGTAAATAGATGATGTGTAATGTTTTTGATGAATGTTACTGAATTGGCAAGAAAAGGAAATTCTGGACATTAAGGACACTGAGAATAAAACAGATTCTGAATTGTGCACAGAAAAAAAATTGTAAAAGCAAATATGAACTTGACATCATTAATAGACTCCTGAATCTCTTGACTGTTAAAAGGTAAATTCTTTAAAGTAAAGAGAAAAGTTGGTGTGCACCATAAAATGTATAGATGTGCAATTATTATATAAAAATGTACAGGCTAAATATATTGTTTACATATATGATTGTACATGATTAATTGTTATTTATATTATACCAGATGTTCTAAATAGGCCACATTTTTTAATCAGTTGCTTTAGCAAATTTTTTAACTTTTAATGTAAATTAAATTTAACATTGTAATTTTATATATTAAACATGAGAAATATAACTGGCCTGAGGCCATCGGCAATTATACACTAATCAAAAACTAAATGTAAATACATTACTATAGCATCTATTTTTCCCCTCATTAAATATCACATCTCAAACCTGAGTTTATGTACAAAATCACATTTTCATTGTGATTTAAGTAAAATAACCTATATAACTAAAAGCACACATATTGATTTTTTTCTGAGATTAATGGTATAATTATAATTCCTTCATATAAATGTAATATTTTTTGTTTGTGAATTTGACATGTGACAGCAGACAAACATTCTGATGGATCATATGACAGCCTTTCAGACAAACATACATTTACCAATCAGTCAACAGAGAAATTATAAATTTTATATATAAAGATACTACTTATGTAAAAGATAATCAGACTTGTAGAAAAATATTAAATAATGCAATCTAATTACATATAAATTAAGTCTGAATGTGATGAATTAAAAAGTTCATTTATCAAGGATCATGAGCTTGCTACAGGACACGTTTTCCCCATCTAACATAACATTAAGAGCATAGAGAGGAATGATTGTAAGAGAAAATTTAAGGAGGCATAGGATATTGCAAAAGATCTTAATTTAATAAATAGGAAGAAATCTTGCATCACTTTCTCAAAAAAATAAACATATAACATTGATAATTTACACTTTTCACTGCAATAATTTGCGTATTTTATAAACTATATATTCGTCCTGCTCCTGACACAGTTAATTACTTAATTTTGCACCATGATTCTGATGATAATTCATTGCAAATTAACTCAGTGCTATGAAGTGAAAATATATCTATATGGCCACACCTTTTCATATTGGTTTGACTCAGCTCAAGTTTTTCCACAATAATCCAATTAGTGATTTGAAAAATAACTATTTGCAAAATAGATCTCAGAAAATAGAGAAAATAATATGTAGAAAAGAAAACAAACACTCCTTAGTTAGATTAACTGGAATCATTATAGCATCTGAAGTGATTCTAAAGCAATCAAACAGCCAACTAAAAAACTGGTAGAACCTCTTCAGAAAAAGACTAGATTCCAAAAGATCATACCTCTGTAGATATAAAGTAGGTCTACAATGTTTTAACAGACCATTTCAGTCTTATTATTACTTAGTGAGCCTAATGGCTGAAATGGACTGTCTGAATCGTTTTTTTCACTAACTTACATATTACCTTTGCATTATTTAATGAAATATTTGTTTATAATATAATATTTTGCTGGCTGTCAGTACATGGTTGTAGTTCATAAATTTCAGTTTGGATTTTCCATTATTTAAACTATTTATTTATATTTCCTATCTGTATTGCTTTTATATTCTTTGTAATTATTTGCACAGGAATTAAATATTTAAGTACACGTTTTTGAATGTGAAATGAATTTACAAGATCAAATATGAACGCCTGTGAGTTATGAACAAACTTCTTTCCGGAAGTAAATTAACCTGCACTACGAGCAAACATGCGTGGTGGCCGTCAAATAAAACAATACTTTTTTAATATAAAAAATTAAATGTTCTGTATACTAATGTGTAATATTTGTATAATATAAAATATCATTTTTATGTAATCAACTTTTTATATTATACTTATATGTATTGTAAATGGAAATTGTTAATATATATTATCCGTTTGTTTTTTTTTCCAAATTCAAATTTGCTCATTTTGCAACTTTTTATTAAATTTAAAAATTTATTAATTACTAACTGTAATCCGTCATCTCTGATGTTTCATATTGAACACCGTTCTTTAATGGGAACATATTTGTTAAAATAGTTTACTGCCAAGTGAAGATAACAGATTAAAATTTTTATGTATATACGTGTGCCTATTTATGGCCAAACATGCTTTTTGAAGAAAATTATTGTCAAGCGTTGGTGGCCTAGCGGTTAGTATAGCTGCCTTCCAAGTAGCTGGCCCGGGTTTGCTTCCCGGTCAACGCACTTGACATATGGAAAAAGAAAAAAAATATTGTCATGAAATATGAATACAGAAGGTTATGGCTCTTGCTAATCATATGTTTGAATTGAAATTTATGAGGTAGTAAAGTTTACTATTTCTACAAGCCCATTGCAGTCTAATAAAGTTGTCATCTGTCAAAAAAACGTTAAATTATAAATTACTAAAAAAATAAATTATAAATTGCTAATTACGATTGCATAGTTTCTGACATGATAGTAAAAATTTTAATAATGAAAAGTAAATTTTGGTTAATAATGAAATTAAATTTTAGCTTATTTTATGCATACACAGTATGACCCAGTGAAAGATGTTTTGCAGTCTACTTTAGTAAAAGCTATAAATTGATTTTAAATTATGAGCTAGCAACTTGAATTGTTTAGCAGAAAAAATCGCAATTGGACAGCTATGGTGTTCGTTGCTGTTGCCAATATCGGGATCTGACTGATATGTTCTCACAACTATTCATTATTCGTGGTTATATAAATGTATCCATGAAAAATGATGATGGTTTGATTATAGTTGCCAAGTGTTGATTAAATATAAGTCACAAATCACTAAGTTATATTATGATAGCATGTATATCGTCAAAAGCAAAATTTTGTCCATGGCTGGATTAATGAATTGAGCACAGATATCACATAGCAGATATGCAATCCATAATCCTTGGGTTCCAGAATCTGCCATTCCACCACTACAGATTACTAAACAATAGCTATTAATTTAGTTTATATTAACTTTGGTATAAATCTAAATTTATGCCATTAACTTGAATAATCAAATTGAAATAAACAACAATTTCTGAAAAAACGTGATACAAATCAATCATTTCTATTCAGAATAACTCTTAAACAAAAACTCGTCCTGGAATATGATAATATGTGTGTACCTGTATGATTCAGAAATAGAAAGTGGATGAAGAGACCACTGCGGCCAGTGGATTTTGAAAAGATTTAGTACATATTAATCATTTCAACTCAGAACAACTACTAAGTACAAATTAGTCCTGGATTATAGTAATTTATATATATGTCTCAGAGGTAGAGATAGATGAAGAGAAGTAAAAATGTATACATATCTGATTTTTTTTATTTACAAAATTATAATTTATTATTGTTCCAATTAATTTAGGGAGGATGCGGTTCTTGTTGGGCTTTTTCTGCAACGGGATCTTTAGAAGGTCAACACAAACGTAAAACTGGCGATTTAGTCTCTCTCAGTGAGCAACAGTTGGTGGACTGCTCTGGAGCTTATGGTAAAATTATTTATGAAAAAAACTTTTTAAATGGGGGGGGGGACAATAAATTTAAACATTTGTATAAAAGTATAAACATTTTAATCTGGACTAACTGATGAATACTGGTTTAGTACGAAATACGAATATTGGTGATTATTTATCTTTTCAACGTGTGTGATCAGGCGGGTCAGCAATGTGAAATGGCATGGAGAGTTGAGGTCGTGTGAAAGTTCTGAGTTTGAATCCTGCATACATTATATATATGCAGGTTTAAGCTTGCATAGTGTATTTATTTAATTAAACAGAAGTATTGACATAAATTTAATCGCTTGTGTAAAAACAAATAAATATGCGACCGCCAAATACTATTGTAATTAGAGTTTGCATATTTATTTGTTGTTGTGTGTGTGTGCGCGCGCGCATATGTTTACATAATTTTTTTCTCTCCCTCTCTCTATGATAAAACATTTCTTGATATATTTTTTTAATTTTATAAATCATGAACTATTTCTAAATTAATGCTTTCCTATAAAACTGACCTTATTCTAGATTAAATCTTTAATAATAATGATGATGGTGATGAAGATTATAGTGATGATGGTGGTAAAATGGCAATAATAAAATATAATAAAAGTTAAATATCTAGCAGATAACTAATCTATGATATTTTATTAAAAGTTGTTCTGGTTGAAGTTCATTTATACGTGTATTTTTAATAAGGTTACCCAAGTTCCCTAGATCTTAGTTTTCATTAGCATTGTTATTAGTACTTATAAACTGCAGCTATCAATAGAATTACCCAAGCTTTAATAACTGCAGATAACACTAGCATTAATAATACTTGTAACTGCTAATAGAGATGTATAAGTTCTACAGGTCTTGGTAACCATTTACATTTATTAATAACTGCAACTACTAATACATCCACCTAAAATCTAAGATGTATGTCACCACTAGACCCTCTACTACTATTAAGTGATGGAAGCTGCTAATAATACCAGCCAAGCTCTACACCCTCAGTCACCATTAATACTATTACTTCTATTTACAATTGGCATCTGCTGATAGGGTCGTCCAAGCGTCTACAAACCTGTCGCCAATTAGTAATACTTTGCTATTAATAAATTGAAGTTACTAATAAGACCACCTAACATCTGCAGCATCACTGTTACTATTAATAAATTGCAGTTGCCAATACGGCTCCTCTATTGCTATAGGTCACTATCACAACAATATAACCACATTATTAATGAGCTGTGTTCACTGATAAAGCCACTGAAGCTCTGCCAATCTCAATTGTCACTATGATTATGCTGTTTCTAATAAATTCAAATATCACAGACTGCAGTCGTGATTAATTATTAATAAAAAGCTGGAAGAAAATATCAAATTATTGCTTAAGAGAAATTCATTTGTCAATGGCAAAAAGCATTAATTAATTTTTCATTTATAAGAGGCACATTTGCTTATTAGTTGAAAAATATAATGTAGACTATTAATATTTATAAATTAATATAAAATATGTTTTAAAATAAAAAAAACTTACACTGAAATAAAGTCTACTTTGTGCAATCTGTGCGTTAAAATTTAAAATATTTTTAAAAGTAAAAACAAAAATTCATTTACACTTTTTATATATAGTAGTAAAATAATAGTATAAACTTCTTCCTTTTCCTTTCTTTCCAAATGTATTATCAAATTTATAAAGTCAAAAACTTCACTTATATATACTGGAAAAACTTTTTTTTCAAATAAAAAATTTATTGATATACATTATATAAACTACATAAACAAATATAAATATCCAACGTTTCGTCCATTTTACATAATAATATGAACTTTATCAAGGTTCTATAATCAGAGAAAAAACAACATTAAAAATAAATAAAATAAAAATAAAAACAAAAATAAAAACAAAAACAAATAAATAAACAAGCAAATACCTGTAAACCAAAATAAATGGAAAAATTGTATATCATCACATTTCCTTATAAAAATGAGAAAAAATTTTACAATACCAAAAAGAAAAATATCTATACCTCTTTATATTACAAAAACTTTTACAAAATAGTCAATTTTTTTAATATAAATATATAAATTACTTTAACATTTTATTTAAACTTGGATTTAAATGTTCTATATAAATACTTTCTTTGTTAAATCTTTCAAAATAATTACCAATACATTCCAAAGGTCGAATTTCATAGTCTTTATGTCCTGTTTCCAATTTATGACAAAAGATAGCAGATTTCTTATCAGTCATATGTTGATTTAGTCTAGTCTTTAATTTATTTTTACTTGTTCCAAAATTTATTTTGGAAAAAGAAAATAATAATAGTATTGAGTATATGGATGTAAAAATTAATAAATTTTACAGAGATAATAGAATTAGAATAGAATTAAAATAGAGACTGAAGTTTTTAGAAAGAAAATGTATACTGGGATTTTAACAAATTGGAATTCTGATGTTGATTTTAAATGCAAAGTTAACATCATAAACAATAGAAGGTACTTACGGATAATTTGCCCGATGACGTATTACCCTGAAGGCATACCGGTCTAATGTTGTGATTTTTAAGATAATGTCTCCAAGAGATCTGCAGACACATCTACTCGCTAAAATGTTTCCGCATATCACATGAACACATGTTAAAAAGCGCAACATTAGACCGGTATGCCTTCAGGGTAATACGTCATCGGTTGATCATGTGATAAAAAAGAAAATAAAATGGCAAAAATATAAAAATTTAAACATTAAAAAAGACAAATGTCACGTGATAAACAGCAAACGAACTCCCAAAAAACAACAAATTAAAATAAGGTCAATACAAAATATAAAAACAGAAAATTATTTAAAATTTACATGCATGAAAAGTATTCAAAAATTTAAAAAATCTGCTCAATTATAAAAAAAACCAGCGCATAGCGCTAGAATTGTTGGGTGGGGGGGCTTTTGTGTTTTTGCCAAGCGCCAGCTTGGCGTACAAAATATAAAATACAAAATATAGCCGATTAATTTATGAAAAATAATTTGAGATTTGTAGAAATATTAACCCAATAATACAAAAAAAGAGTACAACTGACTTATAGCGCCCCGAACACTTCGCGCCCTCTATTTTTTACAAACTTAACTATTTTTTCACACCTAATAACTATCCAAATTTAAAAACTGTATGTAACTATATCCAAGTGTAAATGGTAATAAAAAAAAGCTAAAAAAAAATACATTGAAATGCGTATTTTTCACTTGGAGCGGTCTTTGCTGTATATAGAACTGTAAATAAATGACGTATATTAACTGTAAATGTTTTCACATAATAAATAACAAAAAAAAAATATTTACTTTTTGAGTCTCACGCAAAAAGTCCCTGCTGTAAAAATTATGAACTCCTGGACTTTGGTCATGTGTCATTTTTGACACGTGATTAATTATACCACGTGGAAATCTGTCCTAAAAAATGGTAGCTAGAGTGTCTCTCACAACCATAGTGCCTCCATATGAAATTATGTCTGTTTTGTAAGTTCTGGCAGAAAGTTGGAATACCCGTCGTCTGATAGAACAATTTCAAAGTGTGGAATTGACCCTGAAGTGGCTGGCCAGGAGGCGTCTGCTAAAGAACAGCATGCTCTGTCTGCGTTGCAACATTGAATGTTCGCTGGTAAAATATTCGGTCAGCATAGATGGTGTCAGATGGCAATGCAAAATTTGCAAACAACATACAGCAGTAAGAAGTGTGTCATTTTTTTCACGCAGCCATCTGGGTTCCAACCCCATTCTTCACATAGCATTTTGCTGGTCATATAATGTGGCTATTCGTATGATCGTTCGTGAGACAGAGGTCAGCGAACGAGTGATCATAGATTGGTGTAATTTTTGGTTATTTATTCTTCTTTATGTAAAAATATTTAAAGTTAATATACGTCATTTATTTACAGTTCTATATACAGCAAGCACCGCTCTAAGTGAAAAATACGCATTTCAATGTAAGTATTTTTTTAACTTGTTTTTTATTAGCATTTACACTTGGATATAGTTACATACACTTTTTAAATTGGGATAGTTATTAGGTGGGAAAAAGTAGTCGGTTTTTTAAAAATAGAGGGTGCGAAGTGTTCGGTACGCTATAAGTCAGTTCGGGACGCTATAAGTCAGTTTTACCAAAAAAACAACAAAAAATTAGAGAAAATTTACATGCATGAAATAGAAAATAAGGTCAATACAAAATATAAAACCAAAAAATTATTAATGGCGGTCACATGCCGTATGTGGATCACATGCTGTACTTTTACATACATACAAAATATAGCCGATCAATTTACGAAAAATAATTTAAGATTTGTAGAAATATTAACCCAAAAATACAAAAAAAAAACAAAAAATTAGAGAAAATTTACATGCATGAAATATAAAATAAGGTCAATACAAAATATAAAACCAAAAAATTATTAATGGCGGTCACATGCCGTATGTGGATCACATGCTGTACTTTTACATACATTTGCTAATTTTATAACAATTTAAATAAAATAAAAAATGGGGAAAAAATGGGAAAAAAGTTTGGTGATAATACAATTTTTATAGGTTTTAAGGTTCAAAATTTTATTTTTAAAAAGATAAAAAATTTATTTCATGGATTTAATAAAAGATATGGTTTAAGTATTTATCCTGTATACAAGAAAAAAACTAATTTATATAATTTAATTAATACAGGAGATTTTGTTGATTTTTCAAATATAATGCAAGCTGTTTATTGTATAAAATGTATAGATTGTTTAAAATATAATGGTAAAGATATATATTATGTGGGTAATACAAAGAATTTTTTAAAAACTAGATTAAAACAGCATTTATCAGAAAGAAATTCAGCATTATATTTACATAAAGAAAATTTTGGTCATGTCAATTTTGAGATTATTCCTTTAGAATGTATAATTAAACAAAAAGAAAGATTTGAAAAGGAAAGTTTATATATAAAGATGTTAAATCCTGTTCTGAATAGGATATTATAAAATAAAGGAAAAAGAAGAGAGCAAATATTTTGTAAAATTTCATGGAATGTTTTTTGTTTTTAAGAAGAAAGGAATGTAGAAATGGTGTTTTTTTTTTTTTTTTGATTGAAGATAAGATAATAAAAAACTATATTGTGTAACAATAAAATATTTATTTCAGCAAAATGTAGTGGTGAAAGCTGTTATAATTTAAAGAATATATTTTCCAAAATGGTATGTGTGTGTAGCAGGATTTTAGTTTTTGTTTGTTTTGGAGGATTTTTATGAATTTTTTTTTATTTTCTCTTTTTTATATATTTCTAGTTCCTTGAAAAAGACTATAGAAAAAAATAAATAAAGAAAGAAATAGTCGAAACGTTGGAAATTTATTTTAATATATTTCATTTTGGTGGCAAAAAAATAAAAAACAAGTTTTTAAAAGATTTGGTGCATTTTCTAATTATTTGTGAAATAACTTCTGTTAGTAAAAAATATATACATAATGGAAATAGTGTGAGAAAATTCTTTTTTTTTTTGAAGAAATATCATTTACAAAAAGGAAAATGTAATTATTTATATAAAAAATCATTAGCTATTGTAATGTCTTCTCCCCTAAGTTTTTAGAGGGGTAGAAAAGAACATACAATTCGATAAATAACGTAAACGAGGACATGAATTATAACTAAATATCTGGAACTTGGTTGAAGCAATTCTTAAAACAGTTGTGCCGCAAAATGCTTTAACAGCTATACGTATCCAACTTCTTCTGTTAAACAAAACTGTAACAAATGCACGATGTTTTCCTTTCGCAGTTTTTATATCCTCCTGAGTTCTTTTGTTTAAGTCTTATCTGTCACATCTCTCGGGAAACTTAATCGCGTTTTCCATCTTTGTTTTAATTGTTCTTAACTGTAATTAGCTTGTATTCAATTATAATTATTGAATTTTAATTATTTTTATTTCAATTAAAAATAAATTTTCACAGCTTCTTTTCAATTATTTCCATTACAATTATTTAATTTTAATTAGTTATTTTATTTTCAACTAAAATAAGCGCAAACTTCTGGAATAAATTGTTTCTTGTAAACTTGCTATTTATTTCTCAACATTGAATACAACATTTCCTCCCCTTACTCCAGAAGTTAGAGTTTATTTATGTTACACATAATCATCCAAAAAGCGCAATTTCATTTTATCCGGTACCGGTGTGGGTGGTTTTTTTTCAGCTTGGAGAAACACTTGATTTTTTCGATTAATCGATATAACCTTGAAAATTGTGTAAACTCTTCTTTTTCCTCACTGCCTTGAGTGTCTTTTTTTCCTGTTTGGAGAAACTCTGAATTTTGTTTTGTTCTTCAGTTTTTATCTCTGGCAGCTCACTGTCCAATGATTGCTGCTCTTTCAAAAAAATCCTTGAAAGTATCTGTTTCACTTTCACCTTCAGCCATCCTTTCTTGTAGTTCCATTTCACCTTGTTGTCAACTCTCTACTTGTTCTGATAATTCTGACATTGTGAGTTTACTTTTAAAAAGTTTGTTGGATTCATCAATACTCTGACATTCTGAAAGTTTGTTTTATAATTTTCCACTAAGTTCTGAAATTTGTTGTTCTAGTTTTTTTAATTTATTTAATTTATAAATATTCAGTTTCAACTTATGCACTTTTTTAATAGTTCTTTAGTCATCTTTCCATATTATTGACTAGAAATGCTTGCATTGGTTATACTACATTCTAATTCTGTTACTCATTGTCTAGAAATCTTCAATCTTCTTTGAAATTCCTCCAGTTCCTTTTGTAATTTGGAATTGTAACTTTTCAGTTCTTGTAACTGCAAGTTGAGTTGTATCTCAGATTGCACCTTTTTCTGAAGCATGATAGCTAATTCTTGGTTTTTTGATTCCAATTCTTGTAGTATAGTCACCTCTCTTTGTCTTTGCAAAATGGTCCTATCTCTCACAGCAATGCTTTGCCCCTTAGTTGATACATAGTTAACGCTATACATTGTACCATCAATGCCTGGATTACATTTTGTTTGTCATGGTATTTTACATCCAGCTGCTAAATGCCCTTTAAATCTGCAGTTAAAAGATTTCCTTCCATCATTTACAATTCTTTGATAAATGGCCAGTTTTCCCACAGCAGAAACATTTCACTGTTAACATTTTCTTTCTATTAATATTTTCATTCTTTGGCTGCTGTCTTTAATCTATTGTATAAACTGCCATTTTCCTGGTCTTTTCTGAGTTGTTTCTAAAAGCTAGGACTTGCTCAATTACTGCTTCATATGCTCTTCCTTTTTTAATAGCCACTATGTATGATAAGTCACTCTCCATTAACAATGCCTTTCATAATCTTTCATCGTTAATTCTGCATAATAATTGATCCAGCAAAACTTGTTCTAAAAATATGCCATAATTGCAGTTTTTTGCCAACTGTTTTAATACTATATCATAGTCTTTACTTTTATCCTCCCTGGCTTGCTTTCTATTTCTAAGAGTTAATCTAGCTATGTGTCTACATGGCCTTGGGCTAAAGTAGTCTGTTAATTTTTTAACTTTATCTTCATACTATACTTCATCGGTTATTGACCCATCCCATAATTTATTAACAATTTCTATGACTTTACATCCTGCTAAACATAAAAGTGTGGCAACTTTTTTTCATTATCTTTTATCCCATTCAACATGAAAAACTTTCCAATTGGATAAATATAGAGAGGCCATTCCTTGGCACTTTCAATATTAAATTCAGTAATACTGCTTTGTCCTAATAACATTTTACTTGTTTCTAATAGTAGCGATTGACTTTCTCATCTGGCTTATTCTTTCAAGTTTCACTAAGTTTGAATATTTTGACTTCGCCAATCTTGTAATGTCTTCACCCTTACAATTTTCAGAGGGCTAAAAAAGAACATGCAATCTGATAGATAACATAAACGAGGACAAGAATTATAACTAAGTATCTGGAAATCGGCTGAAACAATTCTTATAACTTTTGTGCCACAAAATGCTCTAACAGCTATACATATCCAACTTCTTCTGTTACACAAAACTGTAACAAGTGTGTGATGTTTTCTTCTCAAAGTTTTTATATCCCCCTGAGTTCTTTTGTTTAAGTCTTATCTGCCACATCTCTCCGAAAACTTAATCGCATGTTTTCCAACTCTGTTTTGATTGTTCTTAACTTTAATTAGTTTTATTTTCAATTATAATTATTTCCATTATAATTATTGAACTTTAATTATTTTTATTTCAATTCAAAATAAATCCCCACAGCTTATGTTAATTATAATTATTTCCATTATAATTATTAGTTATTTTACTTTCAACTAAAATAAGTGAAAACTTCTGGAGTAATTGTTTCTTGTAAACTCTCTATTTATTTCTCAACAGTGAATACAACAGCTATGAAATCATAGCTAACTTAAAATATGTAATTATTCTATTCAGACTTATATAATTGTACAAAATATTCATTTGGGTTCAAAACTTTAAAATGTGGAAATCAAACTGTTAAAAATTAAGTCATCTGCTTAAATAACATGATGTGGATGAAGTTAGTATTAGACAGATGCAATGTGCAAAACCTCAACATGAATAATCTTATTTAAGCAATTACAGAATAACACTGATATTGATTATTACTCAGAGAAATGATTACTACATGAAAAGCTTTTAGATAGATTTTAAGACAATAAGAACATAAACAGCATCATATATC
The DNA here is from genome assembly GCA_028023455.1 of Epiperipatus broadwayi. Taxonomy (NCBI): domain Eukaryota; kingdom Metazoa; phylum Onychophora; class Udeonychophora; order Euonychophora; family Peripatidae; genus Epiperipatus; species Epiperipatus broadwayi. The sequence continues at coordinate 582,079 of JAQFVV010012651.1, read as the reverse complement.
TTTAAAAAAATTTAGAATATTATGTAGCTGTTTGAAAGATATTTTCATTCAGAAATTAATATTTGTTCATTTTAAATTACAATAATAACTTTCTGGTACAACTGAGCAGCTAACTATGGTATATTTTGTTTACCCCACCCCCACATTCTAAAGTATATAGTAGATAATAACATCTTTTATAAACATTGATTAGACTAAGTATTGTTTACTGATGTGCAAATTATACAGAAGCATTTTTATATGTATAGCATTCATATATAAATCAAAATTATAGTATAAACAAAATTTAAAAAAATAATAATAAATTGAGATGACACATTTAAATATATTTTATGAAGTCTATGATCGCTAATGGATACTCTCAAGCAAGAAAAATAAGAAAATAAACTAACTACCCAATTTTTAAAGTAAAATAAATAGTAAAATGTCTGATTTTATCCTATTGAATATGCTCTGGCTAATATTCTTTCTTTGTATAACTTTTTTCTCCTATAGAAACATATGTGATTAGTCTATTAATCTACAAATTACAATAACTTTAATTATTTTAATATTTTTAAAATTAGTATTAATTTTAAGTATGTTCTACATTTATCATTACATTTAGAAAATATTTTATTACACAAAATATTGTGCATCTAATTCAGATAGAGTTATAACAAAAGAATAAAATGTTTATGCTTTTAATGACAATCAAAAAAATTTTATTAATATATATATAATTGTGTACAACACTGAAAGACATTTTATTAATATATATATATTGTAACGAGCACAGACATTCGTTACATTATTGTTTTGTTTTTTTTATTTATTAAACATGAAAGTAAATTAAAAAGTTCGCATTTAAAAATTTTCTTTAAGAATTAAAAATTGAAATTAAATATCATCTTAAACTCTTATATATTAAATCGCACAGATAATGAAAAATTATTAAAATAAAAATTTATTAAAGAAAAAGTATTTTAAAACTAAATTTTAAAAAGATTTGGAGATAAAATTATATCTTTAAATTTATCGTTAAATATATTTTTGATTTGGAAAACAGGTTAATTAATCAGAAATGGAAATGATTGTTAATTAGTTAAATGTAAACCAGCCTTGGGCATTTAAAATGTAAAAACATCAGTCAGATAGGAAAACAATAGAAACTTTCAGCAAATGAAATAAATCCATTGGGAAATCGGACCTCAACGAAAAGGATCATCTCATCGATGACGTAATGTGAAGTCAATCCTTCGAATACGTATAAAAGGAAAATTTGGAAATTATTAATTAGTGACTAGTTATTGATGATTATTACGATGTAACAGCTAGGTGTTAGTGCTGAGGGGATTGATAAAGATGCACAGCTTCAATCCCTTCAGTTCTGCTAAGAAAGGAAGAAAAATGAACCATCGTTTCTACATTGAGGACCAACTACACTAAAAAAATCTCCGGATGGATAAATAAATCGGCCAACAGGATACCAATCTTCGGACGACGTGGGAATTCACATTCAAACGGCAAGGAATATATGAAGATGAACTATTTAAATAACCGTAAGAACTTTAAAATTTATGAACAGTAAATTAAAAACTTTTCCAGATTTAAATGATTGCAATATTCTTCTATCTGACCAACATTATTTATTAATTAGTTATAATTTTATTTAATGTATTTATTTTGTAAAATCATTTCCATTTATTTATTTATTGTTCTTTAAGTTTTATTATGATTTTTGTTTTCCATTAAATTAATTATAAAAATGTTAAACTTAAGTTGGGCGTGAATGGCTGTATAGATTTGTAAAGTTATATTAGGGGAGGATAATCTTAGGTTATTTATGTCGTTGTTAGATTGGGTCAATGGATTGGATATATTGATGTAGTTAGTAGATGTGATCGGAGATTCGCTACTGGCAGAATCATTTATATATACGCCGCACTCACCCGTTTGCCTATGGAAGGAATTATAAGATGGAGAACGCAGTTCCTTTCTATGGAGTTTTTTTTTTTTTTGTTCTTCTCGTTAGATAGATGTAATATTCCTATCTGATTGAGAGTCAATGTCTTTTCTTAATTCTTTTGGTGCTGCCGTATTTCGTATTACATTGAATACATCGATGTATCAGATGGATTGATACCAGTTTGACTGCGAATTTTAGCCTAAGGTTAAATAGGGATAGAATATTTTAATTTCAATGCAAATCTATGTAGTATTCATACTCGATTCTAAATAAAAATGCATTAAATTTAAGTTGTTTATAGACGCTTGCATGGATTGTTTATCGGTTAATTATGTTTTGCGTTTTCATATTTGATCAAAATATATAGACATTCGATAAATAATGATACCTTACAGTGAGTATCTAAAATGTATTTATTCGGATGTCTTTTAAGTTATTGGTGACAATGCAAGTATCTTATGGTGAATACTATTGGGTTACATATAAATTTCCCTCCGCAATTGTCAGTAATCAATAATTTTATATTTTGATCGCTTATGTTTACTTTGGAATGTTTTTAACCGTGTAATCTATGTAACCGATCTATAGCAACTTATTATAACAAGCTTTTATAATCCCATCTGTGCGAACTTAATTAAAATGTAAAATTAGAATGTAATAGTAATTAAAGGTAAATTAAAGTCAAAAATCAAAGTTAAAAAAATAATGTTAAATGTTAAAATGTAAAACTAATAATAAAATAATTTTAAATCTTATATATATGTGCATAAATAAATGTTTGTATGCTAATTACTGGCAGTGGCTTATTTTATTTATTTTTTAATCTGAAATCTAATTAGATAAGATATGATGTTATTAAATCTCTGCTACTCCCTGAGCTAGTGACATGGGGTAACGACCAGAACCAAAATATTTAAAAAAAAAATTTTTTTTTTTTGACTTACGTATCTGCCTACTTTATAAATTTTTCTAGGTTCAAATGCCTAGATGATGCCCGTAGTGCAGATTACATTAAGGATTTCTCCGGATCATTACAATGGCTTTCCCAACTCAGGCCGATCTTTAATAAACCACGTATACCCTGAACAAATTCTTCTCAAAATGAAACATTTTATCTGTTTACATAAAGTCGTATACTTTAAATCCTATAAAAGCTCTGCCAGTAAAAGAAATAGCACATATATTAAACACGAGAAAGTATTAATAATTTTAAACTGTATTTCGTTAAAAAAAAAAGTCAAAAGGTTGCAATAAATATGTTTTTTTTTGTTGATATATATTATGCTTTATCGTGTATAGGCGCACACAGCCACATAAGTTTATGATCGAAATGTGGTACCTTACGATGAGTACCGTTGGGAATTTACTTCAGTGTAATCCTATTTAAGCATTTTAATCAGTCATAAATAAGTTGGTGGTATGTATAATTGTGCTGCAAATATACATGTATAAATCCATTATCTTTCAAAACGTATTTAGTTCAATGCAACCTTCTTAAATAAATAATTTAAATAACTTGCTTGTCATGCCATATGTAAAAATAAAATGTATAAAATAAAATAGAACACTTGTGGGGAGGGGTGTAAACGTAAACGGTCCTTAGGTAAGCAATGGTAAACATTTTTCTTTTGGTATATAGTCCTTTTGTAAAATTATTAACCGGCTGTTTTGTAAATGTCTTCGTCAATCGTGTACCATAATTACTAACCCTAAGTAAAATATTTTTTTTTTGATCATTTTTTTAAGTAACTTTACTGATATGTAACGAGATCATTTTTTAAGTAACTTTACTGATATGTAACGAGCACAGACGTTCGTTACATTATTGTTTTGTTTTTTTTTATTTATTAAACATGAAAGTAAATTAAAAAGTTCGCATTTAAAAATTTTCTTTAAGAATTAAAAATTGAAATTAAATATCATCTTAAACTCTTATATATTAAATCGCACAGATAATGAAAAATTATTAAAATAAAAATTTATTAAAGAAAAAGTATTTTAAAACTAAATTTTAAAAAGATTTGGAGATAAAATTATATCTTTAAATTTATCGTTAAATATATTTTTGATTTGGAAAACAGGTTAATTAATCAGAAATGGAAATGATTGTTAATTAGTTAAATGTAAACCAGCCTTGGGCATTTAAAATGTAAAAACATCAGTCAGATAGGAAAACAATAGAAACTTTCAGCAAATGAAATAAATCCATTGGGAAATCGGACCTCAACGAAAAGGATCATCTCATCGATGACGTAATGTGAAGTCAATCCTTCGAATACGTATAAAAGGAAAATTTGGAAATTATTAATTAGTGACTAGTTATTGATGATTATTACGATGTAACAGCTAGGTGTTAGTGCTGAGGGGATTGAAAAAGATGCACAGCTTCAATCCCTTCAGTTCTGCTAAGAAAGGAAGAAAAATGAACCATCGTTTTTACATTGAGGACCAACTACACTAAAAAAATCTCCGGATGGATAAATAAATTGGCCAACAGGATACCAATCTTTGGATGACGTGGGAATTCACGTTCAAACGGCAAGGAATATATGAAGATGAACTATTTAAATAACCGTAAGAACTTTAAAATTTATGAACAGTAAATTAAAAACTTTTCCAGATTTAAATGATTGCAATATTCTTCTATCTGACCAACATTATTTATTAATTAGTTATAATTTTATTTAATGTATTTATTTTGTAAAATCATTTCCATTTATTTATTTTTTGTTCTTTAAGTTTTATTATGATTTTTGTTTTCCGTTAAATTAATTATAAAAATGTTAAACTTAAGTCAAGCGTGAATGGCTGTATAGATTTGTAAAGTTATATTAGGGGAGGGTAATCTTAGGTTATTTATGTCGTTGTTAGATTGGGTCAATGGATTGGATATATTGATGTAGTTAGTAGATGTGATCGGAGATTTGCTACTGGCAGAATCGTTTATATATACGCCGCACTCACCCGTTTGCCTGTGGAAGGAATTATAAGATGGAGAACGCAGTTCCTTTCTATGGAGTTTTTTTTTTATTGTTCTTCTCGTTAGATAGATGTAATATTCCTATCTGATTGAGAGTCAATGTCTTTTCTTAATTCTTTTGGTGCTGCCGTATTTCGTATTACATTGAATACATCGATGTATCAGATGGATTGATGTCAGTTTGACTGCGAATTTTAGCCTAAGGTTAAATAGGGATAGAATATTTTAATTTCAATGCAAATCTATGTAGTATTCATACTCGATTCTAAATAAAAATGCATTAAATTTAAGTTGTTTATAGACGCTTGCATGGATTGTTTATCGCTTAATTATGATTTGCGTTTTCATATTTGATCAAAATATATAGACATTTGATAAATAATGATACCTTACAGTGAGTATCTAAAATGTATTTATTCGGATGTCTTTTAAGTTATTGGTGACAATGCAAGTATCTTATGGTGAATACTATTGGGTTACATATAAATTTCCCTCCGCAATTGTCAGTAATCAATAATTTTATATTTTGATCGCTTATGTTTACTTTGGAATGTTTTTAACCGTGTAATCTATGTAACCGATCTATAGCAACTTATTATAACAAGCTTTTATAATCCCATCTGTGCGAACGTAATTAAAATGTAAAATTAGAATGTAATAGTAATTAAAGGTAAATTAAAGTCAAAAATCAAAGTTAAAAAAATAATGTTAAATGTTAAAATGTAAAACTAATAATAAAATAATTTTAAATCTTATATATATGTGCATAAATAAATGTTTGTATGCTAATTACTGGCAGTGGCTTATTTTATTTATTTTTTAATGTTGAAATCTAATTAGATAAGATATGATATTATTAAATCTCTGCTACTCCCTGAGCTAGTGACATGGGCTAACGACCGGATGCAAAAAAAAAAAAAAAAATTTTTTTTTGACTTACGTATCTGCCTACTTTATAAATTTTTCTAGGTTCAAATGCCTAGATGGCGCCCTGTAGTGCAGATTACGTTAAGTACTCTTCTCCGGATCGTTACAATATATATATATATAATTGTGTATCACATGGACACTTAAAAATGTTGCATAGAGCATTATAAAATTTATTTACTAATTTTGCTTTTTTTTTAATGCCAGTGCTCAAAGAAGGAAAAATAGCTGTTGAATATTGTAAAATTTGAGAATTATAATGTGTTTTGTTTTGTTTATCTATTTACATTTTTGTTCACTTATATTTTCTTGGATATCATATAACTGAAGTTGTAGAGTTCAATAGAACATAGTTTTTGCCTCTAGTATACATTTTGTATTTCCATCGTTTTCATTTTATTTTGACAATTATCCAGACTGAATAATTTAATTGATATTAATCAATTAGGCAAAGAAAATATCCTCTTTCTCTTTACGAATTTATTTTAAATCCTAATAAATGTTTTCAAATGCTAAAAACATTCTTAACAATTTCAGTATAAACTACATGTATTGAAATAGATATTACTGAAAAATAAGATGTTAATATACTCGTAAAGTACTTATGCTCATCAAAAATGTTGCCTCCTTTATTCCTGATTGAAGCCACAAGTAAATCTGGCATTAGATTTAAATCTACTCATAATAAAACTTAATGCAGAAAAGCAAAACTTTCCATGTAGTAGCACCACTCAGTGCAATCCAAAATAATGGATGCAAAAAGGTTTGTGCATAAAATTCCTATCTAGTGCTTGCTTATCCAATAAACACAAACTTGTTTCTAAACATGTGGCTTTTATAAGCAAGAAGCTTCGGATTTGAGAACACTGCACATAGATCTTAGGATCTAATGCAACCCTTCAGCATCTACCTTTTATCTTTTCATTTAATTATAAAGCTTTAAGTCCAAAATGAAAACACAATTAATTCAAGCTCATTTACTTGTATAATCATATAGATCTAAACTCAGTTCAGCAACTTACATTTTGATGTCATTAGGTCTTTAAAAACCAGTCACCATAATCCTATTGGGAAGGAATGGTATTAAACCACTAAACATCATTATCACCATTCTTTAGGCTTACTCATACTGTTAACACAGATGCAAAATTCTCCATACAGTAGTGCCACTCAGTGCCCACTAGAGTAATCAATGTATGTCAGAAGGCTTGTGCATAAAATCCCCATCTAATGTCTGCTCATCCAATATCCTGAGACTAGTTTCTGACTTGTAGCCTTCATCAGTGAAAAGCTTTGGATCTGAGAGCACTGCACCTAGATATAAGATCTAATGCAATTTTCCAGCAACCACCTTTTATCTCTACTTAACTACAAAACTATGAAAATAAAATTTAAAACAATAATATTTTCAATCTAAGCTCAATAGCTTATTGTCATATAGATCTGAACCCAGTTCAGTACCCATACATTTTCATGTCTTTGGTTGTTTAACAACCATAGCCACCACTATCCTCTTAGGCAGGATTAGTGTTAAATCACTAAACATCACATGATCAATATATCTTATGCTAGCACATTACTGTTATTAAAACCGGCAAAACTCTCCATACAGTAATGCTACTCAGTACAAACCAGAACAATCAATAAATACAAAAAGGTTTGCACATAAAATCTCTATCAAGTCCCTATTCATCCAATATTCCCAGATTAGTTTCTAGTTTATGGGATTTATCAGTTAGAAGCTTTGGATCTGAGTGCACTGCAACTGAATCTTAGGATCTAATGCAATCCTCCAGCTTTGATCTTTCATCTTTTTAGTTAACTAATATAAAATATGGCTGATACATTAGAACCCAAGATCTAGATGCAATGCTGTCAAACCCAAGATTCTTCACTGATAAAGTCACAAGCTAAAACTATTCTGGGGATATGAGATGGATAAGCACTAGATAGAAATCTTATACACAAACCTTTTTGCATCCTTTGATTACTCTATCTTGCACTGAGTGGTGCTACTGTATGTAGAGATTTTCTTCTGTGTTAACAGCTTAAATAAGCATGAAGAATGGTGATCATGAGCTACTGTATGTAGAGATTTTCTTCTGAGTTAACAGCTTATATAATCATGAAGAATGGTGATCATGAGATGTCTTTAATAAAACTTCTGTATGTATACTTTGTTTGCTAATGTAGTGTGTCACAATGAAAAAGTGACTCTTTCTTCAAGATGCCTGAAAATCCAACAGGTTGTACATCAACATAATTTAGTTATTCACCACAAAAGTTTAAAATGGTAGCTTGTTTAAATCATGGGTTATACCATGAAATGTAACAATATATTTTATTCCTTCATAGATTATCTTCAATGCCTTCTGACATCACACAATCTTTAAAGTCATTTGAAAAACTCTTTGCAACTCATGGCTTTATTGAGGTAAATAGTCTAAATCAGCAGTCCCCAACCTTTTTGCACTTAAGATCATGTTCTATAATACTGGCCAGGTGGTGGGCACCATTTATTTTTTCAATGTAAATTTATAGTTGGAAATTGTTAATGATAGACTCTTTTATGCTGTAAAAGTAGAGTATGACCTACAATTTTATTACAATATAATACAATAATTGGTACTCATCTTATAGCTAAAGGCACCTCACTATGGCGTGTTTTTCATGCCAAAACACATAAAAATGCTGTTTCCGTGGCCAACATGTTCAAACCCATGTTTTTTATAATACAACTTTTTTGTTGTGCTAAAGAATGCAGGCCACTATGTCGCATAGCAGCAAATACATTTTCTGAATTTGCACAATTTATAAAACGATTACGGCTTGATGAGAGAGTTTGTATTTGAATTGAATGGAAATGTTTTCATTGGATTTTTTTTTATTTTAAAGTATTGAAATGTTAAGATTTTTTAAAGTAATAATTCTAAGACTTTTTACAACGTAATGTATTAAAGTTTTAATTGGAAAAATGTTAAATATCTGTTTTTAGTGAGTTGCGATTAGGTAACGCATCAAGTAATGTACTGTTGGTAACATGCCACAAGATGAAGAAGATTAAAAAAATATCCAGTAAGAAAAGTACAAATATGCACATTTTTTTTTTAAATTTCATAAAAAGAAAATATTATAAACATGTTTAATAAGTAAAGAAGACATTTGTATGTGCTTGTTGTTTATAAAAGTTTGAGTTTCTTTTTTTTGTCCTAGTACGGTTACGATTTTGAATTTTTTTATTTTAGCATTACAAACAACAGAACACTAACCCTAAAACTAACCCTAACTCTAAAGCTAACCTTAAAACTAACTCTAAACCTATCCCTAATTCTAACCCTAAAACTAAGCCTAAACCTAATCCTAAAACTAAACCTAAAACTAACCCTAACAACTTATACTTTTTATTGTCATTTTTTTAAAGTAAAAAATAGCCATAATAGACTAAGAAATTTTACTTTTTATTACGATTATTATTTTTAAACAAAAAATCATAACACAAGTAAAAAATATCCGATAAAAAATTGGTAAAAAAAAAAGCCGTAACACAAGTAAAAAAATATCCAATAGAAAATTAATAGAAAAAAAGCCGTAACACAATTTAAAAAATATACGATAGAAAAAACATGAATCAAATTGTAATTTGTTGATTTTATTTTACAGTTATTATTATTTAAATTGTATACATTAATAAAAAAATAATATTTATAAAAAACGATTTTGTTTTGTTTTTATTTTCGCATTACAAAAAAGCACAGCAAAATTATTATAATCAATGGCCCAGGAATGGTCATATTTTATAGTTTTAGCATGAAAATGGCACAATCCAACAGAATTTTTATTTATAAGACAAGCACCCAATAATTTATAAAAAATCTTTAAAGTTAAATTTATTTGTATCAGATGAATAATTTTTTATAGTGTTCAGATAGCAGCGGGCACATGGAAAATGGTTTGTGGGTGCCATGATGCCCACGTGCATATGGTTGAGGAACCCTGATTTAAATTATTTTAATGTGTTTTTAACAGTTTTGCCCAATGTTAGCACATTGTTTGATCATTATTTAAGGATTAAAATACATCAACATATTTCATATTGTAAATCATAATCCAGACATGAGCGCTTTAAAACTTTTGTAATGAACAACTAAATTGGCACTATGTAACACATGCATCAATCAAAAAATAGCACTGCATGCAGCATGGAGGTAAAATCAGTAACCAGTTTTTTCTTTACTGAGACATTGTACATACCTGTAAAATTGATTTGTAATGCAAATCCATCCATCTAATATATTCTCTGCTTGTATTCAACATGACAAATGAATAAATATAGTTTCCATCATTTAATTCCTTATCTAGGTATAAATTCTGGTAGGCAGCAACACTATTTGAAGTAAAGAAAAGAAAGAGATTGATAAAGAAATTAACAGTGTTCTTTTACAATAAATATAATGTAGCTAGAATTGTATGGAAGGAAATAGCAGTAGCAGAGTTAACATACAGTATTGGTGCATTATGTGTTACTAAAAAGGCATCAGATTACTTAGAAAATGTACAAATAAAAGTAGAAAAATATGCATTAGATGAAGTGTGGACAACAGCAGGAAATTCAAGGAAAAATGGTATGGTCAAGTTTTTATATGAGAGATGCAAAAAGCAAAATGAAAATGTTCGGTAGATTACAGTTTATGGATAATAAAATAGTCAAATTAGACTTTAATGGTGGGCAACAAAATGGATGCAAACGGTAATGCATTATGTAGAAGATTTAGATAAAAAAAATTGTCAGTATACTTATACAAAAGGTGGGGATGATGGTGTTCAGAGAATTGTTGAGTGTTTTAGAGTTAAGAAATGGAACAGAAGAATATATGCATTAATAAAGAATAGGGAATTGGAGAGATTGAGAGCTAGTATGGAAAGTAAAAAGAGTTTTAAAATGTATAGAAGTAACCAAAATATTGGGTGTGAGTTAATTTATGATAATAGCAAGAAAAGTTGTTTACTGTTTAAAGCTCAAATGAGATTTTTAACAAGAAGGGAATATATGTGTAAATGGAGAAATATGGGTGACTTAAACTGCAACCTGTGTAAGGAAGGTATAAAAAATATTAGGGCATCTGTTAGTTGAGTGTAAATGCCTAAAAGCAAAAATAATACAAATAATGAAATCGTGGAAGAATAAATATGAACAAAGTGATTATACAGAAAATGACGTATTGGTTTTCATGCTGGCTTTGGAAAATGATAAGGGGGTTTTACATCTAAAGGCCATGAAGTTGACAAAGATTATGTTGTGGAAATGGGATGACGCAGGGTAGACAAGATTATGAATAAACTTGGGGTAGGGAATGGAAAGGGGTTTAAAGTGGTTAACAGGTTTCTCTGGGCATAGCTGCTGAGAGATTCTTGATTCTGTATAAGGAGAAGTCACAGTGCATCACATCACATATAAACCTTTAGCTAATATTTTAGATACTAGGCATGTTGCCAAAATTATTACAAAGTATATGTCTATTAGTCATAGATTTTTTTTTCATAATTTTGTTTTTATTTATAAATTAAATTTTAGGAAATGAAGGGTGTGAAGGAGGATTAATGGATCAAGCATTTGCATACATCAAAGACAACAAGGGAATTGACACAGAAAAATCCTATCCTTATGAATCTCAGGTGAATATTGCATATGTTTTATAAAAAATTAGGATACATTGGACTTTAGACATATTAAAAACAAAAAAATTTATTTCTCTATGCTACTGAAAAATAATTGTTTAAAATATAAAATACAGTTTTGGATACAAATCATGTTTTGGGAGGAAATCCACTTTCCACAACACCATCAATATCACATAGAAATCTTATATTTATTTTACTGTTAACTGTATATTGCTTGGTACTCTAAGTTATATCAACTTTTATTATGATGCTGATATTACTAATGATTTGACCCTAATTGATGATGATTTGCCTATAAAGATTTATAATAATACTTATCTTCTTGTTGATTAGATATTAATTGTTTGCTCTTTTTTTAAGAGGTATAAACTATTTTGTAATTGACTTTACTGACGATTTTAAACAGTATCTGTTAGCTCTGGTTCTTAAAGTGGTATAAATTCTTGTAATGTTGCTACAAACTGATTGCAATATGCTCATAAACTTTTGCAATCCTTCTCATTTTACTGATTAAATATTAACTGCCTGCCCATTGCTCAGAGTGTTATAAAGAATTGTAATGATAGTAATATTGAACACTGGCTAATCTCTATACTTAGTGATATGAAATCGTATAATGATAGTGATAATATTATTAGTTAGTCAGTAATTAACTATTTTTTGAGTTGTATATATCTTATCATTTTATTGTTTATTAGACATTAACTGACTGTCCTATAATTACAACCTTATAAACTCTTAATAATACTATTATTACTTTTGATTAGACACTAACTGTTTGTTTATTTTTCAAAGTTATTTGCATAAACTTCTATAATGTACTGATGTTACAGTTGGTTAGGCATTAGCTGCTTGCTCCTTGCTTAGAGTCATATAAACTTTTATAATGGCATTGCTTTTTATTGTTTATTATATACTAACTGCTTGTTTGTTCCTCAGAGTTACTCACAATGTTACCATAGTTACTATTGATTAGACATAAATTGCTTACTCTTTGCTTAGTGACATATAAATTTTTGTAAATGTTTAATGTTGATTATATATATATATAAATATATATATATATATTTTACCATACCCCTATCCCCTTGCATCGGCTCCCTATTAAACCGTTCCTAAAAGGGATTGTGAGCTCCAAAACAAACATGATACAGCGTAAAGATTTATTTATTTTTTCTTATATCAATAGTTGTTCATTATCAACACAAGAGGGCGCCAGATACGATGATTTAATTCACAATTTAATTTCTCGCATCACCTTACGTCATATCAAAACGATTTTGAAGTCTAATCCCTGCCCATAAGCTCGATCTCCCAGCATGGACCAATAGGGATCACTCAGGGTCACGATGAAATTGCCTTCAAGACTATTATTCTGGCAAATGACGCAATATTAACCAATGGATAAGAAGATCGGTTGATTAACAGATCGGTCCAAGCATTGGACGGGATCACTGGTTATTTATAACTAATACGAATGTTCGGTTGTGGTATCATTAGAATAAACAATTAGACGCTTATAATATCATCCCTCCTTTTATCATACTGTCCAATAGAATTATTTATACTATCTCTGTTGACATTTACTTATATTTATTAATAATAGGCCCTCCCAACTCTTAAACCTATGTTAACTACATAATAAGTACACATCGTGACTTACGGCATGATGTTTATGAATGAAATTTAAAAGAAATAAAAAAAAAAACACAAAAAATATAAGAAAGACAAATTTAAAAGTAAAATAATTAATTGCATGACTAAATGCTAATTTTAATAATAACTTCAAAAAAATACATATTTAATTATAGAAAATGATTTGAGGAATGCTCGACTTGTTTAAATTAAAAAAAAAATTTATTGATTATAAAAAAATGAAACATTGATTAACCCTTTTCCCGCGTCCGACGAGGCTCCTCGTCGACATCTGAAATCACTCTAACTCAGTTCGTTTTCATACAAAAAAATTCGTTAAATACGTATTGAATTCGTTTTTAAAAGTTCTGTACGATGGTGACATCTTCCGATTTATTTTAGAAGTAAAAAATAGAAAAAAACGCATTTAAACCTAAACAAAGAAGGAACATTATTTGTGATTGGTTCTTAGCATGCTCTCAGCCAAAAAAGACATTCTGATTGGCTGGAAAGAACAAAGAAACTGCCTGATCAAAGAAAATAAAGAAAAACGCTGAGATTTTCATTTCGAATACGATTTAAATTATTATTAAATAATATTTATGGAAATTAAACATAATTTTCAGAGAGAATAATAAAAAAACAAAATTATTTTCGAAAAATATTGAAGATTTTAGTACAAATATTGAAGTTGTAATAAAAAGAAATATTTACTTTTCTATAACGTAAAAGTCGATCTTTTTGTTTACATTATAACTTTTATGTTGCCGATATTGAATATCTTAGAATAAATAAATAGCAATTTATTTTTGAAAGAACTTTCGTTGTCTTCACAACCTTAAAAATTAATTATATACTTTTTATAAACGTATCTGAGTTGAATTTAATATTATAGGCGAATGTGTTTTAACAATAGGCTTTGTCTTCAGTTTGTGAGTTGGCCAATTAAAAGATTTGATTTTTATCTGATACAACCAATGATAAAATTAGCGGTTTAAGGGTTAATAGCTTTATTTACATGCACATACGCGCATTCTCGCACTCGCACAGAAAAGAACATATTATGCATAATAAACGTGGCTGATAAAATATATATCCTCTTTTTACATTTTGAAGGCAGGTATGTGTTATAGTTTATCTGCGAAAGAAAATAATAATTAGGATCAAAGTTCATAACTGGAAAAGTCCTAAGATTTAAATATGAGGAACTATGTAGCATCTGATATTTTTATTTACGGAAGTTGAGATTAAAATAATAAGATTTAAATATGAGGGATTACGGATCATTTTATATTTGATTTACGAAAGTCGAATTTAATTAATTATGAGATTGCCCTTTAAGTTTACGTAAAGAATGAATGGAAGCATTATAAAAAAAAAATTGTTTACCTAGGATTTTGCTTAGTCTTCTGCTGCTTCTAATTTGGTGAGGGTTCGAACCTGATAGATGATGTTTCCATAATACATGGTCATTCATTTCCATAAGTTCAGCGTAGTATGTTTGGACGATTCTTGTATATTAAACGGATTGGAGCACTATGTTCGGACGGTACTGTTGTTGATCATTCATAGCTGTGGAGATGTTCTGGCGGCGGAGCGTCGATCAATCACTGAAGGGTTTCCTAGCCCATCATGACGATCGACGCTCTAAATGTTAATCTCACAGTGATCATATTGGATAAACCGGATAGCAAAAAAAGAAAAGTTCTAGTTGTAGCTTCCGGAGGAATCTAGGAAAAAACTATCAGCATAAGCATAAATACAAGTAAACAAAAAGTGTAAAAGGCCTTTTTCTTTTTTTTTTCTTTTCCCTTTTTTTTTTCTTTAGATTTTGATTCATATTTATATGGGTTGGTTATTATCTGAGGATCGAATCTCCACCCAGAGTTCAATATTCTTTGAGTTGTCGTTGGGGTCCGTGCCCTACGTAATGTCCATTCAATCCATATGCTTGAGGCAATCTTAGGTTTATGCAATCTCATATTGCAATCTGTTAGAAAAAGTTTATACTTATTCACACCTTTTATGCATACATGTGTGCGTGTTTTAAGAGAACAATTTAAATTACATTAGTTTAAAAGTCGAGCATTTAATCTGTCTCAAAATCACTTCTATAAGCTTTTAACTTTCACTACAGTTATAATCTAAAACAAACCCCTTTTAATTACCCCCGCGGCATATACAAGTAGAAATCACTTATTGAGATTTAAAATGGCATATTAGTAATATTTTATATTTTATTATTTTTTTTAGAGAATATTATTATAGTAGATTATATGAAAGCCTTAAACTATTTAATCAGAAATATTAACATTTTATTTTACAGTGTATTTTATAACGCATTGAAAGAAAACTACATTTATTATTATTTTCCTTTTTCATAAGTTGAAAGTGAAAGAAGAAAAAATATAGAGTGTTTACATTGCTCGTGTGTGTGTGTATATACCTGTACCGACCTTGTCTCGGTACATATCCCCGCGATCCGTCTAAAATTAAAATGCGAGGCTTGGCATTTTAATTTTCACAATAAAATTCCTTATTTGTGACCCCGCTTCGCTCGTGTGATTTTTAATCATTTATTTTAGCTTACTATCCTACAGTTCAACTCCCCCTCACATAAAGAAACGAAGTGGCAGGTTATGTGGTCAGGCTCGGATTGACACTTTACATTTGCGAACTAAGAGCAGGCATGCCATAACTGGAGATATCTTGCCCAGTCTGGTACAGGCACCCCGGGCGGAAGATTGGCATGGGGATGGACCTTTCCGAAGTCCCGCGATGCAAGGTTACGAACATATAGGCATTCTCTTACGGCCTATCTAATGGAAGGCAGGAGGATGGTCATTTCCGAAGTCCCCTCTGCAAAATACGACAACATTTACGAGGTAGCAAATAATCTGAGTTATAAAACAATAAGCATTCAAAATATCTGAGCTCTGTACCTCCTAGCACAATGGGAAATATTGAGGGAAGGAACAATAATAGCGCACTCTTGCGATCCGGCTTTCCTTTCTTTCTTTAGGCGGCATCCGCTTTTTTCTCCGCGTGTTTTTGAGCAACATATATTTTAGTCGAAGGCGGGCGACGTTCTTTTTAATTTAAATTGGCTTTCAGAAATATTAACTTATTTACCTCGAATAGTTTTCTTTAGAAGAGTTATGACATTTATTCCTTTTCTCTCTTTAAATTATATTTTTTCTCTCGTGTTAGTTATCTGCGGTCTGCTTTGGTTTAAAATAATGTTTTATCAACCCCCTTCCCCTTTTGTTATTGTATGATGCGATGCGATGTGTAAGTCCTTTCCGGTCCGTGGTCATTTTCCATTCAGTTACCGTTGTTTATAAAGCGTACTCCGGTAATCGTGTTCCTGTGGCAAATCC
Source organism: Epiperipatus broadwayi (assembly GCA_028023455.1). NCBI lineage: Eukaryota > Metazoa > Onychophora > Udeonychophora > Euonychophora > Peripatidae > Epiperipatus > Epiperipatus broadwayi. The sequence goes on along the minus strand of JAQFVV010012651.1, from coordinate 565,530 downwards.
GTGTTCGTCAACGTGTTTTTAGACTAAATTTTCATCAGTATCGATCTGGTGGTAGCTTTCTTCTATATGGTTCCTGTCCCAGCCTCTCTATATGCCTTTCCCGTCCTTCCGCTCGCTTGAACTTGGCTATGGCATCCTCCATCTTGTGGATGCCCTCATCATCCTGGCTTAGCATCATCCGCCTGATGTCTGTCGGCATGTTGTGTCTAATGGTCGAGATGATTTGCTCCTCCGTCATGTGATACGCCGGTAGCTGCTGGAGGCTGGCCACCTGCCTGTAATAGAACTGCGTTATCATCTCGTTAGGTTTGAGCCCGTATTTTTCATTGGTGATGTGAAAGTAGATCCCCTCTTGTCTGGTAGCGTTCCAAAAGCTTCGTAGGATCTCTTCTCGATATTATACGAATGATCTGGGCTTAAACTCGATCGTTCACCACCAATCTCTGGCTGGCCCTTGCAGGTATGTGCTGGCAATATTGATTTTGTCTGGCTCTGGCTTTGAGGGCTCAGAAAACAGGTTCCGGGCGCTCTCTACGTGGTCCATCGGACTCTCGTTTTCACCTGCCCTGAAGATCTTAATTTTTATTTGCCTTTCGGCCCACGACTGGCTCGGTTCCCGCAGGTTTATTCTCAGTTCAAATTTCTTTTCCAACTTTTCCAGACGTTTGGCCATAATTTCTCTCGGTATATTCTGTTGTGGCTTGATTCCTTCTACCTTTCTATTTATCGCGTCCACCTTTTGTCTTACGTCTTCCAGCTCTGCCTTTGCTGTTATCATTTCAGTCTTCGTTTCTTCTATTTCGGCTTTTGCTGCACCGATCTCTATTTTTCTTGAGGTAATCTCCATCTTTACTTCGTCAATCTTTATTTCTTCCTCTTTGCTCTGGTCCTCCTCTGACTCTCCTGTGTTTCCCTTCAATAATTTTTGTATCTCTCTAATGAATTCCCCTCTCTCCTCCTTTCTCTCTTTCCTTCTTTCTTCTTCTCTGTCCTCTTCTCTCTTCCTTCTTTCTTCTTCTCTGACCTCTTCCCTTTTCCTTCTTTCTTCTTCTCTGTACTCTTCTCTCTTCCTTCTTTCTTCCCTATCTTTCCTCATCTCTATCATTTGGCTCATCATTTTAAAAAGCATTTTTGTTTCTGATTCAGCCTCTTCTTTAACATCTATCTTTTTGAACGTTATAGGGCTCTCCCCTGTCTCCTCCCATGCAGTATCGTTATTGCTGTCCATTTATGATTTAATAAAGGAAAAATTTTTTCCCTTTTTTCCTTCCCTTCCTTTCCTCTCTATATTTATATTTAAAATGTTACAACTTTTTGTTGATGCTTAAAGGAATGTGATTTTCTTTTATTTATGATAAGAAGTGATTAATCGACGTCCGCGCCCCCATCTCCCGCTATGTTTTTTTTCCTTTTTATTTCGCTCCGGCTCCAAGTGTTTTATTAAAAGATTTGCGATATTGTGAATCGCTGTATTTTGTTCTGTTTGTTATTTTCCTTTTCTCCCTTTTCCTTCCCTTTATATTCGTCCAAACTTTCGTTTACGTGAAAAAAAAGATTTTTTTTTTTTCTTTTGCGTCTTTCATGAGGTTCGGCCGCTTTTGGCTAATGTCTTGATTTGCTTCTCTCCGAAACATTATTTGTATTAGCCTCACGTTTGGAAGCGCCATTTATTTACCATACCCCTATCCCCTTGCATCGGCTCCCTATTAAACCGTTCCTAAAAGGGATTGTGAGCTCCAAAACAAACATGATACAGCGTAAAGATTAATTTATTTTTTCTTATATCAATAGTTGTTCATTATCAACACAAGAGGGCACCAGATACGATGATTTAATTCACAATTTAATTTCTCACATCACCTTACGTCATATCAAAACAATTTTGAAGTCTAATCCCTGCCCATAAGCTCGAACTCCCAGCATGGACCAATAGGGATCATTCAGGGTCGCGATGAAATTGCCTTCAAGACTATTATTCTGGCAAATGACGCAATATTAACCAATGGATAAGAAGATCGGTTGATTAACAGATCGGTCCAAGCATTGGATGGGATCACTGGTTATTTATAACTAATACGAATGTTCGGTTGAGGTATCATTAGAATAAACAATTAGACGCTTATAATATCATCCCTCCTTTTATCATACAGTCCAATAGAATTATTTATACTAGCTCTGTTGACATTTACTTATATTTATTAATAATAGGCCCTCCCAACTCTTAAACCTATGTTAACTACATAATAAGTACGCATTGTGACTTACGGCACGATGTTTATGAATGAAATTTAAAAGAAATAAAAAAAAAACACAAAAAATATAAGAAAGACAAATTTAAAAGTAAAATAATTAATTGCATGACTAAATGCTAATTTTAATAATAACTTCAAAAAAAATATATTTAATTATAGAAAATGATCTGAGGAATGCTCGACTTGTTTAAATTTAAAAAAAAATTTATTGATTATAAAAAAATGAAACATTGATTAATAGCTTTATTTACACGCACATACGCGCATTCTCGCACTCGCACAGAAAAGAACATATTATGCATAATAAACGTGGCTGATAAAATATATATCCTCTCTTTACATTTTGAAGGCAGGTATGTGTTATAGTTTATCTGCGAAAGAAAATAATAATTAGGATCAAAGTTCATAACTGGAAAAGTCCTAAGATTTAAATATGAGGAACTATGTAGCATCTGATATTTTTATTTACGGAAGTTGAGATTAAAATAATAAGATTTAAATTTGAGGGATTACGGATCATTTTATATTTGATTTACGAAAGTCGAATTTAATTAATTATGAGATTGCCCTTTAAGTTTACGTAAAGAATGAATGGAAGCATTATAAAAAAAAAATTGTTTACCTAGGATTTTGCTTAGTCTTCTGCTGCTTCTAATTTGGTGAGGGTTCAAACCTGATAGATGATGTTTCCATAATACATGGTCATTCATTTCCATAAGTTCAGCGTAGTATGTTTGGACGATTCTTGTATATTAAACGGATTGGAGCACTATGTTCGGACGGTACTGTTGTTGATCATTCATAGCTGTGGAGATGTTCTTGCGGCGGAGCGTCGATCAATCACTGAAGGGTTCCTAGCCCATCATGACGATCGACGCTCTAAATGTTAATTTCACAGTGATCATATTGGATAAACCGGATAGCAAAAAAAGAAAAGTTCTAGTTGTAGCTTCCGGAGGAATCTAGGAAAAAACTATCAGCATAAGCATAAATACAAGCAAACAAAAAGTGTAAAAGGCCTTTTTCTTTTTTTTTTCTTTTCCCTTTTTTTTTTCTTTAGATTTTGATTCATATTTATATGGGTTGGTTATTATCTGAGGATCGAATCTCCACCCAGAGTTCAATATTCTTTGAGTTGTCGTTGGGGTCCGTGCCCTACGTAATGTCCATTCAATCCATATGCTTGAGGCAATCTTAGGTTTATGCAATCTCATATTGCAATCTGTTAGAAAAAGTTTATACTTATTCACACCTTTTATGCATACATGTGTGCGTGTTTTAAGAGAACAATTTAAATTACATTAGTTTAAAAGTCGAGCATTTAATCTGTCTCAAAATCACTTCTATAAGCTTTTAACTTTCACTACAGTTATAATCTAAAACAAACCCCTTTTAATTACCCCCGCGGCATATACAAGTAGAAATCACTTATTGAGATTTAAAATGGCATATTAGTAATATTTTATATTTTATTATTTTTTTTTAGAGAATATTATTATAGTAGATTATATGAAAGCCTTAAACTATTTAATCAGAAATATTAACATTTTATTTTACAGTGTATTTTATAACGCATTGAAAGAAAACTACATTTATTATTATTTTCCTTTTTCATAAGTTGAAAGTGAAAGAAGAAAAAATATAGAGTGTTTACATTGCTTGTGTGTGTGCGTATATACCTGTACCGACCTTGTCTCGGTACAATATATCTATATATCTGTTTGTTTATTCCTCAGAATTATATATGCCATTTTAATAGTACATAGACTAAACTTTCTATACAGTAGCACCATTCAGTGCCAGCCAGAATAATCAATGGATGCAAGAACATTCATGCATAAAATCTTTATCTAGTGCTTTTTCACTCAATATCTCCAGACTAGTTTTTAGCTTGTGGTTTTCATCAGTGAGAAGTCTTGGAGCTGAAAGCACTATACATAGATTTCAGGATCTAATGCAACCCTTCTATAGTCACCTTTTACTTTATTAACTAACTATAAAGCTTTGAATGCAAAATAAAAATGCAATAATGTTCTCAATTCAAGTGGTTATTAAAGAACCAAATACATCAAAAAGTATAGATGATGAACTGAATTGAGATCTATAAACCTATACAAGCTAATAAGCTTGAATTAAAAACATTATTGTGTTTTCATTTTGCACTCAAAGCTTTATTAGATAATAAGGTAAAATGTAGCTGCTGGAGGGTTGGAAGAGATCCTAAATCTAGATGCAGTGATCTCAGATACAAGCTCCCCATGGATAAAAGCCATATGCTAAAAACTAGTATGGGGATAGTGAATAAGGAGTCACTAAATAGGGATTTTATGCACACACCTTTTGGCATCCAGTGATTTCTCTGGCTTGAACTGAGTTGTACTACTGTATGAAGAATTCTGCCTCTGTGTAGCAGCTTGGGTAAGCATCATAGAGAATAATGATCATGTGATGTTTAGTGGTTTAATACCAATCATAATATGAATATTACTATTGGATAGTATCCCCCTGCTTTTTTCTTATAATAATATAATCTTATACTGATATTGATATTACTGTTGGTTCAGTGTAATAATTGAATTTTCTTTCCATAAAGTTAAATATCTTATAATAATTCTTATTTTATTACTAACAGGACATTAATTGACTGCTATGTGCTCAAAGTTATATGAAATTTTATATGATGAAGCTTGACTGCTCTTTGCTCAGATTTATATGAACTTTTATATGATGAAGTTTGTATTATTGTTGATTAGGCATTGGTGACTTTTCCCCCTAAGAATTAAATCAGATAAACTGATAAGAGAAAATGCCAGACTTTAGTATTTATTTATCACAATATTATTTACTTGGAAATTCTTGTAGTATTATTATATCAAAGAACATGCCAAGTGTAAGATATTCATATAATAATGTCTTGAGGGAAGGTATGATTCATTATCTCATTTCAAAATCAAATCACTTAATATTTTTTCTGTTACTTTTATCACTGATCTAATTTCTTTAACAAACAGAAGAATAGGAATACCATTTGTCACTTTGCTGAAGAAATTTTAGTACTTAATATGCAAATTTTTTTATGTCTGTTTTTTGCCAGTCAAATTATTTTTATCTTTCTTATATCTTTTCAATTACTAAATTAACTTGTTTTCTGTAAACAAAATTATTTTTCTAAAATCATAATGCCAAAATTATTTAATTTTTCATTATTTTACTTTTATCATGTGATCAATTGATGCTCATAAAAATCTTTCATTGGTTTACTTTTATCATGTGATCAATTTATGCTCATGAAGATCTTTCATTGTTTTACTTTTATCATGTGACCAATTTATGTTCATGAAGTTCTTTAATTGTTTTACATTTATCACATGATCAATTGATGCTCATGGAGATCTAAGCATCAAAGAGATACCATGAATGCAAATTTTTTTACTACACTCAAATCTGATAAAAATTTTTAGATGAACTGCCCAAAGTATTGGATCTCCATTCTTCTGTATTCCAAAGCAAAATAAGTATTATATTAAATGTAAGTAATAATAACTATTATGATTATTAACAATCTTTGCTCAACAAAAGTTCTGAGGATGACTATTAAAAAATCAAAACTGTCAACTTTCACTTAAAAATAAAGTAAATGCTTGTGCTAAGTCTATAAAAAGTGATTATTATTTGTGTTATTACTTATATTTCTTATAATATAGCATAGGAAAAAAAGAAAAAGAGAAAAATGAATGGTTTTATTATGGTATTTAAAATTTTAATTTATTACACTATAATTTTTTACTATTTATAAAAAATTTTTTTAATAAATTGATCATTTGGCCTCCATGTTTAATTGTAATTTTAGTTAATTAAATTTGTAGAGGTCACTAATGTCGCATTTTATATGCATAGTATATTACTTAAATAACTTATCTAATTTATATAATTTTTTAAGGACAATGACTGCCGTTTCAAAAAACCTGATGTAGGTGCTACATGCACAGGGTATGTAAATATTCCCTCAAAAAAAGAGGATGAATTACAAAAAGCAGTTGCTACAGTTGGCCCTGTGTCAGTTGCTATTGATGCTGGTAAGTTATCTTTTCAATTCTATAGTTCAGGTGTCTATGATGAAAAGCATTGCAGCTCTACGATATTGGATCATGGTGTTTTAGCTGTTGGTTATGGAAAGTATCAAGGGAAAGATTATTGGCTAGTTAAAAATAGGTAAGTTGAAAACGTTTTTTAATAGTATTTAATATTAGCAAATTAAGATCCAAAAAATTTAAAATTAGACATGAAAAAAAAACATTTGTTTTTGGAACATAATATTGTGAAAAATAAAAACAACAAAACATATGGGGATTAAGAAAAATGTTGTAGTCCTTCCTTCTTCAGATGTGGACTATTTCAAATGCTTCATCTGATTGGATTAAGCATTGTTTGCCACAGGCCAATAAGCTGATGCATAGATAAAACCTAGCCAATTATTATTTCAGGCAAATAAGCAATGATGATTGCTGAATCGAAAGGTTTTCAATAAGGTCAGTGTTCTCGCTATAAATAGTCAGCCTTTTGTGAGAATCAGGGTGGAACATCTGCCTAACTTGAAAGACTGTTCAAGTTCTCCAATGAAAGCTTTGCTAACCTGAACAGCAGCAAGTATTCCCATAGATAGCAGTACACTATTTAGTTTGTGCAGTAGGCAACTCCCACAGAGACCAGATGCTACTAAAACTACTGTTGGCTCGAGACAAGCTGCCTTGTACAGCTGGAAGCATCATATAACCTACCCATGAGGCAAGCTATCAGGCATAGCTGGAAGCAGTAGGCAGAACCCAGAATTTATGTTAAGCTACAATATTCAACATTGTAAATATTCTCCTGTACATATACTGTATATTATATTACATGAATTTGTAGATATAATAAATATATTAACTGTAATACTTGTCTTAGTATTATTTTCTGTAGGTATGGTTTGATATGTTTCCAGATGAAACATATCAAAAATAAAAGGAAAAGTTTGGGGATATTTCAGTTTTCCATTTTGACATTCATGATTGAGAATAAGGTATAGGAAAAATAGATGGGCACACAATGGAACTAACAGACAACATTTATTGAAATAAAATAGGGAGGGGGAGCAATATAGCTGGAAGAATCATTGGTAATTATATATGGAAAAGGGACAAAGTAAATGAATGATTGGTAATATAAAAACATTTCAGAAGATGGAAATATTTCATATAGCTAACATGTTTTGTAAAAATATGTAGTTCATACACAGGAATGTCTAATTTCATTTAAGTAAAGCCATTTACAAATCATCATAAAAATATACTAATTAAAATTTAAAAGAATGTATTGATAATGAGAGAAAATCAGTAGCATAAGAGGGGATAAAATGGTCATTTTTCTAGAATGGTGAGACGTTGTCTTAAAGTTCAACCAATTGAAAAAAATAAAAATAATATAAAATGAAAATATTTCGAGAAAAACTGAGATTGTGATAAACTAAAATCAACAACTAATTTCAACATATATAATTATAATATTTGGTACCTAAAGTGCACTAAGACAAACAAATATCTGATGAAAGAAAAATAACCCACTTCTCAGGCAGATTAACATATCAATGGAAAGTTATTACAGATGAACAATGAAATAAAAATAAAAATTATACATATAGTGTGTGTGTAAAACTAATTGTATAAACTAGAGGTCGCCAAAGTGGTCTATATAGACCCCCAGGGGTCTATTTAACAAAAGTAGGGGTCTATCTGAGCCAGAGGGTCGATTGGGGGTCAAAGAAAAAACAATTCTTAATATGCAAATCACACATATTTTTCATAAAACTATAGTTACACAATGTAAAATTACTTTAATAAATGTTTAAAATCATAAAATAAATGTACAAACACAGTACCTAATAGATAGTTTTATTTTAATTAACTGAAAATTACTTTTTTGGGGGTCTATGGAGATTTCGAAAAAATATATAGGGGTCTATGATCAAAAAAGTTTGGCGACCCCTGATATAAACAAACATAATGAGGCCACCAAATTATAGCTTATGTAAAATAATTTTTCATTGAAATTAATAGAAATTATTAACTAAATTATGCTTGATCTTTATCATATTAGGCAGGATTGGTATTAAACCACTAAACGTCACATGATAACTATCTCTTATACAAGCACATAATTGTTAATAAACAAGGCAAACCACTCCATACAGTAGTGCCATTCTGTGCCAATCAGAGTAATCAATGGAAGCCAGAAGGCTTGTGCATAAAATCCCTATCTATTGCCTACTCTTCTAATATTCCCAGACTAGTTTCTGGTTTCTGGTCTTCTGGCATCCATTGATTACTCTGATTGGCACAGGGTGGCACTAGTGTGAGGAGAGTTTTGCCTTGTTAATTATCTTTATCATTTTACAAATGATCTTCACTAAGATTGGTAAAAATGATGCAATCTTTAACTGGTTCTAATTTTGTTCTTATAGTATCACGTCCTTTATTTCTTTCCAGAGATGTCAATTAATTATTCACAACTTTCTATGTCTTTGAAGTAATCATGTAATAACATCTTTACCGAGTTGACAGCAAATGTCATTTTGATGATATATCATGCACTTAAAAATTTCAATAGTCATGACATTTGATCCCTGAGACTATTATCGATTATAATATTTCTTTTGTCCATGAAATTATTCAAATTAAAATTTTACGGAAAAATATGTATTAGAAACGAAATAAAATGCTTAACTAATAACAAAATTTTACTTAAAAATATAAAAATAAATATCTTAAAAATATCCAAAACATGAATGATAAAATAATAAAAATTATCAATAATATAATAAAAATAATAATTTGCTTATAAAAATGTAAAAAGAAAACATTTTGAGTAAACATTTGCACTAATTAATGGTTGGCGATCTTGCTTACGAAAAAATGATAAGTTCCCGGATGTTTCAAGAAGAAAGACATGCTTATAAACAAATTCTCTACGGTAGCCACTAATGTAGTAATAGAATTCTGATTGGTAAAAAATCATTTATATTCTGTTAAGCTAAAGGATCAAAATAAATATTGTTTGTCAGATGACTTTTGATATACGCAATCACAAAGAAAAATATGTCCGTTTATGTTACAGTACATGTTTTACTATTGATGATGAAAGTATCATATATCTGTAGACTATAGTTTGCCTGTATTTGTAATTATTAACATGATTGATTTTTGATATGTTCAGAGCCAGTCTTTAATCTACGGGGTGAACTCTCATTAATTATACTTTTGAAAATAACACAAGGTTTTTTCACAACGAGTTTTTTGCATGGAATATATATAAGAATTAACAAAAAGTTAGTATATTAACTAACGATTTGCTGGTTGAACTTCATAATATTTTCAGCCTTAATTTTATATGGAACGGTTTTTTATAGAGTTTCAACCAGTTATTGCACTTTATTAAAAGACCTTCATTTTAATCTATTAATTTTTTACTTTCGTTTTTCATTATTGTTCACCTGCATCAGGTTTCACAAGCATCTTACTACTCAGTCAACTATCTCTGACTCATTTTAACTAGCCATGATTATATCTTTCTTTTCTCTCTTCATTAAAGTTCTGCAGAGATTTTTAATAAATCCACTAATTTACATAAATTATTCATTAATGTTCTTATGCAAATTAGGATATCTAGATTAATCTGTACTTTACATTAGTTGCTTATTTTGCATTTCATTATTTCTGAAGTAATTATAATATCTTTTGAATTGACAAGTTCACAAACCAATCAACACATTGCAATTATTATATTATTTATATTGTTTACTATAAGGGACAAGCATGAAAATTTATATTTTAATAAGGTAACTTAGGAAAAATAGCTCATTGATTATGTGTTTTTCTTATGTTGTTGCAGTAAAATTTGTATTGTATTATAATCATTTCATTTTGCAGTTGTTTTTAACTTTCCAGATAACAATGAGTAATTCTCTTACATCAATGTGACCATATTAACTTGAGTTAATTAAATTTCCAAGTGACAATGAATAATTCTTTTACTAACCAATATAAGCTGGGCAATGCCTTCTATCTCAAAATAGCTTAATTTTACATGTTTACACAATTATTGGCCACAGTATGACAAACATAGCTAATCTTAATTCACAAATTTATAGATATTTTAGAGTATTAAACTTTAAATTATTTTCATCACATTTTATGCTTTATAATGCAATTCTAAATACTGAAATTAAGATCAGGAACATCATTGATCATACTTGATCATTTAAAAGTTTGGTAAAATCTGAATTTTCCAGCAATTGAACTTATTATTTATTAAAACAGGCAAAACTCTCCATATGTATTGTGACTCAGTGCAAGAGAGAATAATCAATGAATTCCAGAAGGCTTGTGGATAAAATTCCCATCTAGTGACTACTCATCCAATATCTTTACACTAGGAGCCTTGTATATGAAAGCACTGCATCTAGATCTTAAGAAATAATGCAACCTTCCAGAAGCACTTTTTATCTCTACTTAACTACAAAACTATGAGACTTATATTGAAAACACTATTAATATTTTTAATCCAAGCTCTCAGATCCAAGGCTCTTCACTGACAAAGTCTACAAGCCAGAAACTAGTTTGGGATATTGGATGAGTAGGCACTAGAATCTGGTATTCATTGATTACATTGGCTTGCACTGATTGGCAATACATATAGAAAGTTTTGTCTGTTTTAATAACAGTTAAGAGAAAGCATAAGAAATGGTGAACATGTGATGTTTATTGGCTGTATTATTTAGCAATTTCTTTATATTGTCTAATAGATATACAATCATCTAAAGAATTTCATTACAGGAGGGATTATTTTGGGAACATTCTTTCATGTAATTATAATATTTCAGAATTTGATTAGGTGTACAAATCTAAAAACAATCTATTCAAAAGCTTTTGTAACTTATGTTAACTTGTGCATAAATAGCAGTGCCAATTTAGAAGCTTGTGTAATCAATAGACACTAGATAGTGCTAAATTCACGCTTCAGACTAAATATATAAATCCAAATTTTACTTTTTATTAAAGACTCCATTGCCAAAAGATCACTCTAGAGATGAATATTTAGCCCCCATCTTGTTTTTACTGATTCCACATGCTTAAAATATAAAATAGGATTTGGAATAATTAGAATGAATTATTGCTATTTATATCTAAACGTTTTTCAAAAGGTATATAAGTGGCTGAATTATTGCTACTAATTTATATCTAAAAGTTTTTCAATAATTATATAAGTAGCCCTGTATAATTAAGCTCAATGATTTATGCACTTTTATTTTTTTGGGTAAAACAAAAGATTACATTAAAAATGAGAATGTGCACATCTCATTTTATTAACAATAACATCACATGAGCTCTATTATACTTATTCGTGTATTTCCAAAATCAGTTTTCATTCTATTCAAATTTGGAGCATGTGGTTGTATAGTAGTATGTAGATAACTGCATTTGGAATGTGTCAAATTATAAACTTAAAAAGACACATAATACTTAAATTTGGTAAAAGACAGTGAGAATAGTATTACAATTGGCAAGATGCTGTATTGATAATCATTTTGTACTGTTTGCATAGACATCCCATAATAATTTGTAAATACAGATCATAATGATTTCTGCAGAATAAATAAGATAAAAGCTAGTATTTTTGTGTTCATTTGACTTGTTTTATAAGATCTCATAATTTAACTTTGCTTTTTGAAGCATTAAAATTTCCTTCCAATTCTTTTTATTTGCATTGCTGAATTATATATAATATAATATACCAAATACACCTTATGTACACTCTACAATGCAGTTTTAACAAGTGTCAAACCACTAAACATCACATGATCACCATCTCTTTTGCTCTCAGATCGAAGGCTCTTTACTGATGAAGGACACAAAACAGACTTTAGAGTTTCTAAGATCTAGATGTAGTGCTCTCAGATCCAAAGCTTCTCACTGATGAAGGCCACAAGCCAGAAACTAGTCTGGGGAAATTGGATGAGTAGCCACTAGATGGGGATTTTATGCATTAGCCTTCTGGCATACATTGATTACACTGGTTTGCACAGGATGGCACTACTGCATGGAGAGTTTTTCCTGTTTTTAATGTTATTTATTTATCTCCTCTTGCCTACCATTTCAACTGTCCAGCAGTCATCATCAGCACTACAATATTTAAACATATACAATTAATATCTATCTATACATATATGGGTATTTGGTATATTATATTAATTTAACATTTTATTAGTTGTATTGTTTTGGGTACTCTAACCCGACCTGCTATGTTGCAGCTAAAGGTGCTGTTTCTCTGGTTTCACACAGAACATACAGGGTGGGGGTCTCAAAAGCAGATGATGCTTTTTCCTGCCGCTAGGTGGTGCTGTTCACCGTGCATATGCACAGTAACCTTCCACAAGCTAGCTGGCAGTTTACATCATCTGCTACCAAGAACCTAGGTGGCACTGATTGCCGTAAACACATCTAGATTATGTGTCATCTGCTATCAGAAACTACCAAGATTCTAGCCCACTACGAGGCGCTGTTTCTTCACGTTACACATGGTAAATACAGCAACCTCTAAATGCCTCCTTGCTAGCATTTATGAACTTAGTACTTAAAGCATTCAGGGCCTATAATGTACAGGGGTGAATAATTTATAAATCATAACTATTTAAATATACGGACAAACGTAATAATTTTACATTCTATTTCACCATTTCATGAATCGATGTATTTTTAAATTATGACTTTGTAAAAAGCGATCTGTTTTTTTAATTATTTACTCTAAAAGTCGTTTTTTTGTAAATAAAACAAAATGTAATTTCCGGACTGTGTTTTTTTTTTTTTTTAAAGCTAATTTTTTTTCCTATGGCAGTATTTCTTTCAAAAATGTATTATTTTAAAAGATTATTGTTTGTAAAACTTTTTTTTTACACTTTCAATTAATATTTTCTGTAAATTTTAAAGTAATATAAATTATATTTCGGATTATAGATTACTATTTCGAAAAATAAAGTGTTATTTGCATACTGGGTATTCCATGTGCTTCTTACTCTCAAGCAATAATTCAAAGATCTGTTTATCAAAACTTCCTTTCACAATAATATTAAAGGCATAAATATTTATTGAAATTGTATTTAAAATTTTCGAATCATTTTAATAAATAAAAACGTCATATACTCACAAGGAAATTTCAAAATAATATGTTTAATAAGTACTGTATGGAGAAATTAAGATATTATACAGAGTCAGAAAAAAAAGATTTAGAGCAAAATACATATACATTTAAAATCTTTATTGATGGTTGGAATTTAAAAAGTTTCTTTCAAAACTGATGCTTGTGTAAGGCCTGTATACTGTTAAAATTAAAACTATTAGTCCTCATAAATAATTTGGAAGACATTGCCTGTCAAAATTGGATGATCATTGAAAATTATATATGATCTTAATAGCCTAAAATTCAGAAGCCTGATAGTACTGTCTTTGCCAGTGCACTGTTTCTTTCTTTCATTATTGATACATAAGTAAGAATAGGTAAAACACATTTATTAAAAATCTTCCTTTACAGACACGTAGATATGTTTCCTTTTAGTATCAAGTTATTTCTACCAAAAGCACTCCAACCAAGTTTAATCCTATGATTAATTTCATCCATTATGTTTCCATCTGTATTAATAATCTGACCAAGGTGTTTGTAACTGTTAACTTCTCAGATGGCCTCATAATTATTTTACCAGTTATAAATGATCTTATATAATCCAAGAATTTAAATTGAGAACAAGACATTTAAAATAAGTCCAAAACCCATCCAAAAAGTAAGTTGTACAGGAAGTTTGGACTACTTGTGCAAAATCAGCGATATGTAAATATTTTTTGCTAGGATTATTTGAAAATATAAGACATTGCAATATCAATTCATTAAGGGTGACTTATCAGTGATAATGATGATGTGTATAATCATAGACCTTAATTTAAAAAAAATTAATATTAAAACACTCAGTAAAACATGTATATTCAGTCTTTAAATTTTTAATACTTTTTATTTTACAAAATGGTGAAATATATTAGATAATATAATAATACTCATGACAATAGCAAATAATTCATAATTCAACCTAATATGATCTTATAAAATGTTTGAAAACTAGTCAGTAAACCTTGACATTAAAAAAAGGAGATGTCATAAGGCCATTATGGATCTGTATATATAGTTTTTATTGATTATTGTATTTAATAGAATAATTTAATTTGTTAGAACATCATTTCTAATTCAATATTTGTGAATGTAAATTTCATTGGTTTGATTTCATTTTAGTAGTTTCACTGGCTGGACCAAAAACACATGAAGAAGTGAAAATATTACCACTTAAAATGTTAATACAGTATTATCACTCCACAAGTTAGCATGAGAAATTTAATTTTATATTGACCCATGAACTATTACTAACATTTGAATGTGTTTGAAAAGTTAAAATAAAGTTTAAATATATCTAAAACAACACAAAACAACAATTAGTTGTAGTTAATGGAAATACGTTAATATATGATTTCAAATAAAATAACCCCACTATTTTAAAATATATTTCAAACTTTTATTATCATATGCTTTAAAACCTATGAATAAAAATATTTGAAAAGGACAATTGACTCCAAAATGCATATTTTTTGCTAAACCTGCATTTATTATTTGCCTCACACTTTAATTTCTCATATATCCTTTTATTTGTTGGCTCTCGTCTCAATCTCTCACATATGTTTCATTTGTTGCCTTAGAACTCAATTTCTCACATATGATTTCATTGTTTAGATATTACTCAATATCAATTTATTACAATTTCATTTACAAATATCAATTTTTTGCATCCATAATTATAATAATTTGATAATGACAAACAAAGAACAAATGATGAAGACATATGTAATGGATTTAAACCTAGGACAACTGGTGAATGCTGGCTCTGTACAAAATATGCATTTTGGTATTGTTTTTTTTTTAAGATGTTTTTTATTTCTATATTTCAAAAGCATGTGGTGGAATAAAAATTTGAATATTGCATACACACGAAAAAGAACATGAAGTCGATAAATTCTATTTATATATAATTAAAAAACATTCTTAATCTCTAACTGAGGTTTGATGTTTATATCTGGGCTAGAGATAATCTCTAGTTTAATAAATAAAAACACTTGTAAATTTAAATATTTAAAAAATATATTAAACAATATTAATAAAAATAAATAAATGGGAAGATTTCATCGTATTTTATATAATTACAAGAACAAATGGAATCATCGTATGATCATTAAATATAATAAAAAATGGAGACGGATGTTAAATAAATATTGGACAAAAAATTCGAATTGTAAATTTAAAGATCAAGCATTTTAAAACTTCATAAGTTATAATGAGGAACAACAGAATAATTTTATAAATCTAACGGAAATTAAATTTTCTAAAGAACAAAACATGTTATTGAGTAAAGGACCTTATTTTATACCTATAATAGATAAGAATATTAATAAGAAGATTGTTACTGATATTGAATTAGCGGTTATATCAGTTATAATTATTAATAATAATAATAATAAAAATAATAATGATGATGATGATGATAATAATAAATTGTTTTATACAATCTTAAACAAAATGTATGTAAGAGATTATTATCTGCACCAACTCATGAGTGCTGTTTTTTATAAAATGTCTTTCATGGGGATCATGTATCTTTTTCATATGTCCCTGAGCATATATATATATATATATAAGACATATTTTGTGGGTTCATCCTTGTTAAAAAATTTAAATATTGATATACCGACAATTTGACTTGATCATACAAGTCATCCACTGGGTGATAAAAGGTAGAAAGACAGTTGTAGAGTCACTACAATCACTGATTTTGAAAAAACCTTAAAGTTCCACCAATAGCAAAAATCTTAAGAATGTTTTTAAAAATAATCTTTCCAAATAAGAGGAAGTTTGTATGTATCATCTTGCTTATTGATACATTCTGGCCCTTTAAGTATCTCAATGGCTTCTCTAATTTTTCACTGGTAGAGATTATCACATCTGGATATGATCCTGGTACTAAAAAAATCAATTTTATGACCTGAATCAATAGTATGAGGTGAGACTGCTGATGATGTTGAGTGTTGGTTAACAGCATTAGCATGCTCATCTCTCCTAACACTAATGTGATGATTACTCATACATATGTAAGAAGCTTTACAATTTTCACATGAGATTTAATAAACATGATGAGATTCAAGTAAGATTGAATCCTTAGGATTGGTTATTATGTTGTTGATCTTTTGATGAGTAGAAAATGCTGTATCTATATTATAGCGTTGTAATATACGTCCAATACTCTCTGTAGTTCCTTTTACATATGAAACGCAAATTCTAATAGCTGATTCATCATCTTTTTGTTTGCTATTTGGTCCATTTTAGGCTTGAAATAAGGCTTTTTTAATAAATTTATAATTATAACTATTTGCTAATAAAACACTATTAATATGATTTATTTCTTTTTTCAGATGTGACGTATCTGAAAGGTTAATTGCTCTATTTAAAAGCGGTTTGGCTACAGAAACTATTTGTGTTGAATGATGTTAAAAAATAAAAATGTAAATATCTGTCCGTGTGTGTACTCTTTCTGTAAATCGAAAAAAATAAACTATTTGGTGTTCTCGTGACTAGAACATCAAGAAAAGGAAATTTTCCATCAGACTCTATCTCCATTGTAAATTTAATATGAGGATGCATATTATTTAAATGTAAAAAATTCATCTTATTTATTTTCTTCATGTTGCAATATGACAAAAGTGTCATCTATGTATCTGAGCCAAATGAGAGGTTTTAAAAATGATGATTCTAAAGCACGAGTTTCTATATTTTCCATGAATAAATCAGCTATGACTCCTGAGATAGGTGCGCCCATAGGAGTGCTAAATATTTGTCTGTAATGCTGTCCGTTTTATACAAAATATGTGTTCAAAAGACAATGTTTAATCAAAGCAATAATATTATCTGGTAAATTGCAACGTTGTGAAAATATATTTAAAGCTTCATCAATTGGAGTGTTTGTAAAAAAGACACAAAATTAAAACTGACCAGATTGTCATTTGCATTAATTTTTAAATTTTTTAAAATGAAATAAAATAAAATTTTTAATATATGATTTAATAGATGGGATTGTAGGTTTAATGAAATCTGATAAATATCTAGCTAAAATATGAGATGAAGATCCAATTGTGCTTACTATTGAACAAAGAGGGTATCTGGTTTGTGAATATTTGGAAGTCCATAAAATTTTGGACAGACCCGTGATTTTTCACGAGGAATTATTTTATTTTTTTATCTCTGTTTTAATAGGCGATTTATTAATAATGGCTTTTATTGTTTTTTCCAAATACTTAATAAGATCTCTTTTTGATTGTTTATAAGTTTTACCATTAAGTAAATCTAAAATTTCATTATGATAAATGTCATAATCCATAACAACTGTAGCATTACCTTTATCGGCTGGAAGTACAACAAGTGATTTATCCGATTTTATATTATTTAATGTTTGTCTTTCTGTTTTTGAAATATATATATGAAGTTAAAAGTATATGTTAAAAAAATGTGTATGGAGTTAAAATTACAATGTAAGTTATCTATGGCATACTTTATTGAAAAAAGTTACCTTCATGTTTCAAAATACGTAGAGAGTGATGTTGGTCTGACTTTGGGATGATGGATGGTTTTGATGTGATTCAGCTAAGGTGAAATATGTTCTGGAATATGAATAAAATTTGAAAACATTAAACCTAAATATGACTAATGTAAACATAAATAATATATAATATTTATTAAAAATGTAATTTTAATGATTTTTTTTATTTTTAGTTGGGGTACAGACTGGGGTCAAAAAGGTTATATCTTGATGTCCAGAAATAAGAACAATCAATGTGGTATTGCAACTGATGCTAGTTATCCTACCGTATGAGCTCATCAGAACTTTGACACATTATGTAAAGTGATGGTCAGTTTTATAAAAAACTGTAATTAGAAATTGAAGTGTTTATATAGTTTGGTATTAAAAACCAATGACTGTTTACATTTCAATTTGTTTATAATATTAAAATTTTGATATTTTTGTATAGATCTTTAAGCATTTATTTTATATAGCACTATGTTTATAATTATAATACATGTAAAATCAGCCTTTCCAAGCTATTGTGCTGATTTTAAATGTATATAGATGTCTGTAAATAAAAAAATTTAAAAAATATTTTTTTGTATTGTGTGTGTTGGTCTGAATATTTGTGATGTTAGGGTGGTGCTTACATTGATCTATTCTCATTACAAGATAGGTGAGAAAGGTAATGCGATATGCAAAAGATTTGGATAAACAATTTATGTCAGTATATTTGTACAAAAGGTGGGACAATTGTGTTAGGAGGATTGTTGAGTGTTATAATGGTAAAGAATGGGATAGAAGAATAAATATATTAATAAAAAATAGGGAGTTGGAGAGATGGAGAACTAGTAAGGAGTGTAAAACAAGTTTATATATATATATATATATATATATATATATATATATATATATATATATATATATATATATATATATATATATATATATATATGTACCTCATCCTTTGTACCCTTACTTCTGGATATATAAAATAGTTTAAAATACAACTAGCTCAGTTACATTATTATGCTTCATTAAAATTTGCATATCTATCTTTAATATACTTTTATATTATCATATCTTAATTAAATTTATTATCAATCTTTAAAATCAATATAATTCTAGATTATATTAATTAAATAAGTATTTATAAAATTATGAGACTGTGAAGTAAAGTTACAAAGTAATAAGCAGATTTACACTGAGTCAATATCTCCCAAGATACTGTCTCAATGGCATAAGAATACTATCACTACCCTATCACTTTACCACTACATCTATAGCATTCTTATGACTTTTAAATGAAATAAATTATCTTTAATAATACTAAAATAATTCCTAACTTTTAACTTAAAATATAATTAAACAATCTCAGGTTCCTATAAGTTGTATTTAAAGTAATAATAAATTATGTAAATAAGTATGATGTGGGATTTTATATCAAACTTAAATACACCTAACTTATTTTAATAATAATAATAAATACTAATCTTAGAGTGTAATTTAATCTCATATATTTTTATGATATAATCAATCATTAAATGAATAAACAATCATATGTATATCTTTTATTTCATATGGTATCTTCATTTTAAAATAGATCAAAAATCTTATACTTAATAATCTGTGGCAATAAACAATATTGTATTCTTATAATGTGCATTATAATCATCTTATGACCATTGTAATATTTATGTTCATGTCAATCAATTCTTATAAAATAATGTTAAGCAAATATGGTATTCAATTCTAAATAATAATAACAAATTCATTTTGTGCAAATATTATGTTTATTTCAAATCATCTGATGTCAAAATGCTGTGGTAAAAATAATGAAACTCGACACACTTTTAAAACAATTAACAAATTTATTTACAATAACTTCAAATAAAATTTATTTACACTATTTACAGTTTTAGAATTTAGGAAAATAAATAAAATAAATAAGAAATTACAAATACAAAAAGTTTATACTGTTACTAATTCATGTGCTTAACAAGCAATTATACATTCTTCAAATACTATACTAATAATATTATAGTATGTTTTCAAAACTTAGATTTAAAATAAATGTTAATAAACTTCCATTACAAATAATAATATATGTCAAAATTATTTATGTAGCATGTGTAAACAATGAAGCTCTACTAATTAAATAGCTACATCAATTAAGTATTACCATTTATAATGTATCATCATATATTTACTTTATTATTAGCATTGCTTAATAGCTTTACAAAATTAATGTATCTTTGTAATGTAAAACAAATAATTGACTGTAATTATACTTTACTTAATGTAATTCCTGTTATATGTTTTATCAAATATGCATTACATATCTGTTCTGTTCAAATACTATTATTTAAATCATTTATCAATTTCAAATTCATAAAGCATTACCTTAGATAAATTCTATGATTCTTTTCTATGTAAAAATCATTACTTTACTTTATGTGTTATTTTAATCCTTTCTAATAAATTCCTATCTATAAAACATATTTTAAATTTATCTAAAATTTCCGGAAAAACAAACATCAACTTTAAATAAAATATTCATCATCCAAATTACCTATTCTACATCGTCTATATTTAATAAACTTCAATCCAAATATAAGCTTCTACCCATAACGTAACTTAATTTATTTAATAAAACAAAAATAAAAAAAAAATAGAGTCTTTTCAAATCTATTCTTATCTTGCAAATAAAAATAATTACCTAAATAAATAATAAATGTAATTCTAATACTATAACATAATAAAATATCAAAATTTATTTATGAAAGAATCATATAATTATTTCTAAGCTTCTTATGTAATGTTGTATCATGTTGACATTATAAATTAAAACTTATGCATATTTTAATAAAATTCGTTGTCAATATGATGTATGTGTTTTCTTAAAATATCTATACATTCATTCCACAAAACATAATATTTGGTTGATCTAAAAAAAAAATATATTAAATTCATTAAAATCATTATACAATGTTTTTACCATAATAATAATAATGTCCAATCTGCTATCCAGCATTCTTCGGAATTTGCAGCTTCATAAAATAAAAATCATTCACATTTTTACTCATAAACATTCATTAGAATCTTCCGTGTTATATTAATTATAAAAAACAAATTTATGTAATTAATTATTATATTACTTTTAAGTTATTATTTAATAAATGTACCTAACCTACTTTTAATAGTTTAATAATATTTTAAATTTTATGTTAAATAAATAAAACAAAAGATTATATTACGTATTCCAGCGACGACTTTTGTTCTACCATAAAAGTTCTAACAAATATCCTACGTATAAAGTCAATAGAACACTATTTCCTGTTCCGTTGTATCACGTGTTTCTTGAAAGTTTATAAAATAATGGTAACGTTCTTTTTTTTAAAAATAATAAGTTCCCATAAGAAAATAAAAATAAAATTAAAAAATAGTTTATAAGTTCTCTTTCTGGATCCAGTTCTTCATAAAATATTGTTCAAAAGTTATTATTTCTAAATTAATTTATAATTGTTAAATTATTCTCATTTAATTATTTCCATTAACTTAGCTTGGCCTGATTTGGTTTGGCCTGGACGTCCACGTATTACTTGCGCATTTTTCAAAACAATATATCTAGGTAAGAATCTATTTTTCCATCTATAACGTCCAGCGTTTTAGATTCCTTCAATATAATAATTTTATTATATTACGATTTTAAATAATCATATTTATAATCTATTTGCCTTTTCAAATCGTCAATATTTAGTCTTTTAAGCACAAAGACTTAACAAGGCATGTATTTATTAAAATTACTACTTCTTATATCTTTACTTAAGATATACATTTTATTTTTTAAAAATCTGCAAAAATACTTTCTTTCTATAGAAGTATTCATATTTCTTTTAAATATCTATTTATAATAGACAATAGTAATTTAAACTTTTTAACACTATTTATAGTCCAAAATACTACTTTTCTCCATCTCATGGTTTTATGTACTAATCCAGCGTCTGTTATTTTTCTAGCATAAAGTTTCTGATATATTTCTACAATACGTGATGTTTCCATGATCATTTGTACGTAAATTGAGTTTCGATATTGAGAAGACCAATAGGGAATTATTAAGTTTCTACTGCATACTTATCATTTTAAAAATTATAAAATTATATACAATAACACTCTTATGATTTTAACACTGATTTTAAGAGCGTTTTAAATTTACTTAGCTATTTTCTCAATAGCACAATCGACTTTTAAAATTTATTGTAGAGAGCCCCCCTCAACAATTGAATCCAGCTTTTATACTGTCAGAAACTCCTTATCTGATTGGTACGTTTAAACAATCAAACTTTCTAGCTTATTTACATATTTACTAACACACTATTAAAATAAAATAATGACTTATTTAATATTTAATATTATTACATTTTAAAAAATAATTTTATCGTTTATTCAAATCTATCAAACATTTTTTTAAAATATTCTTTCTCACTTGATTTAAATCTTAACTTTTATAAGATCCTTTAAAATAAATTAAATCTTTTTAAATACGTTATATTTCTAAAGTAATATCTTTTTAAAAATCAGATTTAATATTCTACATTAATATCTTTTATTTTTATCTCGTGATAACTCACGTATTATTTATAAATTTTACAACATGATTTTTTAAAATAGTTTTTGCAACTTTATGAGAAAGCTTCCAAGCATGTGTGTGTGTCTTTAATTAACATCTGTTTTTTTACAATACAAGAAACGCTTCCCCTAATCTAAAAATAACTTAACAATTGCTTTTTTAAAATAAATATTTATTTTTTAAAATAAATAAGATATTATATTAAATTTTAAAATAATTATTTGATATGATTAAAATCAAATATTAATCTCAATTTAAGCACTTATAATTTAAAATATTTCTATTCAATTTTAACATACATTTTAAATTAAATAAATATCTTTGTCTAATTTTAACTTGTCTTTTAAATACTTTAGCTTCAAACATTTGTTATTAAATTTATTAATGCAGTAGTACATCATAATCATCATCATTTTAAATATCTTCTCAATACCAACACAATTCACATATCAAATACTCATAGATTGCTTTAATTAAACTTATGGTAACATTACCACAAGCAAAGTCAACATCACACATTTAAAATACTTCTTAAATTTAAAATTTTCTACTAGATTAGCACAAAACTTAAATGGTGACCCATAC
Source organism: Epiperipatus broadwayi (assembly GCA_028023455.1). Taxonomy (NCBI): domain Eukaryota; kingdom Metazoa; phylum Onychophora; class Udeonychophora; order Euonychophora; family Peripatidae; genus Epiperipatus; species Epiperipatus broadwayi. Next base: position 542,330 of record JAQFVV010012651.1, on the reverse strand, counting down.
AAAAGGGCACAATATATATATATAAGTAAACATAATATTGGGTGTGAGTTAATTTATGATAATAGTAAGGAAAGTAGTTTATTGTTTAAGACTTGAATGGGATATTTTGTGACAAAGGAATAGACACATAAATGGAAAAATATGAGTGATTTAGTCTGCAAGTTGTATAAGAAAGTCATAGAAAATATTAGGCACCTGTTATTTGAATGTAAATACTTGGAAGCAGAAAGGATACAAATAATGAAGTTATAGAAGAATAAATATGAACAAAGTGATTATACAGAAAGTGAGTTATTGGTTTTTATGCTGGGTTTGGGAAAAGATAAGAGGGATTTAGATATGATAGCCATGGAGTTGACAAAAATTATGTTGTGGAAATATGATGGAGCAGATTATGGTAAAATGTAGGGTGGTGAATGGAAAGAGGAGATAGAGTGGCTAACACGTTTCTTTGGGCATATTTTCTGAGAGATTCCTCACTCCAATAAGGAGAAGTCACAGTGCATCACATCACCTTACCTATAATTAATTATTAAATACCTTTACAAAAATTCAGTTTTTCTAACATATTCAATTGTTATTGATTGCACACGTTTGTACATAACAAAATATTTTGAGTGGTGTTATTCTATTGCTTTCTATCGACACCTTTGAGCCATTCTGATATCTTTAGATTTCCTAATAATGAATTTAAGATGGCATTCTAACCAATTAGTCTAGCTTGAACCAAAGACCTTTAGATTTCCTAATTGTAACTCTAGGTGGCATTCAAATCAATTGTCCTAATGGTAATATCAATACATGAAGAAGAGAGAATAATAGTAATGTTCAAAATGTTGTTCTAAATGCTAATCTGTGTGTCATTTACTAAGAGTTGCATTTTATCGAAAAGTTTAAATAAAGTATAAATTTGACAATTAATTCTTAATGATAAATATTTTCCAATACCAAGTGTTTTTTGGCATTAATTAAGAATTATAGAAGATGAGCTTATTCCATTTTTATGGCTTTGGATAGAAACTAGAGACTTCTCAATTGATCATCAATATTTATATTTGTCATTAAAATATATTTAGCTTTTTATAAGCTATATAATATTTACTAAGGCAATAAATCTAAAGCATGTGCAGTTGACAATGCGAAGGTAGTGACCTCTACAAGTCTTAACCATAAGCTTACATATTGGATGAAAAGCTTATCGTTAAGACCTGTAGAGGTCCCTAACTTCGCATTTTCAACAGCACATGCTTTAGGTTTATTGCCTTAATAAATATTACTTACGTAATCAATGTGTGTTAAATAAATTTATAAGCAAAAGTCTGTGCTCACCTACCCTATATATTATATATATATATATATATATATATGTATATATATATATATATATATATATATATAGACACAGGTATATAATAATCCTGTGTTTTAGTTATTATATTGTCATATATAATAACACAGCTAAGGTACATCCACTTTTTCTTTTAAAATATATATGTTCTACAATAATATCAACAAATAAAAAATCCTCCTTTTTTTTTCTTTTCAAAAACTTTATTTTTTATCTCAATACTGAACATATATACACATTTATATACAAAAATGCCAACGTTTCAACTGTTTTATCTCATACAGTCATTTTCAAGGATCTGCAACAATATTAAATACATATCAACAAATAAACTTCAATTACATAAAAACTTTCTCTTACATTAACATAATAACAAACATATTAAACATATAGAAATATATTTTACTTACATCTTTCTCCCACTGCTATATTTTATTACTCTTTTTTTATATAATTTACATTGTTTAACTACAAATATATCTTAAAATCATCCAAGAAACTTTTTATACAAATTTAAATACCAACTCTAATTTCCAACATAAAAAAATAGAAGGATATATGTTATTATAATTGGAAATATTTTTTGTAAATTTGTTTATTGTTGTTATATTGTTTGTGATATAATAGTTATATTTTAAGGAAGGTGGATATATGAAAATGAATATGAAAAGTTTTTTTAAATGGTTTATATAAGGTATTAAGAATAAATTTATTGTAAATACTTGTATTCAAGTAATAAATGAATGGATTAAATGTAAATTAAAAGTTGTTAAGAAACAATTGGATATTAAATTTATGAAGGATTGTTGCTATTATAAAGTAATTCCAAAATTTATTAAATTTAAAGTGTTTAGAAATATTTTTGGAGAAAAGTATATGAATATATTGCAAAAAAAGTTGATTAAGAAATATAAATATATTTTTGAAATTGAGGCAAAAAATAAATTATTAATTGATAAACTTAGGGAAATTAATAATAATAGCTTAAATAAGTATAATGGTTATAAGAAAGATAAAAATATGATATGATGTTGAGAGAGTTTCAATACAAAATGGAAGAGTTGGAATATAATATGATAAGTAATTTGGAGTATAAATATGAAAATGAACATGAAAGGAGAGTTATTAGTCAAATTAAAAGTAAATATAAAGATATGTTATTTTTGAGAGGAGATAAGACATCTAGTATGGTAATTATGATGAGGAAAGAATATGATGAAAAAATGAAAAAATTATTGGAAGAGGATTGTTTTGAAAGAATTAAAAAGAATGATGGTATAGAAAAAAATAAAATTAATAGGATTATAACTGATATGTATAATAAAAACTATATTAATAAAGTAGATGTATTTAGGTTAAAAAGAATGGATTTTAAAGATGCAAGTATATATGGGATACCTAAAATACATAAATTAGATATACTATTAAGACCTATTATTAGTAATGTGGATTCATATTACGAAAAATTTGTCTAAATGGTTATATAACAAAATTTTTAAAAAATATGGTGATATAAAAAAAGAAAATAATGTAAGTAATTCATACGATTTTGTAAGGACTTTAAATGTTTTTTTAGAGGGAAATAAGTATAAAAATGTGTTTTTTGTTAAACTTGATATATGTAGTATGTACACAAATATTGTACCACATAAGGCATTTGATATAATATTGAATAGATATATTAAAGATACTAATAAGAGTATAAAAATGGAATGTAATCAATTGTATGATATGTTAAATATTTGTTGTAAAGATGTGGTATTTAAATATGATGAAGTATATTATAAACAATGTAAAGGATTGAGTATGGGGAATAGTATGAGTGGATTGTTAGCTGCTATATTTATGGATGATTATGAAGATAAATATTTTGGTGTTACAAAATATAAGCCTGTTTTTGGGTTAGGTATGTTGATGATTATTTTTTAGTGTTCAATGGCAATTATAGGAAATCTGAATATTTTATAAGGTATATTAATTCAATTGATGATGACATTAGTTTTACTATGGAAAAAGAAAAAAATAATGTAATTACTTATATGGATGTTATAATAAAAATAAGTTATTAAAAATTGTAAGGTTGATATTGAAACTAGTGTATTCAGAAAAGAAACTTTTTATGGTTTGTTAAGTAGTTGGGATTCAGATATTGAATATGAACATAAAATTAATATTATTAATAATAGGATAAACAGAGCAATTAATTTATGTTCTGAAGAAAAATTGTTTACAAAAGAAATTAGTAATATAAAAGAGGAAGGTATAAAAAATAATTATCCAGTTAAAATTATTGATAAATTATGTAATAAAAGAAATATTAAAAAAATAATAAAGAAGAGAAACAATGGGAAAGATGTAAATAATTTTATATATAATAGTTACAATGTTTCTAGAGATACCTTTATGAAGATTAAAAAGATTATAAAAAGTATAAATAATAAATACAAAGGGGAAAATAGGTTAATTATTAAACCAGTATATAAAAAGAAATTGAATTTAGGAAATTTAATCAATGATACAAAAAATATAGAAACTGACAAAATGAATGGAATATATTTAATTGAATGTTTAAATTGTAAGAAGGAGGGGTGTAAGGTTTCATATATTGGTACAACTAAGAATAAATTAAAAACTAGACTTAGACAACATTTGTATGACAAAAATTCAAATATTTACATTCATTGTAAAGGTTTAGGTCATAAAGAATTTAGTATTAAAATGTTAGAAAGGGTTAATAAGTACAGGGAAAGGATGGTTAAAGAATTTTTTTATATAAAAAAATATAATCCTACTCTAAATAGAATTAATGGAGTAGATAAGGAATATAAATTACTGTATAATTAAAATAAATGCTTAATGGGTTTAGATAAATTGTTAGAAGTTTTTTTGTATAAAAAAGAGAGAGGGGGGGATGTTTAAATTTGTTTTATATTCATTTGAATATATAGTTTAGGAATGTAGTTTTAAGATGGGTTTTTAGATAAAATTTAAAGAAAAGGGGAGGTTTTTTGGAAATTAGAGTTGGTATTTAAATTTGTATAGAAAGTTTCTTGGATGATTTTAAGATATATTTGTAGTTAAACAATGTAAATTATATAAAAAAAGAGTAATAAAATATAGCAGTGGGAGAAAGATGTAAGTAAAATATATTTCTATATGTTTAATATGTTTGTTATTATGTTAATGTAAGAGAAAGTTTTTATGTAATTGAAGTTTATTTGTTGATATGTATTTAATATTGTTGCAGATCCTTGAAAATGACTGTATGAGATAAAACAGTTGAAACGTTGGCGTTTTTGTATATAAATGTGTATATATGTTCAGTATTGAGATAAAAAATAAAGTTTTTGAAAAGAAAAAAAAAGGAGGATTTTTTATTTGTTGATATTATTATATTGTAGAAATGTCTGCCCATCCTTGCATGTGTTTTAAATGGATTATGTCATGTACGTGTGGGGTTCAGATTGACTTTCGATCAGCATGGGTGTGACAAGAATTTTGGCCTCAGGGTGGCCTGAGCATTACTACATCATATTTTCAATTGGATGGACAGTTGAAGAGTTGGAGTGTGGAGTAGATTGAAGCCTGTACATTAAAGGAAAAAGATTGTCTATCTTAATATTTATATGAGCACTTGTAGTATATATATGTGTAGACATGATAATCTGGACCAACTGATGAACTGATGATGTGATTATTTATATTTTCAAAATATATGGGTTTAAGTGTATCAGTGTTATTAGATAGTGGAGAGTGGTGGGTCATGTGAAAGTCTGTGCTCACACACCCTATATATTACATATATATAGACACAGGTATATACTAAGCCTGTGTTTCAGTTATTACATTGAAAAGATGTCTGCCCATCCTCACATATGTATTAAATGGAATATGTCCTGTACATGTTGGGTTCAGCTTGGCCTTGGGTCAACATGGGTGTGACAAGAATCTCAGCCTCAGAGTGGCCTTTGTGCATTCCATCATCAGACTTTCAATTGGAAGGTTTGTTATAGAGTTGGAGTGTGGAGCAGATTGTAGCCTGACCATTAAAGTAAGAATATTGTCTATCTTAATTTATATCTCAGCACTTATATATGTGTAGAGAAAATAATCTGGACTAACTGATGATTGCTGGTTTAGCATGAAATACTTATATTGGTGATTATTAATATTTTCAACATATATGTGTTGAAATGTATCAGTGTTATTAGATAGAGTGGAAGAGTGGTGGGTCGGGTGAAAATCTGTACTCACACACCCTATTTATTAAAGAGATAATGAGTTCTTTTATTCAAAGGTCACAAATAAGATATCACACGAAAATATATAAAATATAACCGTTTACAAACTAATTATTCATTTCTACGTCTGTGTGAAGGTAACGAACTTATTTTCATAATAGCTTTTTTTTATATAAGATATAGCTGAAAATTTTTGGTCGATGTTATAAATTCACATTTTAGCATAGATTTTAATGATATAATTACAATTCTTAATAAGTTTGAGTATGGGTAAAAATTGCTATTTAATTTGCTACTATGACTGTGTCAGATTTTTCCATGATCACGCCCTATTTGCCATATTCATAGCAAACCTGGTGGATATTATCAGATGATTACCGGTAATTTTTATCGATCGCACGATGTAGGGTTTAATATATCAGCCTGCTATACCTAAAATTAAAACTTAGAAGATGTTTTCAGCTCAGGACAATTTTCCAATCAAGCGTAAAATTATTCAAAAGTAGTTTTCCATAGCTGCCATATTCAAGGATCAAATTAACAATTGATAAACTTGAATCTAACTTCCCAACTAGAAAATGAAACAGCAATGTATTCGAAATGTTCCGAATTAGAGTTTTACCTTGCAAAAAAGTATGTTTTACTTTTGGAATTTGTTATTCGCTTTAGCAACCTCGTGCTTATGTGGACTTATGTACATATAATCTTAACTGTTTGTAAATAAGATATATAAACAACAGTATCATTGAATATAATTTTTTGACTTTAAGAGTAATTGGCAAAATAAATAATCTTTTTAAAAAAATTACTTCCCGAAAAATAAGACGTGAATGTATAAGATTTTATTTCAGTTACAACCTTTTATCATTTTTCGTAGATTTTATTACTCTGCGCGGTTTGTGGCATTTGTTACAACGTCGGATCGGAAGTTCCTAAGATCAACTCTGGCCCTCAATCTCCTTATGAATTCCGAGCAATAAAGCCATTAGTATGTCAAGCGTTGGTGGTCGATAGGTAGCACAGCCATCTTGCACGTAGTTGTCCCGGGTTAGCGGGTTCGCTTCCTGGCCGATGATATGACACATGAAAGAGAAACAATAAAGCTATTGGCATATATATATAAATTCTGTTCTTTATAACTCATGACTAATGAAATTATATATATAGTAAACTAATCAGTAAATGTTACGTTAATGTATCGTTACTCTTTACGTTTAGTACTGCGAAATTGGGCGCATTATATTATAAAAACGGTTAATCTATATAATGTCTGCGCTTTAAAAGTATATGTTCTATGTATATGAAATTAAGCTTACATTTATTTGATTAGAAACAAAGAAGTTCTTTCAATGTTTCTAATCAAACAAATGTAAGCGATTTTATTCATCTACATAATTATCTTATGTTTTTAGTTTATTATTTACGAATATTTAACCACCTATTTGCAGACCAAATAATGGATACTTGCAAGCCAGTTATATTAATAAAATCTAAAACTTACTTAAAAATCTTTTGCGGTTATAGATATGGGTGAAAGATGAACTTTTACACATCCGCCTATTTATTTACTTGTCTATCTACCTATCTCATGAATCATCCATTTATCCACTATCTATACCTGCTTATTTTTGCTACCAATACATATATATACCTGCTTATTTTTGCTACCAATACATATATATAAAGAGAGTATGGGGCTTATTAAAATATATGATGTAACTGTAAAATTCGAATGTTAGAATAAATTATGTTAAGAAAAAGACAAGCAAGATCGGAGTATATTTGATTGATCGTTGTACTTCATTGCTTATTGAATCCTATTTGCTTTTGCACATAAAACTGAGTAGAGATATATAAGATAAAATAAAGTATTTAAATAACATTTCAGAATAGACATCAATCCACCAGCCCTAGAAATAACAGGATAGTGGCAAAAGACATTATTACTGACTTAACAATCACCGAAAAATGAAGAAATGAACCAGTTTTATCTATATTTTAACTACAGTGTTTTTGATCAATATCACACGGTTAAAAGAATGTGCTGCAGACGCACTATTTCAAAAACTGTAAGCTCGATTGATTGAAATCAACTTAAATTTTACTTGCGTAGATTATTATCAAAGTTGTAGATCTGTTTTGGATTGCTATTACAAAAGTCTGTGAATTACAAACTGCTTGTGCTTAATACATAATATTTACATATGTTTCTGTCAATTTCATAAGTTCTGAAAAAATTACTTCTAAGTAGTCGTTGAAAAATTTCGCATTGTTGATTTATAAATAATAAGCTGTGAGTCAAATGTGAAGATGTTTAAATCTTCAAGCTCTTAAGTCAAAATGTTTCAGACTGTCTTATACATATATATAGAAATTTAAGTAGAGAGAAGAGTGGAACCACCTTTTTTATATAAAAATCTCTGTCTTGTGTTGCAACTTAAGAACTCCTTATACAGTCATCATTACATCTAATTAGTTGTCATATACGATTATATAAGTGCATGCCAGAAGTTTTCAGGTTTTCACTTTAAAAATCTGTGAATGAAATAAAGATTATTTTAAAAATAACTTTTTCTTTCTCTTTTGTCAAAAAATATAGTCTTAATATTTCTGCTAGGAGACTTATTTTTTATAAATGAATAAAAACATTTGAAACATATATGTATACACATATGCACTTTCTCTTTCTTTTTCAGTCTTATTTTTCTTCATTGTAAGATGGAGATTTCCAAAATTTTACTTCTTTTTTTGATCCATATGTTCTTTTCTCCACAATATTTTAAGAAATTTTTTAATTCTATTTTTTCATGTCATGTGCTATCTCATTCTACATCTTTTAGAATGTCTTAAAATTCTACTTAAAACTCATATTACAGTTCAATTATTATCTCTTAGTTTATGAAAAGACGTGCTCAATAATTTTGAAATCAACCTTACAATTTAAAATAATCTAATATTATTGATTAATAGTTTAAAATATTATTGAATAATAATGTAAATTTTTTAATTTCACATTTATATATGGATGCATGTCATCTCTTCTGTTATTTAAATCGAGTTCAAAGATATGTTTAAATATTCAACACAAATACCATTTATATAATTTTTTACAGAAATACTGCAAACTTTTCAATCTTTTTTTTTTGGAATCAGAATTTATGATCTTTCAATGATGTTCAACCTTTGATAAAACATTATATTAACAGATTCTACACTTCCATAGAAATTTGATGATTCATATCTGAATGTACTTGTGCCAATAAAGATATTGAGTCATAATTATATAATTAATAAAATTTGTATAAATTTATTTGTATTATTTAATAAGATATTAATTTAAAATATTGATAAGCTTAAAAATTAATATGTTATTGGATTAATATTTGTCTGAAAATGAACATGATGGAAATAGTCCAATATAAAAATACAACTAGAACACAATATCAAAAACCTTCAGCAAACCACTAGCAAAACAAGTTTCTTCATAAGTTAGAGTCTTAAAAAGACAAAAGTCCAACATAGAACACCCATTCAAGAAAAATGGTATTTCGTTTGCTGTCACAAAAAATATATATATTCAATAGATAATTAAAAAAGTTATATTTTAGGTACTGTAGAGTATCCATACATATCAGTAGAGCAAACACATTACAGAAAAATCTGAAATTAATATAATAGAGCACAGCTCTTTGAAACTGTAGCTGTGAGCAATCCTAAATTGTATAAAATCTAAATTTGAAATGCCAAAAAATAACAAAATAAAAGATTGCATCTATGTAGTACTCTGGGAACCTCAAAGGATATATATTAATAAAAATAGTCAATTCATTGAAAAGTGATTTTTAAAAAACGCACAAATTAATGCTTAGAGAAATAGTAAAATATTCGTTTATGCAGGTACTAATGAATATATGTTTGATTAGGGCAAGACAAGAATATTAGGCAAAAATGAAAAAATAAAATGAAGAAAAACAAGATGCTTGAATAAAATGGTGAATAACCTGTAAGTCTACTAGTTCTTTCTTTAACAGCCAAGCTTTGTTAGCTAGAGTGCCACGTTCAATTCAACATTCATTAACCTAAATGATTCTATTTCAATAACTATGCTAGTAATGTCATCCTGAAAAAGGGAAAAGTACAATATCACTTGAAATGCTGAATTTTTTTAAAGACATTTAACAATTAGTATTACATGATGGTAATTATACAACATAATTACAACTCTTTAACATCAATCTTAAAATGAAATTAGGACACCTTCATAGATAGATACTATAAAAAAATTTCTATTGATCATTGCATTTGACAAAGTTGCTAAATTGATTAGAGTTTTATTTTGAATTTAATATTTATGGATTTAAAGGTCATGCTGGTATCATTACTGGTCATACCAGCAACACATAAAGAATGTAAATAATAGCACTTAAAATGTTCCTTGTTAATATGAGTCTTATTATGTTATCCTTAGAACATCACATAATTACCTTGTGTACACATAGCAAATCTTTCTATATAATACTGATGTCTAGTGCAAAATATAGTAATAAATAAAAGCTAAAAATTTGGGTACCGTAATTCTTATTCAATGACTACCTATCCACTATTCCCTGACTAGTTTATAACTTTTAGATTTCAACAGTATTAAGCCTTGAATCTGAGAGCAGTGGACCTGGATCATTGGTTCTAATATATCCCTCTAGCATTCACCTTTTGGTTAACTAGAATGCTATTATCCCAAAACAATAATCTTTTCAATCAATGCTAATCTACTTGTATCATTATATATATATATTGTAATGAGCACAGACAATGTTACATTATTTATTTTTATTAAACACAAAATTAAACTAAAAAGTTCGCATTTAAACACTTTTTTTTTAAGACATAAAAATTGAAAATCTTAAACTCGTATATATATAAAATCGCACAGATAAAAAAAAAATTTTATTATTAAAATAAAACTTTATTAAAAATAGAAAAGTTATTTTAAAAACAAAAACTTAAAAAGATTTAGAGATAAAAATATATCTTTAATCTTGGAAAACACATTAATTACTCAGAAATGGAAATGATTGTTTTAATTAGTTAAATGTAAACTAGCCTTGGGCATTTAAATGTAAAAGCATTGGTCAGATAGGAAAACAATAGAAACTAATAGCCAATGAATGAAAAACAATGGAATCGGACCTCAGCGAAAGGACCATATCATCATCGATGACATAATGTCCATTGGATCCTAAAGTTACACATAAAAGAAAAAATTGGATAATAAAATTTTTAGTGAGGAGTTATTATTAAGAGATGACAGATATGTTTTAGTGCAGAGTGAAGGAGAAGAGATTGAAAAGATGCACTCTTCAATCCCTTCAATCTCGTTAAAAAATGGAAAAAGAAATGACATCGTTTTCCTAGTTTGAGGACCATAGGACATCGAGGGAATTAACGCTGGCTACAAATGGCAAGCAACCAAGAAATTAAAAACTACAGCCTTGTTAAAACCGTAAGAACTTTATAAAATCTTATGAACTTAAATGAATATTAATTTGGAAACACTAAGAACTTTAAAATATAAACTCTTTCATTATTTAATTTATAAGAAATAGAATCCTATCTGACCGTTATTTATTAATTAGTTATAATTTTATTTAATGTATTTCTTTTGTTATAATTTTATTTAATGTATTTCTTTTGTAAAATCATTTCCATTTATTTATTATTTGTTCTTTAAGGTTATTTATGATTTTTGTTGTGTGATAAATTAAATTATATAAATGTTAAACTTAAGTTGGGCGTGAATAGCTATATAGATTTGTAAAGTTATAATAGAGGAGGGTAATCTTAGGTTATTTGTTTCATAGTTAGATTGGGTCAATGGATTGGATATATTGGTGTAATTAGTAGATGTAATATAAGATTCACTATGGGCAGAATCGCTTGTATATGCTGCACACTTCCGTTTGCCTATGGAAGGAATTATAAGATGGAGAATGCAGTTCCTTTCTATGGAGTTTATTTTTTATTGCTCTTATCAGATAAATGTAATATTCCTATCTGATGAGAGGCAATTTCTTCTTTTAACTTTTTGTGCTGCCGTATTTTGGATTACATTGAATACATCGATATATCAGATGGATTGACGCCAGTTTGACTGCAAACTTTAGCCTACGGTTAAATAGGGTTAAAATGTTTTATTTTCAAATGCAAATCTATGTAGTCTATTCATATTCGACACTAAATAAAAATGCATTAAATTTAAGTTGTTTATAGATGCTTGCATGGATGCATTATCGGTTAATTATGATTTGGGTTTCATATTTGAGCAAAATATATAGACATTTGATAAATAATGATACCTTATGGTGAGTATCTAAAATGTATTTATTCAGATGTCTTTTAAGTTATTGTGTCAATGCGTGTCTTATGATGAACACCATTTGAGTTTCTTGTATTCCCTATGCAATTGACTGTATCAATGATTTTGTATTTTGATCATTTATGTTTATTTTGAAATGTTTTTAACCGTGAAATCTATGTAACCGATCTATACTCAACATTATAAAACAAACTTTCATAAATCTATCTGTGCGAACTTATTTAAAATGTAAACTTATAATATTATAAAAATTAAAATGTAAATTTAAATTCTAAAATCAAATTAAAATCTAAAATGAACATACTAAAATAATAATGTTAAATTTTATATATATGTGCATAAATAAATGTTTATATGTTAATTATTGGCAGGTGCTTATTTTATTTATTTATTTTAATATTGAAATATAATTAGATAAATTATTATATTATTAAACCTCTGCTATTCCACTGAGCTAGTGACATGGGCTAATGACCGGAATCAAAATATTAAAAAAAAAAAAATTTTTTTTACCTATGTATCTGCCTACTTTATAAATTTTTCTAGGTTCAAATGCTTAGATGGCGCCCTGTAGTGCAGTTCACGTTGAAACAGTAAGATTCGTATTCGAATCTTAAGTTTCACCTTTTTACATCATCTCTCACTGATCGGTCTATCCCGCCCAAATTTAAACTTTTGGGTATCGAATTGTGTGTGTAACAATATTAAAAATGGATAAATATATGTAGAATTCAACATAAAAACGCACACATTTCGATCTCAAATTAAAGGCAATAAATACGAATAAAATAGTATAATTTAGATTTCTTTTAGTTAAATAAATTTTGTGTAATATTTAATTATTTGTTTTGGATTTATAAAATTCGTATTTATTGCTTAGTTTAAATTTCGTTAAATAATAATTCTAACAAAATCTGATGCAATAATTAATTAAAAGTTTAAATAATTTTATTCCCTTTTGTCTTTGAAAAATTTAAAAGCATCAGTCAGTGAAAGATAATAAATTAATTAAAGAAAATTTCCAAAAAAATGTAATTAACAAATGTAAAAATGCAAACAATAGAACAGCAGCTTTTTCTAATTAAAACCAGCAAAAAGCATTGATTATCCTCAGGGCAAGATAAATAAAACCTAAAAAGACTTTAACAAAAAAATTAAAAGATCAAGATAAGAAAAGAGGCCATCTTAAAGACTTGCTGGAGACATAGACTTAAACTTTAGCTTTGCTCTCGAGCACTGAAGTCTCCAAAATATCTTAAAATAAATTGTTACTGCCAAGGTATGACCGAGTAAGCACCGAGATTATTCTCCATCGGAAAATGGCCTACCGTATGCCGAACTTTACATTGACCATCCTAAGTTCACCATAATGACCTGCTGCCTGGAATAAACAAGAAAGCCGCTACTGTTAAAATCAATGAAATGCCAAAGACAAGAAAAAAACTGCTAATCACGAACAATCTGCTATTAAACAAATGGAAGAAAACATCTTATAAAACAGGTACCTGTGTGTATTTAAACTCTAGAGTACTCTAGTAATAATAAGCTATAGCTCATCTTCTACTATTTGTCTAACTTCTATAATGTCAAAATTGTAATTTTGTGAAACTAAAATTTAAGAATTAATGTAATATGTAAATTTCTTGCATAATCTAGCTTACCTCCCTCTATCCTTCTTGGGTGCATATTTCTCAAATCTATACTAATTTATTTTAATTATTGCATGCTCATAATTGTCTTGGTTTTAAAGTTAAATCTATAATCGTTTGAACAGTGAATGCATGTCAAATTTTCATTAATATTTGCTTTCATAAATAACTTAAATTTCATATAAATTGACACGCATTCAAAGCATCATTTATTGTAATGCAGGGTCTACTACTTCGTAAATTGCTGGCATATTAGTTGTAATAATTCCCAGTTTAGATATATTTTGTAATTATTAACTTTTAATGAATAATTCTAGAAAATTTCATTTTTGTGAGTCACCAATTTTCTTTTAGTCGATGTGGATAATGTAGGGCCAAGTTAGAAATGTATTGAAATATTACCATAATTTTTATACAGTTTACATGTGTTACGTTTTAGAGACGCGATGCCCATTTCACGCTGTGAATATTCCGGATTCTTCAGGGTTGAAATTAAACCCAGTCGTCCTACACAAGTGGACATAATAAATGTTCCCGTAGGGCTTGATGACCATCACGCAGTCAGCCTGAAAATTGCGACATGGACCGCTTGTCCCTGGTTATGCTTATGTGACACTTTACTTCGTCAGGATGTGGCAGGGACCAGCCTGGCATTCTTATAAACACATTCCGGCATTGCAGTTTCAATCTACTGCCATTCCATATCACCTTTCTAAAGCGTACCACGTGTTCCTTTACTTTAATTTCATTATTCTGTATATCACTCTGCCTCTGCATTATCTTCATATTCCAATCTCAAATAAATGTTTACTTTTAGTTGTAAAATAAATATTTTTATTAAATAAATGTATGTCCGCCGCTACTGATAAATCTTGCTTTAGACTCTTGCATTGCAAAGTATAAATTCCCCACAGCATGCATTAGAAATACTCACTCGAGAACTTTAGGTAGCTAGATTATGCCTTCATATAAATGAATGCCTTTTATAAATGTTACAGTATCGGAAGTACCACAACTGAGATCCTCAATATAAATAATATCTAAACAAATAAATGTATTTTTTTAAATATAATAATATTGCCAATTTGCTATTGAAACTTGAATTTAAAATATTAATAAATGAACCTTATTAAATGTGTTAATAAATAATTTTAAACTATATGTCTGCAGTTACGTTTTCATTTATTCGATACCCATTCTATATATTTCCTCGATTATATAAATATGAATGTTAATATTGGTTTGAATATTGGCTAACTCGAAAATCAAATTATGAATCTCTTGCATATCCCTGACCACCATGCCTAAAGAAGTATTTATTAATGTCGCATGAGATGCGTTGTTTCGTGGATTGTATTGTGGAACCAATAAACTATGTTCGAACTCAGTACTACGGGTGGCTTCGCTACCTCGATGGTGCTGCTGTTCTGTGTGGTGGTCAAATTCTGCACTATGTTAGCGAGACATATGTTATCTTACTGTTACAATGTTAAGCTCACTTCTCCAGATCGTTACAATTGGCTTTCCCAACTGGGGCTGATCTTTAATAAACTACAAATACCCTGAGTAAATTTTGTCAAAATGAAATATTTTTATCTATTTACATAAAGTCGTATACTTTAAATCTTATAAAAGCACTGCCAGAAAGAAATTGGAAATATATTAAAAACCAACAGAAAATATAAATAATTTTAAACTGTGTTTTGTTAAAAAGAAAGTCAAAAGGTTGCAATTGATATGTTTTTTTGTTGTTGATATATATTATGCTTTTATGTGTATAGGCGCACACAGCCACGTATGTTTATGTTTGTAAATGTGGTACCTCATGATGAGTATGGTTGGGAATTTACTTCAGTATAATCCTATATAAGCATTTCTATAAATATTAAATAAGTTGGTGGTATTTATAATTTCGCTGCAAATATACACACATAAACCCATTACCTTAAAACATATTTACCTCAATGCAACCTTCTTAAATAAATAATTTAAAAAATTTGCTTGCCATGCCATGTGTAAAAATAAAATATATGAAAAAATAGAACTCTTGTGGGGAGGAGGTGTAAACGTAAATGGTCCTTAGGAAAATGATAGTAAACATTTTTTTGTATATATTCTTTTTGTAAAATTACTCACCAGATGTTTTTGTAAATGTCTTCGTTAATCATGTACCATAATTACTAACCCTAAGTAAAAATTTTTTTTGTTCATTTTTTTAAGCAAGTTTACTGATATGTAACGAGCACAGACAATGTTACATTATTATTTTTATTAAACATGAAATTAAAATAAAAAGTTCACATTTAAAAACTTTTTTAAGACATAAAAATGGAAAATCTTAAACCCATATATATATAAAATCGCACAGATAAAAAAAAAATTATTATTAAAATAAAACTATATTAAAAATAGAAAAGGTATTTTAAAAACAAAAACTTAAAAAGATTTAGAGATAAAAATATATCTTTAATCTTGGAAAAGACATTAATTACTCAGAAATGGAAATGATTGTTTTAATTAGTTAAATGTAAACTAGCCTTGGGCATTTAAATGTAAAAGCATTGGTCAGATAGGAAAACAATAGAAACTAATAGCCAATGAATGAAAAACAATGGAATCGGACCTCAGCGAAAGGACCATATCATCATCGATGACATAATGTTCATTGGATCCTAAAGTTACACATAAAAGAAAAAATTGGATAATAAAATTTTTAGTGAGGAGTTATTATTAAAAGATGACAGATATGTTTTAGTGCAGAGTGAAGGAGAAGAGATTGAAAAGATCCACTTTTCAATCCCTTCAATCTCGTTAAAAAATGGAAAGAGAAATGACATCGTTTTCCTAGTTTGAGGACCATAGGACATCGAGGGAATTAATGCTGGTTCCAAATGGCAAGCAACCAAGAAATTAAAAACTACGGACTTGTTAAAACCATAAGAACTTTATAAAATCTTATGAACTTAAATGAATATTAATTTGGAAACACTAAGAACTTTAAAATATAAACTCTTTCATTATTTAATTTATAAGAAATAGAATCCTATCTGACCATTATTTATTAATTAGTTATAATTTTATTTAATGTATTTCTTTTGTTATAATATTATTTAATGTATTTCTTTTGTAAAATCATTTCCATTTATTTATTTATTGTTCTTTAAGTTTATTTATGATTTTTGTTGTGCGATAAATTAAATTATATAAATGTTAAACTTAAGTTGGGCATGAATGGCTATATAGATTTGTAAAGTTATAATAGGGAAAGAAATCTTAGGTTATTTGTTTCGTAGTTAGATTGGGTCAATGGATTGGATATATTGGTGTAATTAGTAGATGTAATATAAGATTCGCTACAGGCAGAATTACTTGTATACACCACACACTTCTGTTTGCCTATGGAAGGAATTATAAGACGGAGAATGCAGTTCCTTTCTATGGAGTTTTTTTTATTGCTCTTCTTATCAGATAAATGTAATATTCCTACCTGACGAGAGGCAATTTCTTCTCTTAACTTTTTGTGCTGCCTTATTTCGTATTACATTGAATACATCGATATATCAGATGGATTGATGCCAGTTTGACTGCAAACTTTAGCCTACGGTTAAATAAGGTTAGAATGTGTTATTTTCAAATGCAAATCTATGTAGTCTATTCATACTCCACACTAAATAACAATGCATTAAATTTAAGTTGTTTATAGATGCTTGCATGGATTCGTTATCAGTTGATTGTGTTTTGGGTTTCATATTTGATCAAAATATATAGACATTTGATAAATAATGATACCTTATGGTGCGTATTTAAAATGTATTCATTTGGATGTCTTTTAAGTTATTGTGTCAATGCGGTGTCTTATGATGAACACCATTTGGGTTTCTTGTATTCCCTATGCAATTGACAGTATCAATGATTTTGTATTTTGATCGTTTATGTTTATTTTGAAATGTTTTTAACCATGAAATTTATGTAACCGATCTATACTCAACATTATAAAACAAACTTTCATAAATCTATCTGTGTGAACTTTTTTAAAATGTAAACTTATAATATTATAAAAATTAAAATGTAAATTTAAATTCTAAAATCAAATTAAAATCTAAAATAAACATACTAAAATAATAATGTTAAATTTTATATATATGTGCATAAATAAATGTTTGTATGTTAATTCAGGCATTTGATTCTATAAACATTTCTTCAGTGATTAAAGCATTGGATCATCAAGGCATAGATCCAGGATATTGTCATATTTTAAAGAATATTTATAAAAATGCAACAGCAACAATTAGATTACATAATGATACTGGGAAAGTCAACATTGAGAAAGGTGTAAGACAAGGTGACTCCATATCTCCAAAACTTTTTACAGCAGTGCTGCAAGAAGTATTTTGTGGATTAAAATGGGAAACTAAAGGAGTGAAAGTAAATGGAGATTATTTAAGTCATTTAGATTTCGCAGATGATGTAGTTGTTTTTGCAAATAATGCTTCCGAGCTGCAGGAAATGTTGCAGGAGTTATCAGATGAAAATAGGAAAGTAGGACTAAAGATAAATGTTAAAAAGACTAAAGTAATGTTTAATCGATTTGCTCAAAATATGAAAATAAAAATTCATTATGATGAATTAGAAGAAGTTAAGAGTTACAAATACCTTGGTCAGATGATTAATACTGATGGAAACATAATGGAGGAAATTAATCATAGAATTAAACTTGGTTGGAGTGCTTTTGGTAGAAATAACTTGATATTAAAAGGAAATATGCCTATGTGTTTGAAAAGAAAGGTTTTTAACAAATGTGTTTTACCAGTTCTTACTTATGGATCTGAGACTTGGACCCTTAATAGAAGATCAATACAGAGACTTCAGACCACTCAAAGAAGTATGGAGAGATGTATGTTGGGAGTAACAAGAAGAGATCGAAAATGCAATGTATAAGTAAGAGAACAAACAGCTGTTACTGACCTCATTGAAAAAATTAAAAGATTGAAGTGGAGTTGGGCTGGACATATTGCGAGAAGAGATGATAATAGATGGACAATTGAAATTTCAAACTGGATTCCAAGAGATTGTAAAAGACCCAGAAGGAGACCACATGTAAGATGGATGGATGAAATAAGAAAATGTGTAGGGGTGATGTGGAGAAGAGAAGCTAAAGATCAGAGAAGATGGATTAAACTTGGAGAGACCTTTATCCTGCAGTGGATTGATAATGGTTGATAATGATGATGATGATGATGATGTTAATTACTGGCAGTGGCTTATTTTATTTATTTTTTTTAATATTGAAATATAATTAGATAAATTATTATATTATTAAATCTCTTTTATTCCACTGAGCTAGTGACATGGGCTAATGACCGGAATCTAAATATTAAAAAAAAAAAAATTTTTTTTACTTACGTATCTGCCTACTTTATAAATTTTTCTAGGTTCAAATGCCTAGATGGCCACCTGTAGTGCAGTTCACATTAAGGTCACTTCTCCAGGCCGTTACAATATATATATATATGAAAGAACTGAACTGGATTCAGATATAAATATATATATATATATATATTCTAACCCAATAAAAATATACCTTCTTTTCTCTTTTTCGAGCTGTATTTTTATTTATTAGTTTATTTGCACTTTTCACCCATGACACTAATTTTTCAGGTTGTTGTTAAGGCAACCAAAATAAAGCAACATATCCATTAATTTTCCAATATGATCTAAAATACTTTTCATATAATACAATTGTACATTCAATTTTCTTAAGCTATGCCACGATTGTAATAACAACAATAATTGATCACTTATTAATTTAAAGAATAATTATAATAATATTCATCTCAGGGTTCTTTGTTTCATGTAAGGAAATGCTCGGCAGTATTGTGTTGTCGCATATGACTGGCATTCTGGTCGGCTATAGGAAACATTTATTTTACTTAAATTCAATGTGTCTTCATCTCTCATATCAACTGCTATATTATTTAAAGAGATGATAATTCTATTCAATAATGACGTATAATTTTGAATAACACAGCCCCTTTTTTTTCAGAATCTCAGTCAGAATAATAAAAAGACAAGGGTGCTTTTTGTGTCCTTCCATCATCCATGACAACACAATAATATAACTAAGATTTATTACTTAGACAATTTAACTAAATGGGAATGGAATAATGTGCAACCAAAGTTAATGGTTTGGGAATAAATTCATTTTTTTTTTTTACACAAAGGTGAATGTTTAGTCTTAAGTTTTCAACTCCATAAATAATTATCATTAAACTAAAATATAATGACATATTCCGATCTGCTTAACTTTATTTATCTGGTATATTAAGTTTTTAAAAATTTGGAATGATTTCGGACTCAAGAAAAGGTTTTGCAAATATTGTGCAAACACTTATATTTAGCATATAAAAACAAAAAAAAAAATAAATCTACAACAAATTTTAACAAGACTATAATTTATTATTATCACAAAAAAAAAATATGAACATTTATTCAATAATCCCATAGTAATACAAAAATATAAAATATAACTGACATTAATCTGTATACTCTTTTGGTTATGGACTAGAGATTACTACTTCTTCTGTATGCAATCATATGGATTGATTAACTAAAAGTACATTTCATTACCAATACATTGTTTATTAAATTTTCGTAACCTTGTAGAAGCTTTTATTCAAAATTATTGACTAACTATTTTTTTTTTTTAAAAAAATGATTAATCCAATCATATGCAATACGCAAAATATTAAATTTATTTCTAATACATTTACTTTATTTATGGTCTTTAATGAGATAACCTATTCTAATTATAGGCCAGTTATCAGAAGTTACACTTACTATCTTACATTTAACTTAATGCTAACTTAAGTTATGATACAAATTTTATTCATACGTATAATTTTAAATATGAGTATTATTTAATTACTAACCAGAATTAAATATTGCATTTGAATATTTCTTCAGTAAATAAGCGTTTTAAATTACGCAATTTTAATTACGTTCTCCATTGATTTACTTGTCAAATACTAGCAATATTTAGCAGCACAATACACATATTGATCTTAGTTACTAACACACTATTTATACTAAAGTGGATCTTGAGGAACTAACACCTCCAATATAACCTTTATCTTGCCCAAACTTTCAAAATTAAGCACAATAATCAACAACTTCCATGGTGGAGCTATCTTTATTTTCACATGAGGAATATGGAATAACCACGAAGGTCTGTAGAGTCATCTACTACATTAAAATATTTTGGTGGTTTCTTGCCTCTTACTTGGGCATACAACGAATACACACCAAATACAATCCTCTCCTGATATTTAAACGAATTAAGCATACTAAATGCTAGATAAATTCTTGATCATCCTATCTATGAGAATCGATCACTTGGGCTATACCCAAACATTATATTTAAAATCTTCCTCTCATGGAAAACAAAGCTTTTGGGGAGATCATTTTTCATCCCACAAAATAAATACATTATAATTATTACGTATGCGAATATTAAGCATATACCAATGCTATATCTGGGCAGGATAAGTAAATACACTGATTATAATAAACTTATGTTACCGTGTATACTTTGATCAACATCTGAAATCAATGGACATCATAGAATAAAAGTATAATAATTTTAATTTTAATAAAGGAACATTCAAAAATAGTTGGTAGCATACTATCTTAAACTAAATAAAGTGGATGTGTTATTTAAGAATAATTAGGAATAACTTCCTCAATTAATACAGTATAAATTCGTTTCAAAACTTTAACAAGAAATATTTTGTTATAGCATTTTTTTTTTTTACTTCTGATAATTTTCAATATTTATTTTACCCCTTAAATATCTAAATATTTTTCTTTTACGTATCTAACATACAAAATTTCTACCTACAATTGTATGTAATAATTAAAACATATTTTATAGATTTTTCCTTTCGTGTTAAATATCAACTTAACCTATAATAATTATATTAAAACATACCTTTGTCATTACAATGCTATTAAATATCCCTTGACCATACAGACTTTAACCTATGTGATATAACAAAAAAATACATATCATTTACAACTTAGTTTTAAACAATCATTAATTAACAAGTGCATATTCCCTCATTAGAAAATGTTTTTCTGTTGAGCAATTGGTCCAGGTGAAGAGCTTTATCAAGTCGTATTTCACGAAGCAAGTTTAAAAACAATAAATGCATGGTATTATTTCCTTTAAATAAAAGTTTTCTCTTATTTTGTGCGTTTAATAAATTAGGTAAAGAAAAATATAGCAGAATTGAAGATTAATTCTTACTTGAATTAAACTGCTACAATTTTGGGATCCATAGAAAATAAAATATACATATTCTAACATAACGAACAGTTGACGATAGACGATAAACGTACACAATTCTTTTTTTTTATTATTGACGATACGTACGATTCATATTAGCTAGCTTACTTATGGAAGGAAATGCGCAATTTTTCCGAGATTATTCTGATAATAACTGCAGCTGATTTACATGTATAGGAAGTTTTAATAACTCCAACTGATGTGTAATATAATATATCATTTATTTTTATCATTAAGTCACTAAGATATTTGGTTTTGTTCATACTTTAGGAATTATAAATTTTTTTAACAGTAACTTCTCTGTAAGAATGCCCCTATATAACTTTTCCTATATTTACTCTGAGAAAATTTATATATTTTTTTTTTTAAAAAAAAAAAATATACAGGTGCATAATTTAATTTTATTTATCATTATTATTATTTCCAGACAATTCTTGGTGAACAAAACATATTTTAACGTATGTAACTACATTACTTGTAAAGGCAGACAATATTGAGAAAGAGCGCGAAAATGTTTCTAGTTGATTTTCCTTGGTTTCAAAATATTTCTTTCAATTATTTTTTTTCTTTCTATACCAAGAAAATATCAATAAATGACATAAAGTTAATAAATAATTAATTTTTTCTTGGAAATCGCATCTTTTCCTTAATTTAGATATAATATAATTTTTCGTGACTCTTTTAGTTACATCTGTCATTTTTGAACTTTAGCGTGAGACAATAAACTTTTAAGTATAAAAGGTCTTTAAATAGGTAGATGGCAAAGAAAATCAGGATATCTTATCAAAAAAAAATTTAGCCACACATTATATTATTAAAATTTTACTTTGATTACATTTATTTCTGCAAAATAAAATGAAAAAATTGAGTTACCAAATTTCAGCACTGTTCCTTCCTTGAAAACTAAAAGCAGACTATCTTTTTTCAAAAAAAAAAAAAATATCCATTATGTAATTGGCTGTCCTGTTTTGTTGTTATTCTTTTTTTTTTTTTTACTTTAGCGACCTCTTACAGAAAAATGATCATTTGATTATAACATAAACAAAAGAAAGGAAAAACCTATTACAATCATATAGTTTTAGTATTATTTACCTGGATTACAAAGTAATTTGACAATATAAAAAAAATAATAATAAATACATTAAATTAACAATCAGTGTTGTATAATTCTTTAAACATTATTTTTTTTTCTTTTTTTTTTTTTTACAAAGAGAAATTACCAGAAGTTATTGTGCTTTATGATAAGACACTCATCCACTCTCCCCTCTACCCATCCAAAATCAATTACTGTTTAGCTTTTATACCATATTAATTTGCTCTAATTATTAATATCTCAATTAAATTATTCATGTTCTCTCTTTAAAAATGACATTGAGTTATTAAATCTATTAGTTATTCACCCAAAAACATGCCAAAGTGAGTGAATAGCATACTTTATTAGTCAATTATTACGATTGTTATTTTATCTTTTTATTTCTTTAAAGAATAGCATTGTTTTCCTGCAGAAATAATACCAAGTAAACCAAGTGTCAATAACACTAGGTTACAATTTTCCCACTGTTATAATAAATAAAAAATAAAATAATATATGCATTTTTAACGCTTCTTATGGTATTACTAAGTTTATATCCTACTTCTTTCTTATATCAATAAATACAGTTTAAAGGATTTAATTTTGCTTGGGATATGGTAGTAAGCTTTGGGCATTATAGGTACCTCTTGTTCCATCAAGGGTTGAGACCAAAAAGGCATTCTCACCCACTTGTTTCACAATTTCATAGGGGCATTCATAAAGATACATGAATTTTCTAAACATATGTTTCCGGAGATTACTCACATGGGGAGTTCTAATTAAAACAAAATCATGGACTTTAAAAGGATGTGGACTGGTTTTGGAATAACGAGTGCATTTATCACCCATCTTTTTAAGGTTAATTCTGGCCAGTGCTTGGTCATGTTCCACATTAATATTTTCCACTATTATGGGTAACGGTGTTTTGATTAGTAAAGGTTCCGGTCTACCAAAGTGCAGCCGAATTGGAGACATCCTATTAGACTCATTAATAGTTATATTTATATAATTAATCACCTGTGGCAACTTATTGACCCACTGTTTGTGATCCCATTCCATATATACTCGGAACAACCTACTTATCTCATGCATGATTCCTTCATCTGATTGGATTGGGGATTTCTAATCGAGCACATGATATGTTGAATATTTTGCTTCTTACCCCACTTTTTCCATGTACCAGAAATGAATGCAGTAGCGTGGTCGGTAAGTATTGAAGCTGGTTTTCCTATTAATGGAATTTGATAAGTTTCCAAGCACTTAATAACATTTTTAGCATCTGTTTTTGGAACTGGGTAAGCAGAGACATATTTGGTAAAAATGTCATACATCACAAGAATAAATTGTTGACGGTTGAAAGGTGGAAGTGGTCCATAAATGTCCAGTGCCAATAATTCATTGGGCTGATTGGGCAGTATGGGTTGAAGTGTTCCCACATACGATTTATTTTGAAACTTAGTTTTTAAACAAATCTCACATTCCCTAAGTCTACGGGCAATGGATTCAGACATCTTATGAAAATAAAAATGCTTTTTAATAATAGGTTCAATTTTCTGAATTCCATAGTGTCCATATTGGGTGTGAACATAATCTATGAGTTTATTGACTAAACATAAAGGAATAATCACTCTCCAAGAATTTTCATCTCCCCTTTTTAATTTCTTCATTAAAATTCTATTTTTAAACCTATACCCCTCTTTAATTCTATCAGCATATTTACTTTTCTGACCTAATTTAGCTGGATCTGATAAGAAGTGAACTATTCTCTCCAGCCTAGCATCCTGTGCTTGCAGTAATTCTAAATTTGTATAATCTCTAACTATTTCTTCCTCTAACCAACTAGACATATTACAAATAATTATATTTTCAGTACTGGGGTTCTGATAATTAACAGAAACAGGATTGCAGCTAAGAATATCTGCAATGACATTATCCTGTCCTGAACAATATATGATTTCATACTGATACTGTTGGAGATAGAGGCTCCATCTGATTAATCTTTCATTATTAAGGTAACTCTTGTTGAGAAACTCTAAACTACAATGATCAGTTAATACTATAATTTTTGATCCCAACAAAAGCTGTCTAAGTTTTTGAAATCCCCACACAACAGCTAATGCCTCTTTTTCTGTGGTGGGATAGTTAAGTTCCGCTCCCCTTAAAGGTCGGCTTAAGAAATATAAGACTCTAGGTTCCTTATTCTCATTAAATTGGTATAGAATCACCCCTAAACTGAACCCACTACTGTCGGTTTGCAAATAGAACTCTTTATTTAAATCTGGATAGGCTAAAATTACTGTTTTTAAAAAGTTATCTTTAACAATTTGAAATTCCCTTGTATGTTCCTGGGTCCACCTCCACTTTTCACACTTTTTTAATAAAACAGATAAGTGCATAGTATCATATGAAAATTTTTTATAAAACCTGTGATAGTAATTACACAGTCCCAAAAACGATCTCAAGTGCTTTCTGGTTTTAGGGTCGGGAAACCTTTGAATGACGGCAATTTTGTCTGGGTGAGGTTTGACCCCTTCAGCACTAACCAAATGACCAAGAAAAGAGATTTCTTGGGCAATTAAAATACATTTTTCTAAGTTGACTTTTATATTGTTATCTGAACACTCACAAAGAAACATGCTAAGATGCTGTAAATGATCATTTAAATTTTCCGAAGCAATGACAATATCATCGACATATATAACTAACAAATTTTTCAGTTCATTTGAAAAGACCATATTCAAGCATCTGATAAGGCCAGCCCCACTATTAATTAAACCAAAGGGCATCCTTTGAAAAATATAAGATTGGCCCTGGTAACGGAATGTCGTATACTTTTGATCATTTTTGTGGAGTGGGATTTGCCAATAGCTGGTGGTTAAATCAAATGTGGAGAATATGTTCTTCCCTTTGAACTTCATCAATAATTCCTGAATAGGTGATGGTATGTCATGCTCTGGGACAGTATGCTGGTTAAGTGTACATGCATCCAGACAGACTCTAATGGATCCATCTTTCTTTTTGACTACTACTAATGGATTCACATAAGATGAAGGGCTTAATTATTTGCCAGTCAATCATCCTATTAATCTGCTGTTGAACCTCTGCCTGGTATTGATAAGGAATAGGATAAGTACGCTGCTGGAAAGGCTCATTATCTTTCAAATTGATTCTATGGACATACCCTTTTAATATACCAGGTATTTTGGAGAAAACACGATACTGGAACAACAACTGGAAAAATGATTTATAGTATTCTGTGCCAATAATACATGAACCATCCAACTTAACTTTAATATTTACATCAACTGTTGTCTCCTGTATGGTCATTAATTGATTCATCTGACTACTACAATTGACTACAAGAGGGCAAATCTTCTCTTTACATCCAAAAGTTTCATCTCTGTAATTAATACAACAATTATTTATAGTCATGAAATCCGAACCAATTATGGCTTCATGAATCAAACCTGACATGATTAAAAAGACATGCTCAAATTTGCACAAATTAATTTCTAATGTAATAAAAACCTCTCTATTAGATAACTTAATCTTCTTTCCATTAGCAAGTATTACCCTAATCACCTTAGTTGGTAAAATTGGAATAGATTGGTCAGCTGACTGAATTTTCAAGTAAGTTTCTTCAGACAACAAGGAAGCTTGACTGCCTGAATCAATTAAGGTATTGACAACTATTCCTGAAATGATAATCTTTATCATGGGACAGTTGTACAAGATAGGTGGCTCAGACATTTTGCCAGGTTCCAAATAATCAATGTCAAGGTCTATATTATTGATAATCCACATCATGCTGTTCCCCATATGATTAAAAATAGGGCCCCGAAGTGAGGAACGTTCCTGCGAGGTCCTTTTTAATTTAATGCCCCGCTACTTTTACTACCTTTTATATTTTTCTTTGGTATTGTTGGGATACCACTAGTAGAAGGCTGATTCTCATTCAGAATTCTACTCTTAACTGTTGGCCTACTGAGGTGGCTATTCTGTCTACCATAGGGATTCATCCTATAATATCCTTTTTCTCTAACTAACTTCCTCTTTCCCATATGTGACCTATCTGCGAAATTGATATTACTCACCATCGGATGGGTGTCTCTATTTACCCTAATTCTATTATCAATATTCCTATCGCTGGTCTCTAACGAATCTAAAATTTCTACTACCTCTTCTATGGTATGTCTGTCAGCAGCAATCAAGATCTGCTCTATATGCCTCAGCAGATTATGGTGAATTATTTGCACAATTTGTGTCTCAGATAAAGGATAAGCTGTCAAGGTTTTCAATTTGATGGCCTGACTCCTGAAAAACTGAGTATAACTACCCTTATTTACATGATATCTTTCCTGAGATATCTGATATCTCAGGTTATCTTGGTGGTCTTCCCCCCAAAAACTGGCTAACATATAATATTTGAAGTCTCCATATGTTTCTGGTTTAATAAATAATGATTGCCACCAGTCTTTAGATGCTGCACACAAATGGTTAGTGGCAATATCAATCTTTTCTATCTCAGATAAATGACATAAGGTGAATAACTCCTCCAAATTCTGGATATACTCGTGTGGATTCTCCAGATATTCACCTCTAAAAAATTTTATTTTTAAGAATTTTAAGGCCATGGAGCTATTACTTTCTGGCTCTAGCATGACTTTACTTCTAGCCTCATTTAATGGATCATATATTGATTCTACTGGACTAATTACCGTATGTAACTCAGATATTACTTGGTTATTATGACCATTATTTGTTTCCTTTACTTGAGTTTCAGATAAACCTTTACTTTGAACAACTTTTTTACTTTTTGTAAAATTATCCCTATTATAGTCTATCGCTTGCATTCGACTCTCTAATTCTAACTTATAGTTCTGCCATTCACAGTCTATTCTTTTTTAACTATCTTTTAGGCCTACATTTAAGTGTTTAATCTGTTGTTTCAATTGATTAATAGTTTCATCTTTATCTATTCTGAATTTATATTCTAACCTTTGATAGACTTTACTCTCACACTGAGTCATTAATTCCCCTATTTCATCTTGGAGATTATTATGTAATAGCTGTGCATTACTCTTTATTATATCATTAAAATGTTCTACTCTTCCCATAACTTGACTTAGCTCACTTTCTAGATTTTGATTAATCTCACATTGGGTTAACTCTTGAGTTTCTAGTTTAGCTATTAATCTGGTAATCTGGCTCTGACAACCTTTCACTACATTGTCAGGTGCTAGAGTTATATTTTTAACTTCCTCTTTCAAATTACTAACTTCACTTCTAGCACTGTCTAATTCTCCCTTAATAGATTCAACTCTATCCTGAACTTCTCTTTGAAATACTACTGTTTCCTTTTGATAATTTCTTATTTCCTGTACTTCATTGTTTAATACAATATATTGACTTTTAAAGTCCTGCTGGATAGCCTCAATCATATTTTCTGCCCTTTCAGAATTTGTTTCGATCTCTTTCCTTATTCTTATTTCCAGCTTTTCAGAGGCCAATTTTGATTCTTCTACATGATTTCTCAAATCTTCCCTTAAGTCCTTTATCTCCTGTACTTGATTTTGAGATGTCTCTTTGATCTCCTGCATTTGATTCTCTAATTTAATATTTAAATTTTTATTCACTATTTGATTGTTCTAATTTACTATTTGAGTTTTGGATCTGACTTTTTAACTCACTATTTGATTGTTCTAATTTACTATTTGAGTTTTGGATCTGACTTTTTAATTCACTATTTGATTGTTCTAATTTACTATTTGAGTTTTGGATCTGACTTTTTAATTCACTATTTGATTGTTCTAATTTACTATTTGAGTTTTGTATCTGACTTTTCAATTCACTATTTGATTTTTCTAATTTTTTCAAGAATTCCTCCAATGTATTTTTCATTAATTGATCTGGCTCATTTTCATGTTTTCCCTTTATTATTATGGCTTCTTCTGGGTTAGCTATATCCAAATCTTCCCCTTCCTCTTTTAATTCTACACTAAAATATGGAGTCTGTGTGTCAGGGGATTGTAACTCTTGGAATCCTCCCAAATCCTTAGAAATACTATGATTATCTTTATTTTCACTCATATTAAAATTCTAACTCTTTTAGTATTTAACAGTAATGAAATATTAGCAATGAACTATTAATAAATTTATCGATAAGAAATTATTGACAAGACATCCTGCCTCCATGCCTCTCCTACCAAAAACAATCTACACCAAAAACTATGCTCTGACATTTAATATCCCTAAAGCTCCAACATTAACTACTAAATATGCTCTTTTTTTTTCACATGCTTCTTGGTCCATATAAATCTCATTAGATATTATGTAATATAGCATAAGTGCCAATCACAAGACCAGACAAACAGATCATCATAACTGATAAACTCATTACAGTGTTTTATGGAATTGCCTACAGACCACAACATCATAAACCGACAACTTAATTATTTATTTTTCAGTGGCAAAAGATTAGATCATATAATAGATATTCACATAATATCTTATGGCTAAAACAATTCATTATTGGCAAATATTTTTAATCAATGAATAACTAATCCATTCAAGTGCAAACAATATTAATATTGACTTCAAGAAAAGTTTACTAAATACTTCATGGCCAGCTATAGCCATCAATGGCCCCTGTAGTTGGGCGGCCATTTCTAACCCAATAAGAAATATACCTTCTTTTCTCTTTTTCGAGCTGTATTTTTATTTATTAGTTTATTTGCACTTTTCACCCATGACACTAATTTTTCAGGTTGTTGTTAAGGCAACCAAAATAAAGCAACATATCCATTAATTTTCCAATATGATCTAAAATACTTTTCATATAATACAATTGTACATTCAATTCTCTTAAACCATGCCATGATTGTAATAACAACAATAATTGATCACTTATTAATTTAAAGAATAATTATAATAATATTCATCTCAGGTTTCTTTGTTTCATGTAAGGAAATGCTCGGCAGTATTGTGTTGTCGCATATGACTGGCATTCTGGTCGGCTATAGGAAACATTTATTTTACTTAAATTCAATGTGTCTTCATCTCTCATATCAACTGCTATATTATTTAAAGAGATGATAATTCTATTCAATAATGACGTATAATTTTGAATAACACAGCCCCTTTTTTTTCAGAATCTCAGTCAGAATAATAAAAAGACAAGGGTGCTTTTTGTGTCCTTCCATCATCCATGACAACACAATAATATAACTAAGATTTATTACTTAGACAATTTAACTAAATGGGAATGGAATAATGTGCAACCAAAGTTAATGGTTTGGGAATAAATTCATTTTTTTTTTTACACAAAGGTGAATGTTTAGTCTTAAGTTTTCAACTCCATAAATAATTATCATTAAACTAAAATATAATGACATATTCCGATCTGCTTAACTTTATTTATCTGGTATATTAAGTTTTTAAGAATTTGGAATGATTTCGGACTCAAGAAAAGGTTTTGCAAATATTGTGTAAACACTTATATTTAGCATATAAAAACAAAAAAAAAATGAATCTACAACAAATTTTAACAAGACTATAATTTATTATTATCACAAAAAAAAATATATGAACATTTATTCAATAATCCCATAGTAATACAAAAATATAAAATATAACTGACATTAATCTGTATACTCTTTTGGTTATGGACTAGAGGTTACTACTTCTCCTGTATGCAATCGTATGGATTGATTAACTAAAAGTACATTTCATTACTAATACATTGTTTATTAAATTTTGGTAACCTTGTAGAAGCTTTTATTCAAAATTATTGACTAACTATTTTTTTTTTTAAATGATTAATCCAATCATATGCAATACGCAAAATATTAAATTTATTTCTAATACATTTACTTTATTTATGGTCTTTAATGGGATAACCTATTCTAATTATAGGCCAGTTATCAGAAGTTACACTTACTATCTTACATTGAACTTAATGCTAACTTAAGTTATGATACAAATTTTATTCATATGTATAATTTTAAATATGAGTATTATTTAATTACTAACCAGAATTAAATATTGCATTTGAATGTTCCTTCAGTAAATAAGCGTTTTAAATTACGCAATTTTAATTACTTTCTCCATTGATTTACTTGTCAAATACTAGCAATATTTAGCAGCACAATACAGATATTGATCTTAGTTACTAACGCACTATTTATACTAAAGAGGATCTTGAGGAACTAACACCTCCAATATAACCTTTATCTTGCCGGAACTTTCAAAATTAATCACAATAATCAACACCTTCCATGGTGGAGCTATCTTTATTTTCACATGAGGAATATGGAATAACCACGAAGGTCTGTAGAGTCATCTACTACATTAAAATATTTTGGTGGTTTCTTGCCTCTTACTTGGGCATACAACGAACACACACCAAATACAATCCTCTCCTGGGATTTAAACGAATGAAGCATACTAAATGCTAGATAAATTCTTGATCGTCCTATCTATGAGAATCGATCACTTGGGC
The DNA here is from genome assembly GCA_028023455.1 of Epiperipatus broadwayi. NCBI lineage: Eukaryota > Metazoa > Onychophora > Udeonychophora > Euonychophora > Peripatidae > Epiperipatus > Epiperipatus broadwayi. Next base: position 510,803 of record JAQFVV010012651.1, on the reverse strand, counting down.
TATAAACATACCCGAACATTATATTTAAAATCTTCCTCTCATGGAAAACAAAGCTTTTGGGGAGATCGTTTTTCATCCCACAAAATAAATACATTATAATTGTTACCTATGCGAATATTAAGCATATACCAATGCTATATCTGGGCAGTATAAGTAAATACACTGATTATAATATTCTTATGTTACCGTGTATACTTTGATCAACATCTGAAATCAATGGACATCATAGAATAAAAGTATAATAATTTTAATTTTAATAAAGGAACATTCAAAAATAGTTGGTAGCATCCTATCTTAAACTAAATAAAGTGGATGTGTTATTTAAGAATAATTAGGAATAACTTCCTCAATTAATACAGTATAAATTCGTTTCAAAACTTTAACAAGAAATATTTTGTTATAGCATTTTTTTTTTACTTCTGATAATTTTCAATATTTATTTTACCCCTTAAATATCTAAATATTTTTCTTTTACGTATCTAACATACAAAATTTCTACCTACAATTGTATGTAATAATTAAAACATATTTTATAGATTTTTTCTTTTGTGTTAAATATCAACTTAACCTATAATAATTATATTAAAACATACCTTTGTCATTACAAGGCTATTAAATATCCCTTGACCATACAGACTTTAACCTATGTGATATAACAAAAAAATACATATCATTTATAACTTAGTTTTAAACAATCATTAATTAACAAGTGCATATTCCCTCATTAGAAAATGTTTTTCTGTTGAGCAATTGATCCAGGTGAAGAGCTTTATCCAGTCGTATTTCATGAAGCAAGTTTAAAAACAATAAACGCATGGTATTATTTCCTTTAAATAAAAGTTTTCTCTTATTTCGTGCGTTTAATAAATTAGGTAAAGAAAAATATAGCAGAATTGAAGATTAATTCTTACTTGAATTAAACTGCTACAATTTTGGGATCCATAGAAAATAAAATATACATATTCTAACATAACGAACAGTTGACAATAGATGATAAACATACACAATTCTTTTTTTTTATTATTGACAATATGTGCAATTCATATTATCTAGCTTACTTATGGACGGAAATGCGCAATTTTTCCGAGATTATTCTGATAACAACTGCAGCTGATTTACATGTATAGGAAGTTTTAATAACTCCAACTGATGTGTAATATAATATATCATTTATTTTATCATTAAGTCACTAAGGTATTTGGTTTTGTTCATACTTTAGGAATTATAAATTTTTTTAACGGTAACTTCTCCGTAAGAATGCCCCAATATAACTTTTCCTATATTTACTCTGAGAAAGTTTATATTTTTTTTTTTAAAAAATAAAAATATACAGGTGCATAATTTAATCTTATTTATCATTATTATTATTTCCAGACAATTCTTGGTGAATAAAACATATTTTAACGTATGTAACTACATTACTTGTAAAGGCAGACAATATTAAGAAAGAGCGCGAAAATGTTTTTAGTTGATTTTCCCTGGTTTCAAAATATTTCTTTCAATTATTTTTTTTTTTCTTTCTATACCAAGAAAATAACAATAAATGACATAAAGTTAATAAATAATTAATTTTTTCTTGGAAATCGCTTCTTTTCCTTAATTTAGATATAATATAATTTTTCGTGACTCTTTTAGTTACATCTGTCATTTTTGAACTTTAGCGTGAGACAATAAACTTTTAAGTATAAAAGGTCTTTAAATAGGTAGATGGCAAAGAAAATCAGGATATCTTATCAAAAAAAAAATTAGCTACACATTATATTATTAAAATTTTACTTTGATTACATTTATTTCTGCAAAATAAAATGAAAAAATTGAGTTACCAAATTTCAGCACTGTTCCTTCCTTGAAAACTAAAAGCAGACTATCTTTTTTCAAAAAAAAAATATCCATTATGTAATTGGCTGTCCTGTTTTGTTGTTATTCTTTTTTTTTTTTACTTTAGCGACCTCTTACAGAAAAATAATCATTTGATTATAACATAAACAAAAGAAAGGAAAAACCTATTACAATCATATAGTTTTAGTATTATTTACCTGGATTACAAAGTAATTTGACAATATAAAAAAAATAATAATAAATACATTAAATTAACAATCAGTGTTGTATAATTCTTTAAACATTATTTTTTTCTTTTTTTTTTTTTTTTACAAAAAGAAATTACCAGAAGTTATTGTGCTTTATGATAAGACACTCATCCACTCTCCCCTCTACCCATCCAAAATCAATTACTGTTTAGCTTTTATACCATATTAATTTGCTCTAATTATTAATATCTCAATTAAATTATTCATGTTCTCTCTTTAAAAATGACATTGAGTTATTAAATCTATTAGTTATTCACCCAAAAACATGCCAAAGTGAGTGAATAGCATACTTTATTAGTCAATTATTACTATTGTTATTTTATCTTTTTATTTCTTTAAAGAATAGCATTGTTTTCCTGCAGAAATAATGCCAAGTAAACCAAGTGTCAATAACACTAGGTTACAATATATTATATATATATATATATATATATATATATATATATATATATATATATATATATATATATATATATATATATATATATATATATCTGAATTCAGTTCAGTTCTTTCATATTTTGGTGTCTTTGCTGTTTAATAACTACAGTCAACATGATTCTTTGAGTAGGATTGTGTAAACCATTAAAACACCAGGTGGTCATCTTTTTATTACGCTTACATGAGCTGTTAAAACAGTAGCAAATTTTAACCAAAAATGTATAGGAGGGTTGCTAGAGAGCTACATTAAATCAAAAAGATCCAGGTGTACCACTCCCAGATCCAAAACGCCTCAGTAATAAAAGCCAAATGCTAGAAACTAGTCTGGGAATATTGGATAAGTATTCATTGGATATGGATTATGATGTACAACCTTTTAGTATCTATTGGTCACTAGGTTTGCAGTAAGTGGCAACATTGCTGCTGTTATCTGAATGTCACTTGAAAGGTTTAAATGGAAATAGTATTTATCTAAAAATACTAGATGAGGGAATTAATTCACCATGTAACTATCATTAACTAAGTAGTTTATTTGGCCTATTTGTCAACTAATAAAAATAACTCAATCAAAATCATCATCAATTGGTTGTATTTTATATATAGGTTTACACAGAGTCAAACTCTTCAAATAGCAGTGGTGCTCAGTGCAAGCCATGGTGATCATGTGATGTGTGCATATAAGTTAAAATAGCTTCATGATATATCTTAGTTGCATGCCGACAATATTTCATTTAAATCAAAGCAGGTTAAAATTTGAAAATATTTTTCAGTATAATTTGAGTTCAAGTTTTGCCAGCACCTCCGGTTTAAACTCATTGTATCTATCAATAATGTATGATAAATAATTATAATTAATCAGAAAATAAAACACGATTTCTAAAATCTACCATAATCTATTACTGATTTTTTTTTATAAAACACTTCAATTTATGATTTTCAATCCATATTTAATAATATAATAATAATTTTTAATGAGCACTAAGTAATGTGACTTTCAGAATATAAACCTATTCACTGAACAAGCAAGTCTAAATACACTACTAAGATAATTCGCAAGCTAGATTCCCAAAAAATCACTTTAAAAAATTTAAAAATAATGTGCATCTTCTATTTTATCAATAATATAACAAAAGCTGGGCATTATTTATAAGTTACCTAAATGACTCGTTTGGATCTAGTTTGCAAACTATTTTAGTAAAGGAATGCTGATTTGATATCATGCTGATTTGATATAATACTAAACAGACATAGACATTCCAATGGATCTTGCCAATAGTAATTGAGAATACATTATTTATTAGGGTTGTGAATTGCCATAGGGTAATGGTTTTAAGTATTTCATCTAATTGCAATGCTGTCTTGGTAACAATTGCTTTTATATTCTATTTGTTCATTTCAGCAGGGCAACTATGGTGATGCAATTTCCATGTCATAACCAATTTGGTGCTGGCACTTATATAAATATACAATAAAAATAGAAAATTGGTGATGAATAAGTCTTAACTACTGGTTATTATTTGATAAAAGTTAAATGAATCTTTTAAATCACACTGTTTGTGAGCATGAACAATTTATGATTGAAAAATGAAAGTTAAGCCTGTGTCATCAGACCTTTCAAATATCTGATAATTTGAAATTAAAACCTTTTTATTGATATTTTAGATAACATAAAATATAATTGGATGATAAAAATAAATAGCATATTGAGTTCTCTCAGTTTTTCACTAGATGAGACTGATGTGAGAGTTATGAGATATCTTTATCAGAAAGCTCTGCTTTAAACCACTTAAACATTACATGATCAACTCTCCATGAAGTAGTGCCTTTCAGTGACTCTCCATGAGGTAGTGCCTCTCAGTGGAAGCCAGATCAAAATGCTTCTCACTGAGGAAAGCCACAAGCTACAAATTATTCTGGGAATATTGGATGAGTAAGCACTAGATAGGAATATTATGCACAAGGCTTTTGGCATTCATTGATTACTCTGGTTTGCACTGAGTGGCACTGGAAAATTTTGCCTGTTTTAAGGTACTGCTTTCCAATCATACATCATTCTTATCTTTAAAATTACTTTTTCACATGCACATACAACAACAACCCTTACTAGACAACATAATAGCGTTCAGTATAAAACTCACCATTCTTTTCAGACTTTAGTTTATAAATTTCTATTTAATCTTTATCCTTACATTTGGCAATAGTGAATCACTTTATCTAAAATTAGATAAGAAAATAAATGCTATTGCCCTTATTTCCAGTAGTTTCATAAGAAGATCATCAACCAGAATCAGCCACGAAACCTTATACTCTCCAATTCAGGTGCACTAGGAACTGCACCAAACTATGCAGGAAACTATATAAAAATAATGAGAGACAACCCTATATATATTCAGAAACTTTTGTAGCTGCTTGAGATTTGGTTACAGAATTTTTGGGTTGTTTTTTTTACTTACGTCCTAAAAATAGATTAATTTTAAAAATATAGTTTTTTGAAAATAAAGATAGTACATTATCATCTTTGAATTATAATTTTCCTTCACAAATTTTTATTGAATTTTCCACAATAAATGTAAATAGACTTTATATTCTAGTTTAATAGTATTATGTAATGGAACTTCATATTAATCCACAAAATATAACTGTTAATTAGTCATAGTTACTTTAAAACATAAAAGTCTCTATACGGTTTTATTGTATATAACCAAAATATTGTCACTTGAGCAATTATTATAATGCTTTTTAGGAGCAAATCCTTTATAAGCCTACTCTGCTTCTGCCATCTATTGTAGGCTTGAGAAATCAATAAATGCTATATGGTAGTGTTTATTAAATCTCTTTTTATTGCTAGCCTATCCACATCTTTAGATAGCTTTTTATTAATGAAGAGTTTTAGATCTGAAATGAATATTTGTAGATGTTCTGGATCTAGTTTCATCCAGTCAGAAACTTTTATTCTGTAAAAAAATGAAGGATGCCAAAATATATAGATATTGAATTGAGATGTGATCTATGTGACTATGATAAAACTGAGAGTTGGCATCAATATATCAAGATCTAAAATCCAGTGCATAAGTTCAACTTATAAAAAGTCCTTACTAGCCATAAATTATCCTGGAGATATAAATATGTCTACACTGGATAAAAATTAATAAGACAACTGCCTACCATCTACTAATTACTCAAGTTTGCACTAGATAGTGGAACAGAACAAGAGTTTCCTTCTTAAATTGTTTTTGTAGCAATGAAAATGGTTGATCAAACATCTAAAAGATTTATGGGTTAATTGCCAGTTGAGGAAAGTAAATCCAAAATGTTTGCTTCATTGTCTCACTTTATGACCTACCAAACGACTCACCATACAATTATTTTATTTTATAATAGATATTAGCAGAATTTATTTTTTCAGCTGTCCTTGATCCCCACTCGTATCTTTCAAAATATGTGACGAAGTTATATATGACGAAGTTCTTCATGGTTTGTATAAGTTGTGAATGACTTTACCTTTATAGATTTCCGTATAGCAAAAACAGTAAATGTATATAAATTAGTGAGTTGGTCAGTATTATGAAAGATCGTTTATTTTCCAAATATCTAAAGTGACTGATTAAGTTTTAATTCCAGAAACTTTATATCTGACACTCCATTATCACATTAACTTTTATATATGACCTGAATTAAACTGTGAAGCTAAAAGAACTAAATAAGTTGAGACATTTCAGCATTTTCTTTCACGGCATCAATTTCACTTATAATTTATGAAAGAAATCGCAAAACTGAGATTTTTAATTATATTGCAAAATAATTACAATGTATGGCATATTGTTATCGTTTATTATAAAATAATAGCACTGTTTAAGGTTCTAACAGGATCGTTATCAACAAGGGAATATTCACATAAATGGAAATATCTGGATGATTTAATCTGCAAATTATGTAAAAAAGGCATAAAAAATATTAGGCCTCTATTAATTAAATGAAAATGCCTACAAGCAGAAGGGATACAAGAAATGAAGTTGTGAAAGAAAAAATATAAACAAAGTGATTATACAGAAAGTGGATTTTTGTTTTTTCTGCTGGGTCTAGAAAAAGATAAGTAGGATTTAGATATAAAGGCCATAGAGTTGACAAAGATAATGTTGTGGAAATATATAAAGCAGGATAAAGAAAAATATTGGGGGGAAAAAGTGGGAAAGGGAAGAGAAAGTGGCTAACATATTTCTCTGGCAATAGTGACTGTAAAATTTGTGTCTCTGAAAAAGAAGAAGGCATAGTGCATCAATCATATATGAAAAGAAAGAATATAAAAGAAAGACATATAATAATTACAAAATGATGAGGAAAAAAGTTTAACTAAAAAAAAAAAATAAAAAAAAATTAAAAAAAAATTTATAGATATAAAAATGATGTTAGATGTGAAGGAAAGAATAATCACAAAGATAAAAGCTTACAGTAATGGAAATATTAATTTTTCCAGAAAAAGAATTGAATAAAGCAGAGAAGAAATTGAAAAGCAGAAAGGCATGTGGCTTAGATGAATGGGCAGCAATGATGGTGTTTTATTTCGGAAATAAGGCAAAATTAAGTCTATTATCATGTTTTAATGAGAAGCAACAAAAGACAGAATTTGCAGATAGCTAAAATAATACAAGAGCAAGACTATTATTTAAAGGAAAGGGTAAAGACCACAGATAACTTAAACAATTATAGACCAACAGTGGTAACATAAGAGTTATATAAAGTTTTTGCATGTATAGTGGCTGGAAGAATGGAAAAAGATTGGAAGAAAATAATATAGTGAGAGAAATGCAAAGCAGTTTTAGATTGGATATGCATAAAGGAAATAGTGTATTTGTAGTCACACAACTTATAAATATGAGTAGGAATATAGGTAAAAAGTTACATGTGGTGGTTTATAATTAGGAATAGATTATGGGTAATTTAAGTAAATTTGGTAATGAGAAGAACTTTAGTGGGTATTATGAAGGGATTTTATGAAAATAATTACTCTCAAATAAGAAATATAGAATAAGAATTAAAAATGGAGTGGGACTAAGGAAAGGATGCCTTATGTCACTTATTTTGCTTTTGTTACATTTGAGAGAAATGGAAAAGCAATAGAAAGAATATGGTAGAGATACCATTAATAGATGGCAAAGGAGTGTATATACTATCAGGTCTTATATTTACTGATATCTTCCTGGGCACAGAAAGTAGAAAAGATATTGAAGCTATTCTGAAGACATGCCCAAAAGTGGATAAAGAGATGGGGATTAAATTGATGGAAGAAAAATCAAAAATAATGCTGATAAATGCTGGGGGAAAAAGATAAAAAAAATTATTGGAGAATATAAAGTTAAATGTGGTGAATCATCATCAACTATTATTAATCCACTGCAGGATGATGGTGTCTCCAAGTTTAGTCCATCTCTGAACTATACGTTCTCTTCTACACTTCACCCATGCATACTTTGTTATTTCATCCATCCATGTCACATGTTGTCTGGTTCTGTGTCTTTTACAATCTCTTGGAATCCATTTTAAGATTTCAATTGTTCATCTATTATCATCTCTTTTAAAATATGTCCACCTCAACTCCACTTCAATCTTAATTTTTTCACTGAGGTCAGTAACACCTGTTTGTTCTCTTACCGATACATTGTGTTTTCGATCTCTTCTTGTTACTTCCCAACATGAATTTATCCATACTTTTTTGAGTTGTCCAGAGTCTCTGTATTGCTCTTGTATTAAGAATCCAAGTCTCAGATCCATAAGTAAGAACTGATCAAACACATTTATTAAAAACTTTTTCTTTAAAACACATAGGCATATTTCCTTTTAGATCAAGTCATTTCTACAAAAGCACTCCAACCAAGTTTAATTCTATGATTAATTTCATCCATTATGCTTCGATCTCTATTAATAATCTGATGAAGGTATTTGTAACTGTTAACGTCTTCTAATTAATCATAATCAATCATTATGTTCATATTTGGAGCAAAGCAATTAAACATTTTTTAGTCTTTTTAACATTTATTTTTAATCCTAATTTTCTACTTTCATCTGATAACTCCTGCCACATTTTTTGTAGCTCTTAAGCATTATTTGTAAAAACAACTATATCATCGGCAAACTCTAAATGACTTAAATAATCTCTATTTACTTTCACTCCTTTAGTTTCCCATTTTAATCCACAAAATCTTTCTTGAACACTGCTGTAAAACATTTTGGAGATATGGAGTCACCTTGTCATACACCTTTATCAATATTGACTTTCCCAGTATCATTATGTAATCTAATTGTTGCTGTTGCATTTTTATAAATATTCTTTAAAATATGACCATATCCTGGATCTATACCTTGATGAGTCCATGCTTTAATCACTGAAGAAATGCTTATAGAATCAAATGCCTTTTCATAATCTACAAATCCATGACATAAAGTCAATACATATTCATATGTCTTTTCTATAACTTCTCTCAATACCTGAATATGATCTACTATAGTAAAAGTACTTTGAAATCCAGCTTATTCCCTCAGTTGGTGGAAATCGAATGTTCTTTGCAGACGAGTTGTAATGATCTGGGTAAAAATGTTGTATAAAACTGATAAAAGGCTGCTAGGTTTGTAATTTCTAATATCTTCTTTATTATTTTTTTTAAATATTAATATTATTACTGCATTCTTCCAATTATCTGGTACATCTTTATCATTTAGATATATAGTATATAACTTTGCTAAAATTTCTATTTCTTCGCCTGCTTCTAATTCCATCATCCTTTTTTCATACCTTTAATTGCATGTTTCATGTTCTCATTTAAAATTCAGGGCAATTCAGAAGATGTAATAGAAATAGGATGTACTTGTTCTTTATTATTACATAATTCTTGATAAATGTCTTCTAGCCATTTCATAATGTCATGCCTCTTTTTACTAATAATTTAGTCTATTTTTCTTATTGCACATATAAGTTTTTTACCAATACCAAACTGGTGTTTTACATTGTTGAGACTTTTATTTTCTTTTACAGCTTTCCTTGCTAGTTCACAGTTATAGTTTTTTATATCATTTTCAACTCTTTTCCATACCATTTTACAAAATTTGAGATATTCAATCCTTTTTAATGCATCATTTCTGTATATTATCATATTCCTTATTTTCTTCATAAATTCTCTAGTCTCGGAAAATTTTTATTGTTCAATTGCTGCTTTTTTCTACCAGCTATTTTTGTTACGGTTTTTAAAACTGTATCAGTTATTTTCATATTAATTTTATTTGAATCTGAATTATGTTCAAAATCTACTAATACTTGAAACCAATTTGTAAGTTCTAATTTAAATTCATTAGAACGTTTCTGAAGATTAGGAATATCAACTATAAATATTGTTTATTTTAATAATTTTTCTCTCTCTAGTTTTGCATTAACACGTATCTTACATCTTACTAATTGATAATCACTTCCTGTGTTAAATTTATTAAGCACATTACAATCTTGAAATATGTATTTTCTGTTAGTCAAAATATAATCCAATTCTGCTGTACATTCATTGGGATGCTTTGATGTCCAATTCCTTTTAACATTTTTCTCAAAAAAATAATTCATAATATAAAGTTTTTCTTTTTCAGCAAACTTCACTAGTCTACATCATCACTCATTTTTATTCCCATAACCAAAATTAACTACAACACTTTTAGCTTTCATTTGTTAACCAATTCTAGCATTAAAGTCTCCCATAACAATTTTTAAATGTTTATTCTGAGGAAAAGCCTTTTGGACGTCCATATAAAAATCTTCTACAACTTCATCACTATGAGAACTTGTTGGGGCATAAACCTGCTATTAAGTTGCATAACTAATCTCCCCACTCTGGCTGATACATCATCAATCTACAAAATGTTCTTCCACATTTTATTTATAATGAATTCTACCCCACATGTATTTTTCAATATTTGTGCCTTTATAATAGAGTACATGTCCACTATTTAAATCAGTTGTCTCTTCACCTTTTCTTCTAACTGCACAAAGTTCAATAATGTCCCATTTAATAGAAGACAGTTCTAATTTTTGGAATCTTTCTTCACTTGAAAGTGATCTGCAGTTGTATGTACCTAAATAAAAAATCATTATCAAATGGCAGTGTGAAATCAGCGGATTCATAGCACCTTCCATCTTTGGCCACCAACCTGCCCTGGTTGGTGACTTTACAGCCTCCTTGAAATAAGTACCTCAATTTATTTTTGTCATAAGATGTATATATCTATTGGGAAAATATCATTTACCCAAACATTTATTCTGCTTTATCAGTCAACTGAGAAGGAAGACCAAGGTGTTTCTTGATCTTAAACTCAGCAGTAAAACGCCAATAAACTCACCATGCTGGCTAGTGCATGTTGGTGAGCATCCCATCCATGTTCATATACTATATGAATAATCACATAGTACTAACAGGTGCAAAGACAAGAATGTATGGAGTGGACATTAGGAATTTGCCCTGCTCAGTTCCTTTATGGCCTCCAAAAAAAATCAAAGGGTCTCTTTTTAGTTAATATCAAACTCCTTTCTGCAGCCATGTGATGAATAGGTATAACTATTTGGGAATTTTTTTAATTAAACAGAGAAATTGCTTAGATGAATGGGGAAAAAGAAGATAAATAAAGCAAAAAAAAAGAACTGATTAAAATAAAATTACCAGTGTTTACATATAATAAGTATGATGTAACAAGAATTGTAAGGAAAAAAGTGGCAGTAGCAGAGTTAACTTCTGGTAATGATGCATTATGTATTAGTAAATGGGTGTTAGATTACTTAGAAAAAGTACAAAGGGAAGTAGGATGGCATGCATTAGATGCAGATGTGGGGACAGCAAAGTAGACAATTCAAGGAGAACTCTGATGGTCAAGCTTATATATGAAAGATGCAAAAAGCAAAATGAAAAATGTTTGCAATTTTGGATAGTAAGAGAATAGCCAAGTTAGAACTTAATTGGATTATGAGTAAAGAACAGACAACAAGATGGGTGAAAAAGGTAATACAACATGCTGAATATTTGGTTAAAGTCTTTATGTCAACATACTTGTACAAGAAGTGGGATGATTGTGTTAGGAGAAATTTCGAGTGCTATAGTGGCAAAAAATGAAATAAAAGAATAGATAGATGCATTAACAAAAATAGGGAGTTGGAGATATGGAAACTAGTATGAAGAGCAAAAGAAGTTTAAATATATATAGAAGTAAATAAAATATTGGGTGTGAGTTAATTTTACAATAATAGCAAAGAAATTAGTTTACTGTTTATGGATGAACAGAATCACTAGTAGCGAGGGAATATACACATAGATGGAAGAATGTGGGTAATTTAATCTGTTCATCATATAAGGAAGGCATGGAAAATATTAGGTATCTGTTAATTGAATGTAAATGCTTACAAGCAAAAAAAGTACAAATAATAATGTTGTGAGAGAATACAGCTAAACAAAGTGATTATATAGAAAATGATTTGTTGATTTTTATGCGGGGTTTTGAAAAAAATAAGAAGGATCTAGATATAAAGTTCATAGGGTGGACAAATATAATCTTGTAAAAATAAGATGGAGCAGAATAGAAATGAATATGTGAAAAATTTAGAGTGAGAAAGGGAAAGGAAAGGTAAGATGGCTAACAGGTATTTCTGGACATAATGGCTGAAAGATGGCTGACTCCAAAAAAGAATAAGCCATAGTGCATCACATTATATGCATGTAACTATTAAAAGTAGTAGAAATTGAATGATAGAGCTTTTTTTCAATTTTTTTATCTAGATGTTCACTACCTTGTTGATTCTTAGTTTCACAGCTGTTGTTCTTGCAGCTCCTTTTAATGCACACCTTGATTCTTATTGGCTCAAGTGGAAAAATCAGCATGATAAAAAATATGTAGTAAATGAAGATGACAATCTCCAGTGAATGATCTGGGAAAAAATCTTCAATACATTAACCTTCACAACTTGGAAACTTCATTAGATCTACATTGTTTCACTTTGGCCATGAGTAAATTTGGAGACATGGTAAGTTCCATTATTCATTATTTAAAGGTTTAAGCTGTTTTTGCTTTTTTTAAATGTATATTTTTATAAATATAAAAAAAGCTATTGAGAAAATTTGTTAGATTTCTATATTCAATTTTTACTAATAGTTTTTTAATTTATTATATATATATTGTGCCAATGCCAAATTGGCACATGTATATAAAATAATTTTGTCTGAAAAAAATTATTAAAATCTTTCGTAAAAGAGTGTGAAATAAAAGTTATAAAAAATCGGAAGTTTCTTTAAATGTAAATGCAGTTTGTTTTCGTGAAAATAAGATTTAAAAATCAGAGAGTTCTTAAAATTAAAACTTACAATTAAAGAGGAGAGGGGGGGTTTTGTTTAGAAAAGATAAAACTAAGAGTTTCATAAAAAGTTAAAATTATTAAAATATAAAAAAAAGAAAAATCTCTTTTCATTCCAGTTTATTATATAGATTATATTAGTGCGTGCGAATGTAAACAAAAGTATGCATGTAAGAATAATATATAAAAAAAAATGAATAAAGAAATGAAATGTATTTCAAAAGAAACACAGTGGTGGACTGCTAATTAAAGATATGAAAACAACACAGTTTAAAATAGCTACTACTAATAAAATATTCAATCGAAAAACACGTTGTCATAATAATTAATCTAAAGGAATTTCGACAACACGTATTGCCGGAGGATATTAAAACAAAAACACGTCGCAGGTATAAATAGACTTTTTTTCGTTTATCAGACATTTTTTCAGTTGGAGTTTGAAATTCAGTCTAGTTTTACTGTGTCAGTTTACAGAAATGCAGTGCTGAAAAGCTTTTGGAAATATACGCTTGTGCTCCAGCCTTTTTAGTCCAATAAGATCATCAAAACCTGCCTGAGAAATAATGTCTGGATAACAACACAGAAACCCTCCGTCCAAACGTGCAGCTGTCTCCAAGAAGAAACCAACGGATTACCATAAATTCTCTTCCATAAACAAAATCTAACCGGTTAGATACAATCCATCAGAAGCAGCAGAAGTAGCCACCGACAAGGAAAAAAAATCCTAGGTATCTGTTTTATTATTATTTACAAGTAGTAGTCACCACTGTAATCCGTAAATATTGAAGATTAACATTATATGAACTCTATCATACATAAAAGGAACTATTGATGTGTGTGCGTGAGTTTCAAATGTTATTAATGCTTTATTATTATTTTTTTTGCGAATGAGAGTTAATTAAATGTCTAAGATTATGTTGCCTTGTTCATGAAATATCCTATCATATGTTAATTTAAAAAAATGTGCGTGCGCGAAATTTGGATTTATAAAATGTTTAGAATGCGTTTATGTTGGTTAGTAAATTATATTTAAACTTAATTGATGTTGATTGAAATAAATTATTTTTAAATTTAAACTTGATCTGTCGGTCAATTCTTTTTATCAATATCTTATTAGCAATAAATATCATTGATTAAAATTAGACTGGGCTGGTTAAGGGATTTGTTTCGAGCGCTGGATTATGAGCCTACTACCCGAATATGTTAGTCTTCAGACTAGCTGGCGCCCCGGGGTTTACCCCGAAACAAATAAAGTATTTGGATGGTAGGGGTTTGAATCTAGCAGCCGAGATGGGCCATTGTTGATAGTTAAAGCTATTAATAAGATCTTCCATTTTGCTCGAACGTGCCGGTTCGTTCACCTAACCTTTATAATATTATAAATGTATTGTGAGGGAGTTTGAAACCGGCCAAAAGAAATATATACGTATAAGTAGGTGGTTTCAGCGGTTCGACCCGGTACATAAATGGCTTTACCCAACGTTTGGGGCTGAACCTAAGAAATAACAGTAAATAAATGTTTGTGTTTCTTGTTTAAAAATAAAAACCTTAAAGAAATCTAAATTACGTAGGTAAAAGTGTATTAAATTAAAAATAAAAAAAGAATTGACCGAAATTTTTTTTTTCTTACTTCTGTAAATGAAAAGAGATTTTGTGCTATTTACGTTCTGTTAATAAATGACAGTTGGGTGTTTGGGCGGAGTTAAAGCATTAAGATCGGGTAGGATAAACGGACAAAGGAGGGCTGAGTCAGCGTGTATTTCTAGTTTAGAAATAAATAAATAAAATAGTAATTAGTAAACTTATTAAAAGAAAATACGGTATCAAAAATAATATAAAAAAGTAAAGTTTAAAATTATAAAGATGACAAGAAGTAAACCTAAAATGGAGAATCAAGGTAAAAAAACAGACAATGTTCCCAGCGAGGAACAAAATAAAACCGAAACTAGTGAAATAGAAAAGGTCCCCAGTGAAGAAAAAATAGAAATTCAAACGAAAGAAGTAGAGAATGCGTCAAGTGAGCAACAAAAAGAGGAAGACAAAAAAGAGGTTGAGCAAAAAGAAGAGAAAAGGGAAATCATAGCTTTACTAAACAGCATGTTTGAAAAACAAAAAGAAACAGCAGAAGAATATAAAAAAATAGCTGAAGAGCTTAAAGACCAAAATAATGAAATGAAGAGTAAATTGGAAGGGCAAGCTGAAATGCTTGAAAAGCTAAAGGACCGGATCGAAACGGGCCAGAATAAAATAAAAGAAGAAATTAGGGAAGAAATAGTTGAAATTAAAACACAAGTAGAGAATAAAATAGAGACTGCTTACCAAGCAATAGAAAAAAATAAGATAGAAGATAGAAAAATAATTGAAGAAATAAAAGTTGAAGTTACGAATTTAACTGTGAAAGTAAATCAAATAAATCGTAGTCAAAATAGCCCACAGACTGAAATAGAAAGTAAAGCAGAACAGGATAGTGCTAACACAGAGAAAAAAATAGATCAAGAAATAGAAGAGAGACATAAGTTCAAGTTAGAAAATAGCGTAGAAAAGTTTTCACAAAAATTTAAAAAGGTTAATGTAAAAGTTCGTAGTTGTTTTAAACATAGATTTAAAACAAAGAGAAAGCGTAAAAAAAAATATTCACGGTTAGAAAAAATACGGAGGTCTGTGAAGCTTAAAAATTTTCTAATTTACAAGGAAAAAAATAAAACGGAAAGAAAAAGAGATAAAATAGATTTTAATCCAGAGATAGAAGTGAGAATATGGAGTATAATTTATGTTAGTGAGTTAGTAGAAAGAAAGAAGGAACCACCGGACATAGTTTAAAAGTTAGTAATCGGGCGGAATAGTAAAGGAAATAAACAAAAAGGACCGGAAATGGACAATGAACTCGAATATGATTATTCTAACGTCAATAATTTGTTAAATTTAAATCTGAAACTTCTATTTAAAATTAAAATAATAAATCAAAAATAAATGAATGATGATAAATTAAAGTTAATCTTAGTAAATATATAATTCGGTGCTGATTTAGTATGCGCTCACGGCCGCCATTTTGAATTACAAGAACCACCCAAACCATGCTGAAACATCCAACCGATAAATGACATCGATCAAAATGGCCATTTTCGTAGAAAAAAAAAAACCAAAAATCGGAATTTTCATATAAAAAAAAAAAAACAATCACGTGACCAAAATATTATAACACAAAAATCGCAATTTTCATAAAAAAAAAACCAAAATCGGAATTTGTCATAAAAAAAAAAAAAGCCAATCACGTGACTAAAATATTATAACAAAAAATCGCAATTTTCATAAAAAAAATCACGTGATTAAAATATTAAAACACAAAAATCGCAATTTTCATAAAATAATCACGTGATTAAAATATTAAAACACAAAATCGTATATGCCAAAAGATTATAACTTATGAAATCTGAATGCTAAAAATGGTAAAAAATAATGATGAAAAGATTTTAAGCAATAATTATGTTTTCATTCACTTACAGAAATGGAATCACGAGACCAAAAAGGCGGTAAAGATCTTGAATACACGTTTACTCCTAATCAATATGATGACTTAAAATTGATAGATTTAAAATACGAATTATACTATATGCTAAAAGATTGTAACTTATAAAATCTGAATGCTAAAAATGGTAAAAAATAATGATGAAAAGATTTTAAGCAATAATTATGTTTTCATCCACTTACAGAAATGGAATCACGAGACCAAAAAGGCGGTAAAGATCTTGAATACACGTTTACTCCTAATCAATATGATGACTTAAAATTGATAGATTTAAAATACGAATTATACTATATGCTAAAAGATTGTAACTTATAAAATCTGAATGCTAAAAATGGTAAAAAATAATGATGAAAAGATTTTAAGCAATAATTATGTTTTCATTCACTTACAGAAATGGAATCACGAGACCAAAAAGGTGGTAAAGATCTTGAATACATGTTATCTACATCAATCTTTTTAAAAAAATCATTTTAGTTTATTAAACCATTTACTTCTCCTAATCAAAATCTGAATTCTAAAAATGTTAAAAAATAATGATGTAAGAAAGATCAGTGGTTGCTAGTTTCAATTTTAGTTTGCGAGCTTATCAAACATATAACGGTACCCACATAACTTATAAAATCTGAATGCTAAAAAGTAATGATGTAAGAAAGATCGGTGGTTGCTAGTTTGAATTTTAGTTGGCGAGTTTATCAAACATATATGAACTAAAGGATATGAATTTTTAAACAGAAAAAGTGAAGGAAAAATTGATAAAAAATAAAAACCCACATGTTCAATTATAACTTCTACTTACCAGAAATTCTTGCTTTGTCCCACATAGATACTGTTTGAATTTCGTCTCCTAATGTCAAAATGGCGTCTACTCTTGATCGCGTGAGATTCACACAGGCTGAAGAAATCTATAATTTGCATTGATACGTCGAACTCTTGAAATCGAGACAATCCCTATTTATTTACATGCAAGTGATTTTTATCATCAAAAAATGAACACAGAAACATGTTTAAAGAAAATAAATACATTTTATTATTAATTACAATTATTTACTTTAAAATTCTTTAGGTTTTTAAAAATCTTTATTGTTTTGTTTAATTACTTTAAAATATGTAAATTTTATATATTTAAAGAAATAGAAATAAAAACTCAGCGTTGTTGACATGTGCTCATATGCGACTTGAAAATGTCTATAAAAGACACTTTTGTTTCAAAATCTTTAGATTTTTAAAAATCTTTATTCCTCATGTTAAAAAAATGCCACGTCGTAATACATACACTAAAAAAAAAAAAAAAAACAAATAAATAAAAATGTATTGATTATTTCAAATGTAAAAGTTATTTACTTTTAAATAAGATAAACACTAACCTTTTCACCGTCAGTAAGAATCTTTAGCATCTTTGAGAAATTTAATAAATGTATCGCTCTCATTTAGATGCTTTTTATCCATCCGCCAACAAATTGAGTCTAGATGGGATTGTAAAAGATCCGGTGTCGTCCCTCTCATTTTTTTTAATATTTTAACTTTGGCTTCTAGCCATGATCGCTCAATAGATTGGGTATGAGCGCCTGTTACCGGATTGACATAATTTTGTTGGTGGTTGACGGTGAAATGTTGAAACCCTCTATCTTTCAGGTCTGCATAGGCTGGCCACTCATCTGAATGAATGACAGAGCCAGCCGTGCATTCCCTCTCAATAATGGGAATCAACGTAGCTTTGTCACGACGTGGCACTACAAAATAGCGACAATCGGTACCCTTTTTTAGTCCGAACACCCAGGGTCCATCAATTCGAGCCCCGTGGTTTTTTTTGTTAATTAGGGTTACCGATGTATCCTTGGAGGTACATGGATGATCGCCACTTAGGAGTCTTCCCCTATTATATTTTCTTCGGCCAGCAAATCTAGCTTCATCTATCTGAACTGGTTCTTCTTCTGTTCCTACTAACTGTCCTTTCTTCTTAACTGCTCGGGAACACACTTCCCTGCAAAAGTTAAACCAGTCTACAATTGTAGGCATAGATTTGCTGGCCATCTTCGCTGCTAGTCTAGTTGGCATATCTAGAATGAAAAAAAAAACAAGCTCCATAATTTCACGTATGGTCAATCGGCTTGCAATCCTACCACTTGCATCTACATAGTGGAAAAACGGATTGCCTGTACGAATCGATCTAGTAGTATGGCAGTGGGAGCACCGCATCGTGGGGACCCAGTCACCCTTCCGATTCTTCCTTCGTTTTTCAACCATGACATCGCCACACTTTGCGCAAGGCTGCTTACTCTCTTCATCATTGAGAAGATCATTATCCCGCAAAAACGTAACGGCTTGATTTTCGTTAGAGATAATATTGTAATAAAAGTTTTGCAAAGCCATGTTAGTTAGGAGATGCACTTTGGTTACTAAAGACCAAAGATTTTGAAACAAAAGTGTCTTTTATAGACATTTTCAAGTCATATGATCACATGTCAACAATGTTGAGTTTTTATTTCTATTTCTTTAAATATATAAAATTTACATATTTTAAAGTAATTAAACAAAACAATAAAGATTTTTAAAAACCTAAAGAATTTTAAAGTAAATAATTGTAATTAATAATAAAATGTATTTATTTTCTTTAAACATGTTTCTGTGTTCATTTTTTGATGATAAAAATCACTTGCATGTAAATAAATAGGGATTGTCTCGATTTCAAGAGTTCGACGTATCAATGCAAATTATAGATTTCTTCAGCCTGTGTGAATCTCACGCGATCAAGAGTAGACGCCATTTTGACATTAGGAGACGAAATTCAAACAGTATCTATGTGGGACAAAGCAAGAATTTCTGGTAAGTAGAAGTTATAATTGAACATGTGGGTTTTTATTTTTTATCAATTTTTCCTTCACTTTTTCTGTTTAAAAATTCATATCCTTTAGTTCATATATGTTTGATAAACTCGCCAACTAAAATTCAAACTAGCAACCACCGATCTTTCTTACATCATTACTTTTTAGCATTCAGATTTTATAAGTTATGTGGGTACCGTTATATGTTTGATAAGCTCGCAAACTAAAATTGAAACTAGCAACCACTGATCTTTCTTACATCATTATTTTTTAACATTTTTAGAATTCAGATTTTGATTAGGAGAAGTAAATGGTTTAATAAACTAAAATGATTTTTTTAAAAAGATTGATGTAGATAACATGTATTCAAGATCTTTACCGCCTTTTTGGTCTCGTGATTCCATTTCTGTAAGTGAATGAAAACATAATTATTGCTTAAAATCTTTTCATCATTATTTTTTACCATTTTTAGCATTCAGATTTTATAAGTTACAATCTTTTAGCATATAGTATAATTCGTATTTTAAATCTATTAATTTTAAGTCATCATTTTGATTAGGAGTAAATGTGTATTCAAGATCTTTACCGCCTTTTTGGTCTCGTGATTCCATTTCTGTAAGTGAATGAAAACATAATTATTGCTTAAAATCTTTTCATCATTATTTTTTACCATTTTTAGCATTCAGATTTTATAAGTTACAATCTTTTAGCATATAGTATAATTCGTATTTTAAATCTATCAATTTTAAGTCATCATATTGATTAGGAGTAAACGTGTATTCAAGATCTTTACCGCCTTTTTGGTCTCGTGATTCCATTTCTGTAAGTGAATGAAAACATAATTATTGCTTAAAATCTTTTCATCATTATTTTTTACCATTTTTAGCATTCAGATTTTATAAGTTACAATCTTTTAGCATATAGTATAATTCGTATTTTAAATCTATCAATTTTAAGTCATCATATTGATTAGGAGTAAACGTGTATTCAAGATCTTTACCGCCTTTTTGGTCTCGTGATTCCATTTCTGTAAATGAATGAAAACATAATTATTGCTTAAAATCTTTTCATCATTATTTTTTACCATTTTTAGCATTCAGATTTTATAAGTTACAATCTTTTAGCATATAGTATAATTCGTATTTTAAATCTATCAATTTTAAGTCATCATATTGATTAGGAGTAAACGTGTATTCAAGATCTTTACCGCCTTTTTGGTCTCGTGATTCCATTTCTGTAAATGAATGAAAACATAATTATTGCTTAAAATCTTTTCATCATTATTTTTTACCATTTTTAGCATTCAGATTTTATAAGTTACAATCTTTTAGCATATAGTATAATTCGTATTTTAAATCTATTAATTTTAAGTCATCATTTTGATTAGGAGTAAATGTGTATTCAAGATCTTTACCGCCTTTTTGGTCTCGTGATTCCATTTCTGTAAGTGAATGAAAACATAATTATTGCTTAAAATCTTTTCATCATTATTTTTTACCATTTTTAGCATTCAGATTTTATAAGTTACAATCTTTTAGCATATAGTATAATTCGTATTTTAAATCTATCAATTTTAAGTCATCATTTTGATTAGGAGTAAACGTGTATTCAAGATCTTTACCGCCTTTTTGGTCTCATGATTCCATTTCTGTAAATGAATGAAAACATAATTATTGCTTAAAATCTTTTCATCATTATTTTTTACCATTTTTAGCATTCAGATTTTATAAGTTACAATCTTTTAGCATATAGTATAATTCGTATTTTAAATCTATCAATTTTAAGTCATCATATTGATTAGGAGTAAACGTGTATTCAAGATCTTTACCGCCTTTTTGGTCTCGTGATTCCATTTCTGTAAATGAATGAAAACATAATTATTGCTTAAAATCTTTTCATCATTATTTTTTACCATTTTTAGCATTCAGATTTTATAAGTTACAATCTTTTAGCATATAGTATAATTCGTATTTTAAATCTATTAATTTTAAGTCATCATTTTGATTAGGAGTAAATGTGTATTCAAGATCTTTACCGCCTTTTTGGTCTCGTGATTCCATTTCTGTAAGTGAATGAAAACATAATTATTGCTTAAAATCTTTTCATCATTATTTTTTACCATTTTTAGCATTCAGATTTTATAAGTTACAATCTTTTAGCATATAGTATAATTCGTATTTTAAATCTATCAATTTTAAGTCATCATTTTGATTAGGAGTAAACGTGTATTCAAGATCTTTACCGCCTTTTTGGTCTCATGATTCCATTTCTGTAAATGAATGAAAACATAATTATTGCTTAAAATCTTTTCATCATTATTTTTTACCATTTTTAGCATTCAGATTTTATAAGTTACAATCTTTTAGCATATAGTATAATTCGTATTTTAAATCTATTAATTTTAAGTCATCATTTTGATTAGGAGTAAATGTGTATTCAAGATCTTTACCGCCTTTTTGGTCTCGTGATTCCATTTCTGTAAGTGAATGAAAACATAATTATTGCTTAAAATCTTTTCATCATTATTTTTTACCATTTTTAGCATTCAGATTTCATAAGTTATAATCTTTTGGCATATACGATTTTGTGTTTTAATATTTTAATCACGTGATTATTTTATGAAAATTGCGATTTTTGTGTTTTAATATTTTAATCACGTGATTTTTTTTATGAAAATTGCGATTTTTTGTTATAATATTTTAGTCACGTGATTGGCTTTTTTTTTTTTTTTTTTATGACAAATTCCGATTTTGGTTTTTTTTTATGAAAATTGCGATTTTTGTGTTATAATATTTTTGTCACGTGATTGTTTTTTTTTTTTTTATATGAAAATTCCGATTTTTGGTTTTTTTTTTTTATGAAAATTGCGATTTTTTGTTATAATATTTTAGTCACGTGATTGGCTTTTTTTTTTTATGACAAATTCCGATTTTGGTTTTTTTTTTATGAAAATTGCGATTTTTGTGTTATAATATTTTGGTCACGTGATTGTTTTTTTTTTTTTATATGAAAATTCCGATTTTTGGTTTTTTTTTTCTACGAAAATGGCCATTTTGATCGATGTCATTTATCGGTTGGATGTTTCAGCATGGTTTGGGTGGTTCTTGTAATTCAAAATGGCGGCCGTGAGCGCATACTAAATCAGCACCTAATAAGGTGTCTTAGAGTTTTTAAAATGTCAAAACCCTCGATTATGTCTTATCGATTATATTGATATCCCAGCTCATAAGTCTAGAACCTAGCGGAGCGTGACTTTCACAAAATAAATGTGTAAAATCAAAATAGACAAACGAAATGAAAATGTTTTTTTTTTTTTAATGAAATAAATAAGTGTATAATGAACGTATTAATGGAAATAAAACATTATTAAATAAAGTTAAAAAAAAAAAAAAAAGGAAAAAAAAAAAGAAAAGGGTATTAAATTAGGATTGAGGTGTGTGCGAGTATTTGGGCAAGGAGATAAATTCCAGGCCTGACTTTTGTTGGATTAAGCCTTGTCTTGCGGTGACTTTGTTCTACAGATGGGTAGTGCGAAAAATAATTAATATTGATGATGATGCGCCAGTAGAAAAGTCCTGGCATATAAAAATTAATAAATCTGGAGGAAAGTCCCAGTAACCAAATAAAATAAATGTTTTGGTAAGTCGAATGTGCAGTAGAGATAGTCCTGCCATTCGCAATCTTAAAGTCCCTTTTCATGATCCGTTGTGCACAACAGTGGCCCATGCTGTAGTCACGACTTCCGCAAGAAATTAAAAGTTGGTTTAAATCAGCACAAAGTCGATCTGTGTGTTGAATTGCCTTATATTTTGCTGCCTACTTCTCTTAATATTACATGCACTCTAGAAAAATAAGAATTTGAAATGGTCAATACTTAGGAAAAGTGATCAACGCACATGTTAATCAAGAAAAATGTTAGTAAATAAATAAGTATGCATGGGTATATACGCGCATATACACTGTAATATTCGGTAAATACGATACCTTATGATGAGTATCTTAAATGTATTTATCCAGATATCCTTTTAGGTTATTTTCTTGGTACTGCTGCATCTTATGGTGAGTGCAAAAAGGGGTTTAGTTATTATAGATTCCCTGTAAGCAAGTCCAGTAATAACTCGATATCTAGAATATTAGTAGGTGTAGAATTATGCTGCACATATACACATGTGTTAAATAAAGATGTTCGTAACGATGTACAAATAATATTATAAGATTAGTAATAAAAGTATAAAGTCAGTTTAATGTGTAGTACGAGTAGGTAAGTATGCATGGGTATATACGCGCACATACACTGTAATATTCGGTAAATACGATACCTTATGATGAGTATCTTAAATGTATTTATCCAGATATCCTTTTAGGTTATTTTCTTGGTACTGCTGCACCTTATGGTGAGTGCAAAAAGGGATGTATTTATTATAGTTTCCCTGTAAACAAGTCCAGTAATAACTCGATATCTAGAATATTAGTAGGTGTAGAATTATGCTGCACATATACACATGTGTAGGAATTATCTAAAATGAAAAAAAAAAATTTTTAATAAATCTTTATAGTCAACAATTAAAATTGCAAGAGATAAAATGGTCAAAAATGACGCATTTTACTCTAAAACGGAGGGGGGTGTAATGTGCCAATGCCAAATTGGCACATGTATATAAAATAATTTTGTCTGAAAAAAATTATTAAAATCTTTCGTAAAAGAGTGTGAAATAAAAGTTATAAAAAATCGGAAGTTTCTTTAAATGTAAATGCAGTTTGTTTTCGTGAAAATAAGATTTAAAAATCAGAGAGTTCTTAAAATTAAAACTTACAATTAAAGAGGAGAGGGGGGGTTTTGTTTAGAAAAGATAAAACTAAGAGTTTCATAAAAAGTTAAAATTATTAAAATATAAAAAAAAGAAAAATCTCTTTTCATTCCAGTTTATTATATAGATTATATTAGTGCGTGCGAATGTAAACAAAAGTATGCATGTAAGAATAATATATAAAAAAAAATGAATAAAGAAATGAAATGTATTTCAAAAGAAACACAGTGGTGGACTGCTAATTAAAGATATGAAAACAACACAGTTTAAAATAGCTACTACTAATAAAATATTCAATCGAAAAACACGTTGTCATAATAATTAATCTAAAGGAATTTCGACAACACGTATTGCCGGAGGATATTAAAACAAAAACACGTCGCAGGTATAAATAGACTTTTTTTCGTTTATCAGACATTTTTCAGTTGGAGTTTGAAATTCAGTCTAGTTTTACTGTGTCAGTTTACAGAAATGCAGTGCTGAAAAGCTTTTGGAAATATACGCTTGTGCTCCAGCCTTTTTAGTCCAATAAGATCATCAAAACCTGCCTGAGAAATAATGTCTGGATATCAACACAGAAACCCTCCGTCCAAACGTGCAGCTGTCTCCAAGAAGAAACCAACGGATTACCATAAATTCTCTTCCATAAACAAAATCTAACCGGTTAGATACAATCCATCAGAAGCAGCAGAAGTAGCCACCGACAAGGAAAAAAAAATCCTAGGTATCTGTTTTATTATTATTTACAAGTAGTAGTCACCACTGTAATCCGTAAATATTGAAGATTAACATTATATGAACTCTATCATACATAAAAGGAACTATTGATGTGTGTGCGTGAGTTTCAAATGTTATTAATGCTTTATTATTATTTTTTTTTGCGAATGAGAGTTAATTAAATGTCTAAGATTATGTTGCCTTGTTCATGAAATATCCTATCATATGTTAATTTAAAAAAATGTGCGTGCGCGAAATTTGGATTTATAAAATGTTTAGAATGCGTTTATGTTGGTTAGTAAATTATATTTAAACTTAATTGATGTTGATTGAAATAAATTATTTTTAAATTTAAACTTGATCTGTCGGTCAATTCTTTTTATCAATATCTTATTAGCAATAAATATCATTGATTAAAATCAGACTGGGCTGGTTAAGGGAATTGTTTCGAGCGCTGGATTATGAGCCTACTACCCGAATATGTTAGTCTTCAGACTAGCTGGCGCCCGGGGTTTACCCCGAAACAAATAAAGTATTTGGATGGTAGGGGTTTGAATCTAGCAGCCGAGATGGGCCATTGTTGATAGTTAAAGCTATTAATAAGATCTTCCATTTTGCTCGAACGTGCCGGTTCGTTCACCTAACCTTTATAATATTATAAATGTATTGTGAGGGAGTTTGAAACCGGCCAAAAGAAATATATACGTATAAGTAGGTGGTTTCAGCGGTTCGACCCGGTACAATATATATATTCATTATTCATATGTCCATTCTTCCATCCATTTACGTAACCCTTCCATTTTCTATTTACACATTCATCCATTCACCCAGTCAGATATTTATCTATATCTACTTCTGTATAAATATGTTTGTCAATCATCTATATATGCATTGATTTATCTATCCATCCTTTTGGGTATATTTACATTTATTTATTTATGTGAAGATATTTCTATGTTTCTGCTTGCCTATCTATCAACATTTTATTTTAAAATTCTGTTTGCCTATCTCTAATAAAGAAAAACAAAAACTGCAAGATAAAATTTGATAATATTTTACCAACATATTAACAATAGAGTTAATAATAATTTACAATATATATAAATCAATAATTATATACCACAGTATCTATCTTTAAATATTGCAGAAGGAAATTAACCTTCACATATAGCTGTTTGCTTTTAATGTATAAATCTCTTCCCATTCACCCCATTTCACGCAAAAGCTAAGTTCCAAAAAATAGTTTCAAGACTAACTAGCTTATGTAAGGGTATTAATGCATTAACAGATAATTAAAGGATATGTTACATGCTATAATATTGTATTAATAAATAATTACAAGGGGTTAATAAGTTCAATATTGCTAGAAATGAAAGTTAGATTAAAACTTTGCGGTTCTTGATATATGCATATCATACTCAAAGCTAAATAAATTTGTAAATAATCATTAAAAACCAGACAAAACTGAGACAATTCTGTCTTGCATTGGTGGTCGAGAGGTCAGTACAACTGCCTTACAAGCATTTGCCCAGGTTGTGGGATCGCATCCTGGCCGATGCTATGATACTTGAAAAAAACTGAGACAATTTCAATATCAATAACAATCAAGAATTTTAAACTGTTATCAAGGAAACCTTCTTTTAACAATAAAGGTGAAATGAGTTTGCCTTGACACCAGTTTGAAATTCTCAAATGTTATTGATATTGGGATTGTGTAAGTGTTTGCTGGTGTTTAATAAATATAAATATTAATGTGAAAAATAAAAGAATATTCTCAACTTAGCATACTATTTACAGTAAAACTGATGCAGACTAGATGTTTAACATTACATTTGGTTCTGGCTCATCAAGGGTTTGGTAAATGATGCATATCAAACAAACACAAGTTTTCAATGGATTTGTCAGCTACCATTTTTTTAGGTCTGGTAATAAGATTACCAATGTTGCCACAAATTTCTGATATTTCATTATTTTTATTGCTCTCCTCTTCCAAGATATATAGACTACTCAACATTTTCTTTTCTAAAAATAGATTAATTGGCATAATTTAATTTAGTACATGTGGCACCTTTACATACATATTTACTATTATAAGTTGTTCATTAAACAGAGTAAGGGCAAATTCATGTTGGTGTAAACTTTGTAGAATGTTTACTTTTGTTTTTGTAAATCTTAAATTGTTAAAACATTTTTTCGTTTATTTAAACATATATATATATATGTGTGTGTAATTATTTTAAATTATAATAATGCTCCAAAGAAAAATAGTAATAATATATTATTTATACCACATACTTACAATTATTTAGATTATAATCGTAACTAAAATTATGTGAAAGGTAAAAGTGCACGAATATATAGAAATATATATTCCAGTAATGACATAGTGTCTATTTATTATAGTTTTAAAATTAAAAAGTATTGCCTCTTTAATTTTTTTTGTTTCTATAGTATCTTTTTTAATTCAGTCGATATTAATAATAACTAAATAATTAAAAATACTTTTGTTAAATTACATATTTTTGTGTGTATATATATATATTAAAATGCCGTGAACTAATTCTTTTATGTCGTGGTATATAAGACTGATAAAGCATGTGAGCATAGAAAATGAGACTACAATTGAATTTTCATAAGACTTATTCCTTTGAGTTAACAGTGTTCATATATGTGAAGGCAAAAACTAAACTGAAATGTATATTTATTGATAATAATTTCAATGAAAGTCACTAGGTGTCACTACTGGAAGTGAAGTTTTAGGGAGTCTGATATTTAAAGAATATAATTTGGAAAACTTTTAAAGGGGAATGAGCTTTTAAATTGTAATATTATCAAAAAGAAAAAGAATGGATGGGATATAAGAAATAAGCAAAAGATGGTTGATTTAGATATAAATGTAGAAGTGGAGAGAGAATGGATCAGTAAGATTAATGGTAAGAAATTCTTTTATAAACATAATGGAGAAGAAAGAATCCAAATAATTTATAAAAGAGTAGTTAGAAAAAAAAGATGGTGATATAGCTGTTATATCAAAAAATATGAAAACATTCTTAAATGTCAAGAGCATTTGTGGTTTGAAATAAGGTTGTGCAGACAAGAATGAATGGTGGCTGTAGTTTATATAGCCAATGGAGATAGTCAAAGTGTAATGGAGTAGAACAGTAGTATTTATGAATGCCTAGTTAAGGATATACAAAATTTTAAAAAAAAGGGGGAAACAATAATGATTATAGGGAATATGAATGAACATATTGAAGAAATTAATGGTGTAGATAATAAGAATGGTCAGTTTTTAAAGGAATTTTGTCAAAGAATAAATTTGAGCATTGGGAATTAAACAAATATTTATGAGAGACAATACACATGGTCTAGGAATAATATATTTTACAGAATAGATTATGTATTGGTAGAAAAAGAGGGAATGAATAAAATATGAAAAATTAAGGTGTTTCATAATAAAGACAGAGCATGTAATAGTGATCATAACTTTATTGTAATGGAAATGGTTAGTAATACAATGGAAAATAGAAATAAAAATAGAAAAAATAGTGAAAGATGTGGATTGGAGAGTGAATGGTAAAAATAAGCTGGAAAAGTATAAAATACAAGATGAAAAAGCTATGGAAGAGTTGGTTGGTGATGAGTATAAGAACTGGTGTGGTGAAAGAAAAAAATGGCAAATAAGGTTTTAGTTGAGAATATGCAGAAGAATAAAAGTAATAAAAAATTAGAAAACAAACATGCAGAAAATATAAGTGTGCTATTAAGAACAAAAAAAGTGAAAATGATAGTAATGCTTAATGGGGGAAAATACTTAGACAAGAAGAAATTGGCTAAAATGGATAATTATTGAGAGAGGATGAAGTTGAATAGTAAATTGTTGGAGGATATTAATAAAAGTGGAACAGATGGGAGTAAAAAAATTTGAAATTACATTAAAAAAAGAAATGTAACAGGGAGAGATAGTATTAGTAAATGATGAGGGAATAGAGTGTAGCTCTAGAGAAGAGTTAGAGAGAATCTTAAAAAGATATGTAATGGATATAGAAAAGTTGTTAGATGTGAAGAACTTAATGATAGAAAATATAAAAGCATTTGGTAAGGGGAATATTAGATTCACAAAAAGTGAACTGAATGTGGCAGGTAAGAGATTGAAAAGTGGAAAGGTGAGAGGTTTAGATGGATGGGCAGAAAAGATGGTAAAAAATTTAGGGCATAGAGCAAAAGCAAAGTTATTATAATGCTTTAATAAGTTGGCACAGAAGAGAGTTTTTTCCAGGTAGTTGGAGTAAAATAAGAGTAGGATTATTATTTAAAGGAAAAAGTAACGATCATAAAAAGGTAAATAATTGTAGACCGACAAAGTTTACAACCATTTTATATAAAGTTTTTTCATATATGGTGGTTGGAATAGTTGTAAAATGGATGGAAAAAAATAATGTAGTGGGGGAAATGCAAGGAGGTTTTAGGTCAGATAGGCATATAGGAGGTAGTTTGTTTGTAGTTACTCAATTTATGGATACGAGTAGGAATTCAGGTGGATTATTATATATGAGTTTTATAGATATAAAGAAGGCATATGATAGATTAAATAGAAATAGATTATGGGTAAGTTTAGCAAATTTGGCAATGGATGAAGCTTTAGTAAATATTATTAAGAAATTATATGAAAATAATTACTATACTTACCAATTAGGAGATATAGAATCATTTAAAATTAAAAATGGGGTGGGATTAACGTATGGATGCCTTATGTCACCTATTTTGTTTTTGTTGTATTTGAATGAAATGGAGAAAGCAATAGAAACACTAGGAAGATGGATAGAGATATCATTAATGGGTACCAAGGGAGTATATATTTCATTGTGTTGTTTTTGTGGATATTTTTTTGTGTGCAGAAAAAAAAAATATGGAAGTTATGCTGAGGACATGTGCAAAAATGGGTTAAGAGATGGGAATTAAATTTAGTGAAGAAAAATCAAATATAATGATGATTAATAATGAGGAAAGAGAAGAAGTAGAATATTTATTAGGGGATATAAAGTTAAATGTGGTGGATAGATATAGTTATTTGGAAATCATCTTAAGTAATTAGGAAAGTTCTGGTTAAATGGGAGAAAAAATTGGTAAATGAAGCAAAAAAAAGAACAGGTTTAGTAAAAAAAAATAACTTTTTATTTAATAAATATGATGTAGCTATAATTGTATGGAATGGAGTTGTAGTAGCAGGATTAACATATGGTAATAATGAGTTATGTCTTAGTAAAAGGGTATTAGATGACTTAGAGAATGTACAAAAAGAAGTAGGAAGACATGCATTAGATGCAAAGGTATGGACAGCAAAAAAGGAAATTCAAGTACAAATGGGATTGTTAAGTTTTTTTATCAGAGATGCAAAAAAGAAAATGAAAATGTTTCATAGGGTGCAGTTTATGGATACTAAAAAAAATATACAAAATATTTTTAATTTAATAATCAGTAAAAGGCAGGCAAAAAGATGGGTGAGAAAGGTAATGCAGTATGCAAAGAATTAGGATAAAAAATTTATATCAGTATACTTGTATAAAATATGGGATGATTGTGTTAGGAGGATTTTTGAGTGTTATAGTGGTAAGAAATGGGATAAAAGAATAGGTGCATTAATAAAAAATAGGGAGTTGGATAGATAGAGAACTAGTATGGAGAGTAAAAAGAGTTTAAATATATATAAAAGTTAACAGAACATTGGGTGTGAGTTAATTTGTGATAATAGTAAGAAAAGTAGCTTATTGTTTAAGGCTCAAATGGAATCTTTAGTAACAAGAGAATACATGTGTAAATGGAAAAATATGGTGATTTAGTCTGCAAATTATGTAAGGAAGATATAGAAAATATTAGGCATCTGTTGATTGAATGTAAATGCTTGAAAGCAGGAAGGGTGCAAATAATGAAGTTATGGGAAAATAAATATGAATGAAGTGATTATAAAGAAAGTGGGTTATTGGTTTTTTTGCTGGGTTTGGGAAAAAATCAAAATGTTTTAGATATAAGGCCATAAAGTTGACAAAGATTATGTTGTGGAAATGGGGATGGAGCAGTTTATGGGAAAACTTAAAATGGGGAATGGAAGGATGAAGGTAAAGTGGCTAACAGGTTTTTTTTCACATCACTTGTGACAGATTCCTGACTGTTTAAGGGGAAGTTATGCATCACATCCATAAAAAATCAAGATTTCAAGTTAGCAGTAACTGAAGGAAGTCTACTCATTGGACATAATGTAGCCTTTGCATTGCTCAGTTTATTTTTTACAGCTAAAAATCAAAAATCATTAATTTGCACAATAAAATGTTTATTTGTTTATTTTCTTTTGGTAAAGTTAATCTAATTTTAAGTTGTTAATTAATGTGTAATATTTCAATTCAGAAACCTATTTGAATTTTTCTTTTATAAGAAAATAAGCCATAGGCAAATAATCTAATATAAAAGAGTGGAAGTATATTTTTCTGTGATTATATGTACTGTTTTTCAGTTTGTGTTTTGAAATTATTATTGAATTTTTAAATTTTCAAATATTACTTTAACTACTGGAAAGTATTTTTACTATTGTTTTAATATAACATGAGTTGATTAGTATATTAATAATTTTTATTAGTCACTCATAGACTAGAGATTATCCACCTAATGAATAGTATTTGTGTAGTGTAATTTTCACTCTGCCACTCACTCTCACACAAGGTAGGTATTGCTTTTTATTTGCTTATATCTTTTGGAATAGTATAATCATAAACATATGACCAAAGACATGTGAAAAATATGTATGTTCTCCAAGATATGCATTTCATGCTGAATTAACAGTCATCAGTTGGTTCAGATCACATTTTTTACGCATATCTCTATCATTGTTTAGTATATATAGATAATCAATTACAATTGTTTAATTGAGAATGGTATAGTGAAAATTAGTTTACTAAAGTGACTTGATTAGGTTTTGTTCGCCTGCAGATTAAAAAATGAAACTTTTTGTATTGATATTTGTTTCAGTTATTACTTTTTCATTTATTTGCAAACTTAATATATTAAATTTATGATTACTTTCATTGTAAAAATATTATTTTAATGATAAATTAAAATATGCAAATAGTTCTTAAAGAATGAAATTGTATTCATTAAAAATAAAGAGCATAAAATTTTACTAATTTGACCCTTATAATGCTGTTTTAAGTTGCATGGCAGAAAGGATAATCATAGTGGGTAAGAATTTTTCAAATTCTTTGATTTCTTTAGCAATCATTTAAGTTAATCTTTCATGCAAAATTATGTTTAATCAAATACAAAGTTATCATATAACATAATGCAAATATTTTAAAATCAAGTCTTGGGGTGTGATCTCATAGAAATATAAGCTTATTTATGTAAAACATCTTCATTGTTCAAATAGTCTTTATAAAACTTACAACAATGTGATGTATTTTGTATTAACGACTGATATATGAATTGTCAGAAAATATTTCATCAATTGGGTTATAAAAAGATTCTACTCATCCAATAGTAATGTGTGATTGGATTATAACTGTATTTAATCATGGAATTTTTATTATGTATATATATATATATATTATACACTGTGCCAGGCATTATC